>CM021103.1:721520787-721624422 GCA_007115665.2 Sequoiadendron giganteum
TGGATTAGGGTTTAAGGGTTGAGGGTTGAGGGTTGAGGGATTAAGAGGGTATAGGGGTTGAGGTATTAAGGGTTAAGGGTTGAGGGTTGAGGGATTAAGAGGATATGGGGGTTGAGGGATTAGGGTTTAAGGGTTGAGGGTTAAGGATTGAGGGATTAGGGTTTAATGGTTGAGGGTTGAGGGTTTGAGGGATTAAGAGGTTATGGGGGCTGATGGATTAGGGTTTAAGGGTTAAGGGTTGAGGGTTAAGTGTTGAGGGTTGAGGGATTAAGAGGGTATAGGGGTTGAGGGATTAGGTTTTAAAGGTTGAGGGTTGATAGGGTATAGGGGTTGAGGGATTAGGCCTCACTTATCTCACAATCCCTCTCTGTCAGGCCTCACTTACCTCCCACCCTACTTTCTTAGGTCTCTCCTTCCCACCCCCTCTCTCCCACTTTGATTCCCTCTCCTTCTCTTAGGTGTCTCCCTCCCAACCTCTCTCTCTTAGGTTTCTACCTCCCATGCCCTCTCCCTCCCCCTCTCTCTCTCTCCCACTCCCTCTCTCTCTCTCTCTCACTCCCTCTATCCCTCTCCCACTTTGTGTCTCTCCCTCTCTTTGAAGTCTCTCCTTTTCAAAGGAACATATTTGGCACTCGCCAAATGGGTTTTACCTTGAAATAGTAAAAATAAGGGTTGACCCCATTATTCAGGCCCACATTCTCTTGTGTTTGTCTCATTCAATGCTTTATCCAAGTCATAAATGCCTTTTTTTCTATAGTTTCCTTCATATTGTACCAATCTATGCCTGATCCATCACCTTTTTACCACCAATCTGCATGGTAGACAATGTAGAAGAAGATATTTTGAAGTTTCTACATCATTTTACATTATCTGAGGTAATATATTCATTCTGGTAAATTGAAATGTTTGTATTTAGTATATTTGTTTGTTTTGACAATATAAACTAAATTTCCTTAATGATTTTATTAATCATAACAATTGGACTTAGAATTCAACATTGAATGAGATGGGATTTGCATAAAAAAGTTCAATTTTTATGAGTTTGAAGAACAAAAAAAATAAAAACATGACATTTAATTAACATAAATTTATGTATGAATTCTATTTGCATTGCTTATAGTAGTCCATTTCCAGCATGGCTAGTGGAATTCACTGTATTTCATTCTTTTTTCAACTAATTTGGAAAACCTAATAGCTTTCATCAATGTTAATGCAAGTGCCCATTAATTTTTTTGTTCCATAAAAAATTCAGCTTCATCACATGTGCTTAGATAAATTCAAGTGAGTTGACATAGTTGAGAATGCTTATTGTCTTTCTAAGTTACCTCATTGCCAAAGAAATAGTAAATAATGATAAGATATAGCATCACAAACCCTTCTTTGAATCCATATTCTTCATGACTTTGTTGAAAATAAAAAATTTAGTTTTGAGAAAAATAAACACAAGAGTCTCTCATTTTCATTTAGGTGGCAGCAATTTATACCCTAGGTTTGTGATTCTCATTGATTTTTTGTATTGAATGGTTTCCACCCCTCTCTGCATCAATTTTTTTGTAAAATGCATTACTTACTTTTGTTCTATGTGTGTTTGTGGACATGTAGCATTCAAGGTCATGCCGAGGAAATGAATGAAGCCTCTAACACCAAAAGAATGTGTAGTTAAAAATGTAGCTTGTGAAGCAACGGAATTGCAGCCCATACAACCACAAATTCCCGTGCAATCTAAGAGAGATGTCAAATTGGAAAAAAAAAAGGGCACGAATGAGGAAAGTTCGTGGAAGGACAAGAATGGATACAAAAGTTGGGGGCACATCATCAACCATAGGTGAAGCTCAATGCACATCTCCAATTGAAGACACATTGACAACAACATGTGGTTTTCCAGGTACATTGGAAATCACATCTCCAATTGAAGACACACCATCAAAAATATTTAGTTTTGAAAGTACATCAGCAAACACATCTCTATTTTAAGGAACTCCACAAACGACATCTCAAGTTGGAGGTACAAAATTGTTTACATGTCAATCTCAAGGTATTTCATCAATTGCACCTCCAATTGAAGGTACATGATCTATCCCCGATGTTGTTGACCTTCCCAATATTGACACAAATTTACATTTGAGAACTCCTCCTAGAGTTTTGTATAGAAAACCTACATTTTTGATTGATATTGAATCCAATGTTTTGAGATGGATTCCTAATAAGATTCCAAAGCGTACATGTCAAAGATATGCAAAAAGGATATGGATTTTGTTTTTTGCGAAGCTAAGTGAGGGTGGAAGATGAAGTGAGGGTGGAAGATGCCAACTATTTGTTGAAATGATGAGGAAAATCAAATTTAGGCCCATTATGAAGGCTCTTGGGCTAAGTGTTTTGAATGAATCAAGTGAAAATTCCATTGTAAAGAACTTTATGAGTGCATACGAGAGCGTGGGTTCCACCTCACGCATGGAGGATAGTTGTGCCACATGACGTGTGATGACAACAACAATGCTAAGAAGTCAAACAAGGAACAAGGTGAAACTTACAAAGGAAAGTAAGTCTTTGAAAATAAGTAGATCATCTCTAATGAGAGCCAAAGGAAGGCGTGAAAGAGTGGAGGATCCAAATAGCAATGAGTTATGGGAATTTTTTAGTAGAGTGCCACAGAAAGACACAAGAATTGCTCAAGGCTTGAGATATTTAATTTTGAATTATTGGAAGGATAAAACAAGGACCTCTCCTAATCAAAGAGATGTTGTTAGAAGGATAATCGGTAGTAAAAACCATGAGCCACATCCAATGCATTATTTTGATACCACTCAAACCCAATTTTTTGCTGATTTTGTACAAAAGTTTCCTAAAATAAAAATAGTCAAAGGTATTTTGAAATGCTAAAGCCTTTTATGTCAAAATAAATCACACATGCACTACTTGTTGTTGTAGGGTTCATATTGAGTTTTCTAACCATTATGATGTTTATCAACGTATATGTGTAGATATGCATATTGACAATGTTTTGCAGGAATGTAACATAATGCCTCCACCTAAATCATCAAGGGAATTTTTGTCTTTCATTTTATGTGAAAGAGAGGATGGTCAATTTTTTTACAAAAAATTATTTTTGGATGGCACATGTGTTCATTGTGGTGGCATGCAACATTTGCCAATTTTCCAACACATGGCTAGTACACACACAATTGGAGACAAAATTGTGGAATTTGGCAAATATAAGATAGTGGCATATAGTCTAAAAGATGGGAAAGAAGCAAAGAAGTGTGAATTGGTCAGTGATAAGATTCCAGTGTATCAGTTTATGGGCTTTTTCGTGATCGGGTGGTTTATGATTATGCAATGCATACACACAGAGCACAATGGTTGGACTCAGTTCAAGTTATGCAAGGACACATTTCCACTTCATCATATCATTTCAGTTGTCAACTTCGCTGATAACTACACAATACAACCACAGAATGAGGTGCAATCACAGTACTACAACTTCATGCATGTTTCTATATTTGTACATATAGCATCCATTCATGCAAATGATAGTACAAAGGAAAATAGGAAAGTATTGAGGGAGTATCACTTTTACATCAGTGATGATCGCACACATTCTATAGAGTTTGTTCAAGGTTGCTTTCATATGTTCTATGCCGATCTGGCTAGCAGGGGCATATCATTTAGTCAACATATCATATGGTAAGATAATTGTACATCACAATTCAAGAATGCCATAATTTTTTACTGGTTGAGCAAGATGCATAGGATTAGTGGTGTTCAACATATGTGGAACTTCTCAGAGGTCGGGCATGGAAAGGGGGAGCATGATGGAGCAGGTGCATGTATCAAAAGAGCCCTAGCACGAGAAGAGTTAAAGTACACAAATAGTGTAAAGTTGATAGATGCAAGATCAATTGTCCAATGGTGCAATGGTTCAATGGGTCCAAGTAGTGAAGGTAATTATTTAGTTCGTAGATTTTTCATTTAGTAGATGGTACTAACATTGTAAAATATGAGGATTGTTGTACACTAATAGGATCGAGTGAGCTACACTCTTTTAGAAGCTCCAATGCAGGGACATGGAATATCCATACAAGGAAGATGGCATGCTTTTTTTATGCATGTACACTTCAATAATGGAATGATTGCGAGTCAATAGAATGGGTTGACGAATGGTATGTAAGAATTCTAACCCCACTTGACACTTATCAGCTCCCATCAGCTCTACAAATCATGAAGATGCAATCATCCATTGACTTTGATCATGTATTGGACCTACTAGAACTAGGTAATATATCTTACTTACAAGTTTTATTATGTTGCTTAGTAAATAAATCTAACAAGATGAACATATCAATGCAGGGAACGTTTATGCGGTGATTGTAGATGAAGACAATGAAGAGGGTAAAAATTATTACTTGTGCTTTTGTATCAAGGCCAAAAAGTTATTGGAGTCCCCAGTTATAGACAAAGAAAACATAGAATATCCTACAGGTTCGGTGGTTGTTACTGGAACATGGCTTCGAAGGTATCCAATTAAGAATGTTGCAGTTTGGTTGTTTGAGGACTTCGACACACATCGGAAAATTCTTCACTATTCGAACCTTGTCATCACCACCAATGTTCATTTGATCAAATATAAGGGTAGACCTACAAAGAAGAACTTGTGGAAAGTACGTGAGTCTGACCACGAGGAAATACTCAACACAATAAAGACTAGAGCAGACCCAGATGGTTCCCTGGATTCATTTGTAAGTATTCACATTGAATTTGTAAAGCCATGTTATTGATCACTCTTTTGGACCAGCACCTTGCAATAAGGATTTTTCACGATTATTGTTTGATGTCATATGCATTTACGACTATCATTGATCCTTTTTTGATTGTGATTGTAGGTGATAATGAAGTTTGTCAAAGTATATAAGAAAAGAACAACATTGGTTGCTAGTGCAAGTGTTAAGTGGCATGAGAAAAATTGGTTGCTGGTGCATTTTTTGGTTGTCAATCTTCTCTTTCTTTTCCATCTCCTAGATTTATCGGATTCTTATATGCTACATGTTTTATGCTAAGCCTCTCAGTGATATATTTGAAATTTATATGTAGGGTCATTGAGAGATGATAAAGTAGTGAAGGGGGACATCACCATTGTAGGACCTTCAATCGACCTCCTTATCTAGCATGCATGAAGGTGATAGTAGGTATCGTTAGCTATATGATTGACATTATTTAGATATTTCTCTTTTAATGATTTTTATGTGAGTCTATGTCTAAAATTGAGAGGCTTTTGCAGGTTTTTTGTGGACCAAATTCCTATGATACTACACAACCTTGGCTCTAGTTTTATTCCTTTAAAGTGTAGAAGACTAGCAAGAAACACCAGATTATCTAGCCCAAAAGCCACAAAAGAAAATATTACATTCATCTAAAGACTATCTAACCTCATTCAAAAAACCTTGTGATGGACATTCAAATACCCTAACCAACTGTTACTAGTGATCTTCCTTGAAATCCTGAATGGTCCCTCTATCTGAACATCTAGGGTTTCTTCAATCTATGTTATCTCTTGATGATTTGATATGTTGCTGCTATCTTTTTCCAATTAATTGTCATATTCCATCACTTCACTCCTGTGAGAACTGACATTAACTTCTTTGTAGTCTTCCATTTGAAAGCTTGTAGCACATTTGACTGCCATGAAAGCTCAAAAAACTGGTAGAAGAGACCTAAAAGGTAACAAAACCCTAACGTCTCAACTCAATCTTTATTAAATTCAATCATAACAAAAAAACCTACTCATGCATGTGAATTTGACTCATTCAAGGAATTAGAGACTAACCTCTTAAAAATTTTAAAAGAAAAGGTTGTTTTGACCCTAAAGGATTGAACATAGACTAACAATTGTAATTGTTTGGATCTACCAATTCATCGCCCTTCTAATTTGATTGTGTGCCCTTCACCCTTGGCCTTTCCATTATTATCATAACTTTGAAGAAAAATATCTAAAACTACTCCAAGTGCCTAACAATGATATTGCCTCACATTCATCATCCTATATTGATCCATCCACTTTAGCCTCATCATCCACCTCACATAAATCCTTTCCAAATATCAAGGTCCAAATACGAGACAAGACAAGGGTTGTAGAGACTATGGTCTTAAAGGTATTTTTATGTAGGAAAACTCCCATATTCTCCTAAGACATATGGAAAACCATAACACATAGAAAAAATCCTCTTCTAATATCAAATTTGAACCCATGGTTTTCTCCAAGTGGGGAGAGCTAAACAAAGAGGTTATAGAGGAAGACATCTCCAAATTGTTGTGCCAATATGAGAAAGAGAAAGCAACCCTACCAATAGATCAATGTGGTAAGGGTTTCCAAGTCATTAAGAACATGGGGGATTCACATGACATGGTAGCCTTGGTCTACATCAACAAGGAATAAGATAACCCATTTTTCTAGAGAAGTGACAAAAATATCAAGGGCTTGGGTATGGTTCATTATACGTTACTCCTAACATCGAGAGTAACCCTAAAATCATATTGCTTAGGGTTGAAAAGGTAGGGGCAGCATATGCCTCAGATAAATCAATGCAACCTAGGTCATCTCTAAATACCTTAGGGTATGACATTCAACAAAACAACTACTATGGTTCAACCAACTCGATCCCTTAAGGGTGCAAAATGACAACAATATTTGACAAGGTATTACTCGTAAACCATGGTGATTATGAAATCTCTATATAAACCTACAAGGTTACATTGGACCCCTCTACAATAACCTCTCTTGGTTATTTCTATCTCAGAGGCATTTTCCTGTGGTGGCGATTTTTCACTCGGGGAAAGAGTTGTCAAATGCAAGAAGTTGAAAGTTGCAAAGTGGTGCAACTTTCGTTCTGCAGATTGTGTGACCAAAAAAACTATTCCAACACATCCGGGTGGGTATGTTTACACTAGGCATGGTCCTCTTTCGCACCTAAACACACAGAATCGCTCTGAGCTACGTTCAATCAGATTGATCCCTTAAGGGTCCAAAGTTCAAAATGACTATGAAATTCAGAATGCTATTACTCATACACCATGACACTTAGAAACTTCTCATCTAATCCTATGAGATCAAATTGGGCCCATCTACAATAACCTCTCTCGGTTTTTGCTATCTCAAAGGCATTTTCCTGTGTTGGCGAATTTTCACTCGGAGAAAAAGTTGTCAAATGCAAATAGTTGAAAGTTGCAAAGTGGTGCAACTTTCGTTCTGCAGCTCGTGTGACCAAACAGACTGTTCCAATGCATCCAGGTGGGTATGTTTACGCTAGGCACAATCCTCTTTCATACCCAAACACGCAAAATCACTCTGAGCTATGTTCAACTGGATCGATCCCTTAAGGGTCCAAAGTGCAAAATGGCTGCAAAATTTAGCATGATATTACTCGGATACCGTGATGCTTAGAAATTTCTCGTTTGATCCTAAAAAATCATGTTGGGCCCATCTATAATAACCTCTGTCGGTTTTTTCTATCTCAGAGGCATTTTCCTATCCTAGCGAATTTTCACTTGGAGAAAAAGTTGTCAAATGCAAGTAGTTGAAAGTTGTAAAGTGGTGCAACTTTTGTTCTGCAACTCGTGTGACCAAACAGACTATTCCAATGCATTCGGGTGGGTACATTTACGCTAGGCATGGTCCTCTTTCACATCGAAACACGCAAAATCACTTCGAGCTATGCTCAACCGGATCAATCCCTTAAGGGTCCAAAGTGCAAAATGCTTGCAAAATTCAGCATGATATTACTCGGATACCATGATGCTTAGAAATTTCTTGTTTGATCCTAAAATATCATGTTAGGCCCATCTACAATAACCTCTCTCGGTTTTTGCTATCTTGGAGGCATTTTCCTGTGCTAGTGAATTTGCACTCGGGGAAAAAGTTGTCAAATGCAAGTAGTTGAAAGTTGCAAAGTGGTGCAACTTTCATTCTGCAGCTCGTGTGACCAAACAAACTGTTCCAATGCATCCATGTGGGTATTTTTATGCTAGGCATGGTCCTCTTTCACACCCAAACACACAGAATCACTCCAAGCTACGTTCAACCAGATCGATCCCTTAAGGGTCCAAAGTGCAAAATGGCTATGAACTTTAGTATGCTATTACTCGGACACCGTGACGCTTAGAAACTTCTCGTCTGATCCTATGGGATCATGTTGGGCCCCTCTACAATAAATTTTCTCGGTTTTTGCTATCTCGGAGGAGTTTTCCTATGGTGGTGAATTTTCACTCGAGGAAAAAGTTATCAAATGCAAGTAGTTGAAAGTTGTAAAGTGGTGCAACTTTCGTTCTGCAGCTCGTGTGATTAAACAAACTGTTCCAACACATTCGGGTGGGTACGTCTACGCTAGGAATGGTCCTCTTTTGCACTTAAACATGTGGAATATCTTTGAGCTACATTCAACCAAATCGATCCCTTAAGGGTCCAAAGTGCAAAATGGTTATGAAATTTAGCATGCTATTACTCGGACACCGTGATACTTAGAAAATTCTCATCTAATTCTACAAGATCACGTTGGGCCGATATACAATAACCTCTCTCAATTTTTTCTATCTTGAAGGCATTTTCTTGTGCTGGTGAATTTTCACTCGAGGAAAGAGTTGTCAAATGCAAGTAGTTGAAAGTTGCAAAGTGGTGCAACTTTCGTTCTGCAGCTTGTGTGACCAAACAGACTATTCCAACGCATCCGAATTGGTATTTTTAAGCTAGGCATGGTCCTATTTTGCACCTAAACATGCGGAATCACTCTGAGCTACTTTCAACCAGATCGATCCCTTAAGGGTTCAAAGTGCAAAATGGCTGTGAACTTCAGCATGCTATTACTCAAACATCATGATGCTTAGAAACTTATCATCTGATCTTATGAGATCATGTTGGGCCCCTCTACAATAACCTTGCTTGGTTTTTGCTATCTTAGAGGATTTTTCCTATGGTGGCGAATTTTCACTCGAGGAAAAAGTTGTCAAATGCAAGTAGTTGAGGCATATTTTCAAACAATTCACTACCTTGTCTATGGCTTGTCATGGCATTCCATCACCATGAGACCAATTTTCTTTGAGGAATTTTTCCAAAAAGTTCAATGGCTTGTCTATGCTATTGCTTACTATTATGCTTTCATAGATTTTTTCCAAGCATCCATAGCTTGTTCAAAATCATCTGTTTTAGGCTTTTAGCCATAGTAAGAAGGCAATGAACTATTTGATAAAATTCTTTGGTAGACATATATGAAAAATTTCGTAGCATAGACAAGGGAATGAACTATTTGAAAAAATGCCTCAAAGAAATGTGGTCTCATGGAATGCCATGACAAGCTAAAGCAATTGGCACCTGCTCCTAGTTATTAGTTATGCAATGTGAAGTAATTGCATAACTGCTTAGGTTGACTTTGTAAAAATCTATATTGTAATTGAAATTTTGTCATCTATCAGCATCTAGTTATTCGTTATGCAATGTGAAGTGATTCTTTGAGTTTGAAAGATGTGCAATGCATGAATATAAACTACAAAAATCTATTTTCTACATTTCATTAGTTAAACTCTTTATTTTATTTTCTCTCTATATCTCTATGCTATGGAAATGCCTTTCGATTTCAAAAAAGATAGTTTTTATCTCTTGTTATACAGTTTTTTATGTTTTCCTTATCTCTTGTTATAAAAAGGAGCAGATATACAATGTTAAATAAGAGTGAAAGAACAACTAAATTTATCATTTCAAAGAAAATTTTTTGATGCATTTTTTCAAATAGTTCACTGCCTTGTCTATGCTATTGCTTACTATTATTCTTTTGATATATTTTTCAAAGCATCCATAGCTTGTTCAAAATCACTTGTTTTAGGATTTTAGCCATAACAAAAAGGAAATGAACTATTTGAGAAGATGCTTTGGTAGACATGTATGAAAAATGTGGTAACTTAGACAAGGCAGGGAACTATTTGAAAAAATATCTCAAAGAAATTTGGTCTCATAGAATGCCATGATAAGAGAATGCAATTGGTAGCTGCTCCTAGTTATTAGTTATCAAATGTGAAGAAATTGCATAACTACTTAGGTTGACTTTGTTTAAACTATATTGTAATTAAATTTTCGACATCTATCAACATCTACTTATTAGTTATGCAAAGTGAAGTAATGCTTTGACTTTGAAAGATGTGTAATGCAATGTAATCAACGACATGAATATAAACTACAAAAATCCATTTTTTACAATTCATTAGTTAAAATATTTATTGTATTTTCTCTCTATATTTCTATATGCTATGTAAATACCTTGCAATTGTATTTAAAAGTCAATAGGTCAGTTAGGTGGTATTTGCAAAATCAAGTTGTGAATGAATGGTAATTAAGAGCAAAATTGGCAAATTGCCATCTTAGAAGTATAACAAAGGGTGGTTATGGTGGTTGATCAGCTCAAGGGGTAGTTGGAAAGTGGTATCAAGATATATTGCTGTAATACCCTGAGTTGAGGGTTGATTTTGTTTAGTTTCTAATAAGAAAATATACTTGAAAATGTTGATCACTGGTTTTCTTTGTTTTCTTGAATTTTCTTTGCCTTGCATAGGCCCATACAATTCTATCATGACTTAAGGCTTTGGATACTTGATTGCATATTTGTTTAATCTCTTTGATCTATTTTGAAGGTTTAAATCCACCATTGGTTTGTGTGGGATCAACAAACTTGGTTACAGCTCTGTTTTCTGTGTTAGGGGTTTTGAGGGAAACACCATGACACATTATCCAATACACCTACTATTCTGACCTTGTTGCTTGGTGGATTGGCCTATACCATGATTAGTTTGGTGTAT
Source organism: Sequoiadendron giganteum (assembly GCA_007115665.2). Taxonomy (NCBI): domain Eukaryota; kingdom Viridiplantae; phylum Streptophyta; class Pinopsida; order Cupressales; family Cupressaceae; genus Sequoiadendron; species Sequoiadendron giganteum. Next base: position 721,531,618 of record CM021103.1, read on the forward strand.
GAATACTTTGGAGGCTGAGAGAAAGAATAAAATCAGTGGGGTGTGAAGTTCTAATGTTGTTCAGGGGTGTTTCCACCATGAAAGTAAGGAACTCAAGTACTGAATCTGAGAAATACTGAAAGGAATGGGATTGTGAGTGTCTTTTAAGTTAGGGCAGAGGTACTGTGGGGTGTTTGGACCTTTGGAAGGATTGGGGGAGGTCTAAAGTTATGAGTTTCTTTAAAACCCTTATTTTTGTGAAGGTTTAGGACAGTTTGTGAGTAGAGGAATAGAACAAGTTCTTGGGGATCTTAAAATGGGAGAATCCTGAGTTTGGTGAGCATCCCTAACACTGTTTCAAGTTTCATTGGTTTGGAGGTGAATTTGTGAGGGGGTTCCTTTGGAAATTAGGCCTAATTGTGAAGCCTAGAGCGAGGGAGGTGTATTCAAAGTTCATGTTGGTCCAAAAGAGTTACTATTGGTTTTGGCATATGTTGTGTAACCCTAAAAAGGGTATCTTAATCCACCTTTAAATGGTCAGGTTTTTTGGAAAGGTTGGGAGAAATTAGGCTTGGACCGGGTTTTGAGTTTGGTGCAGGAGCACCTACACCACATCATCAATTTTTTTTATTTGAATACATCAATAGGGAAATGTTAGTGTCTTTAGGTTTATTTTGTCCAATAAGCTTTAAGAGATCAAGCATAATTCAAATAAAGGGTGTTTTGTGTTTTAGAAGTCAATTAGAAATCATATAAGTTGTAAAATGCTGACAAAGCAACTTTAACACAAATAAATGTAATTAAGGGACCAACTAATCCCAAGGTTTGTTATGGGTATTGGGGAGAATATGGGTGTTGTAAAATGCTTTAAAAATCCTTACCAAGGATCGAATGAGAGAGTGAAAGAATTTTTGTAACAATTTTACACAATAAACACCACAATTTTGAGCAATTTTCTAGAAAAATATTGTTTTCTTGATATTTTTGAGTGTTGTATGGTAACATACAAGTTCTTCATGGTCTAATAATTTTAGAGGATGTGTCTATATGTTTTCTAATTCATTTATTTCTTATTTTGTGTCTTAACTCTTTGTTTGTAGAGAGAACCAACACAAACAGCGATTGTCCCAATGTTGTTGAATCAAGGGTTTGAGGGGAAATTTTTGATGTAACAATCAATCCACCTGTTGTTTGCTACTATATCTAAGTAGATTGATTGAAATTTTTTTATAATAAGTGTTTCAACTCATTTTGGAATAAGGAGTCATAATTATGTGGTGTTTTTGTGACTGTTCTAAGACTAAACAAGGGTTTTCCAACATGGAAGTAAGGAACCAAAGAGAGGTTTTTAAGAATTAATTCCTGTAAGGGTTATGTGAGGATCTGATGAGTCTATGAAGAAGTATTTTGAGGTGTTTGGGGCTTTGGAAGTGTTGAGAGAGGTCTGGAGTTGTATGTTTCTTTAAAACCCTTGATTTTGTGAAGGTTTAGGAGGGTTTCTTGGGTTTTGTGAGTTAGAGGCTCTGTAGACACAAACTAATGGAAAATTTTGAGGTTTAGAACCATGATCTAAGAATTTCCAAGGCATTTGGATAGATACCTAAAGTTCGAAGGGTGGTCCCTTTGGAAAAAAGGGCTAATTGTGAAGCCAAAATTGAAGTAGGTGAGCTGAAAGTCTATGTCAGTCCAAAAGAGAGACCATTGATTATTTGGTATGTTGTGTAGCCCTAAAAAGGGTATCTCAATCCATCTTGTAATTTTCTAGTGTTTTGGAAAGGTTGGGAGAAATTTGGCTAAAACTGAGTTTTGAGTACTACAAAAATAACCAGTCACAAATGTGAGTTTTGGAAACCTTGATGAATCTGACTTAGGGATTGTTCTCAATTGATTTAATTGTCATTGTATGAATTTTGATGGTCTTTGTAGGGCCTTGGTGGAGTATTTTTGTTCATTTGCAAGGTTGAGGAGTTGAGACCCTTGAGGGTGGGTTGATGCCTATTAGGTTGAATCATTATGAAGAAGAGTTTTTGATTGAGAATTGACATTTCCATTGTTGTGAGTATTCTCCACCTTGGCTCTACATCAGAGTGATACAAGGTTGGATTGTTGGGTAAGGTGTTGAATGAAGAGTTTGGTTTGATGGGGCTTTGACATTGTGTACATTGCTCAAACTAGGTTGTATTAATCTTGTTAGGAGCCCCTTGAAGGCAGGTTGTCAGACTGATTGGGTTTGAGCCTCCTTGCCTCTGCATCGGTGAGGCACAATTAATTTAAGAATTCCAAAGGATACAAACCACCCTGAATGGAGCTTATTTATACAATACGCTTTAGATGGGGCTTATTGAGCATTCGACAACAATTAATTAAGCATTAGATGTAAACAAAATCCATGCCTACAACATTCAAGCATACAACTTACATGATATGCATGATAACATCATTCAAGAATGGCAGTAGAAAAATAAGAGTTTCTTTAATCAAAAATCCAAAAGGCTATACAATGATATATATTGATAAAAGTATATAAATATATCCAAAAAAACCATATAGGTTTAGTAGAAAGGATCCATTTGGACACAAAATATTGCATATATATATCAATAGTACAAAACATATGTTCCAAAATGCCACATAGGCATACAACAAACAACACTAATACATAGTCATTTCCCTCTAGGGGAAGGAAATAGATCTCGTGATGCCTTCAAAATTCAGCTAGATGGAGTGACTGTTGCTTGTCTTGTCTTTCGAACACACCCGCTACTCCTCCTCTCTTCACTCTGGACCTTCAACTGATACAATTAAAAGTAAAGATGTTAAAACATAGAAATTGAATTATGGAATGGCATATAACAAAATATAATCACTTACCACATACATATAGTCATCATGCACATTTAAAGCATCACCATGTCCACGATCTAGAGTGACAACCACCTGTAGCAACCATGAAGATAGAAATTAAACTACATAAAATTATCTTGAAAATTTTCTATAATAGACTAGAAAAGAGCAAATATAATGTCAAATCGACTAATCTATTCCATACCTCTCTCAATGGATTAGAACTAGCTATTTCTGTAGCAACTCCATGGTCCATCATGCCACCAACATCACCAGGGCTATCTCTTGTCAACAGCTGCAAATGAAACAATATCTCAGGTATCATGTTGATATAGGAGAACATAATGTGACACGATCAAGGAATACTTGAATGCAATGTTTGTGTTTCTCATCAATTTTTTAGACTTATATATACACAAAATTATGAAAACTAGCTAACATAGATTTACAACCCTATTAATGAATAAAGGCTACCTGAGTGTACGTTGTTTGAGGATATGAATTGTGAGGTGTGGAGGAAGAAGGTGCACCAATAAACTGTTTGAAATCCGAAGCATGTTATGAGAAAAACATTCAAATATAACATTCAACTGTTCAAATGCAATAATAATATCTTTAATACTAGTTGCATACCTGTGGAATCATCGTCAAGAATGTATAAGGCTCTGTAGGAATACAGATCCCTCATGAACAGTGCGACCCTGAAATTTCATCATATCAAAATTCTACTAGTTTAGCTATTCTTAAATTTCAAAATATATTTTAATATAAAACATTAAAATAACTTGCTAAATTTTACTTGAGTGTCAATGCCAAATGTATCATTCAGAATATCATCTGTGAAAGCCATCACCTCTGCAACTGATGTAGGTTGTGTAGCTGCATCACGAGCACCCTGATAATAGTACATGCAAACAACACCACAAGCGCCACAATGGTGGGGTGGAGCTTGGGGCCTACACGTCTCCTCCACACCAGGCTCTACTAGAGGATTCACATACTGTAAAATGGTCTGGGTGAGTGAGCCAATCGACTTCATCGTGTCCACCTCTACACTGTCCTTAACAATGGAAGGAACAATGACATGCTCCACCATGGGTCTGCCCAAGGCTCTCGGTGCCAACTGTGGATTACGTCATGAAGTAGGTCTGTCGTGTGTGGAGCCCCCACCTCTACCCTGAAATTCTAAGATGTCAAAATAGTTTGGCATTTTATTGAGGACAAAATCGCAATAGAGTTTCCTCAAAAATTATTACGGCACCTTATGGTTATTGCATGGAGGTTGGTCAAATACCATCCACCACCACTCCCAAAATTTGTTTCAATTTAAAATCATGTTGGCACCAATGGGTGGGGAACCTCTGACATGCATGGGACAAAGGTTCATTGGTTTTTGGGTCTTTAAATAGGGCACACAACTTGGCTTTGTTAATTTTTAGTTTTTTGACATCTGCATATGACAAACCATTAGCATAAAAATTGCCTCATCTCATCTCTCTTAGTTGACCAAAAATTAATTTGCTCGCTCATTTATCCTACATGAGTTAAAATTGACTTCAATGATTGAGCAATCCCTCTCCTATAAGGGTGGGTTTCGGCATGCTCGGTTAATCTTGCAATTAATTGTTGAATGTCTCTTTTATTGTTTTCAATTTAATTTTGAATATTTTCTTGTGTTCCTTGAGGATGCCTATGAATTAATGGAGGGGTTTCAAGTTGTTCTTGTATAGGAGGCTCTTGATGAGGGGGTGATTGTGAATTCTCAATTTTTTGAGGTGGATATTCATTCCCTAAGAATTAGAACAAATTTTTATTATAAAAATCTATTTAAAGCTACATTCCAAATCAAATTCGAAATAAATAGAATAAAAATACACACCTCTTTGCAATCTTTGACCTCTCTGACGTGTTGGTGGCATCCTCATGGAAAATGGCAAGCTAAGGATGAAAAGAATGGAGGAGATTTGGTGAGCGCGAGTTGCAGACCTGAATCTTCCTTCTCAAGCCGTGAGTTGAAGGAAAAATGAGGGTTCCAAACCTGAATTTTGCATTTTATGTCTAGAAAGACATTTGGCATGCACCAAAGGCCTTATTTCAGGGTTTTTTGATCATTTTTTCAATTTGGAACCTAAATTGTGTCACAGATTGGTGCACTTACCCTGATACTAAGATTACCTGTCCACAATACATATTACAATAATTTACAGGTGATCCTTGGTAGTTAGATTTGATCTTTTTATTACTTAATAATAAATGTCCAGATGGGATGAACACCACTCAGAGGAGATCATTAAGTTTGAAGAGTTCTCATTACATGCTAAAAGGATTATCTCTATACCGAAAAAACTCTGAAGGTTTTTATCTGCGTTGCCTTGATTAGTGGCAAGCAAAGCACGTCATTATAGAATTTCATGGAAGACACGGTACTGGACATGGGTCTGTTGATTCCATGGCACACCAGATCCTGAGATCAGGTTACTATTGGCCCCATCTATTCTGAGATGCACACCAAAATGTGAGGACATGCCATAAATTTCAGACTTCCGCATCTAGGGAACGCAATCCGATGATGCCCCTACAACCGATATATGAGGTAAAAAAAATTCCCAATGGGCATTAGATTTTGTAGGGGTAATTAGCCCAAATTCATCTGCAGGTAATAAATTCATTTTGATAGCAACTGACTATTGTACACACTAGACTGAAGCCCAACCTTGTAAAAATATCACCACTGAGATGGTCATCAAATTTCTCAACGAATGCATTGTTACTAGGTTTGGAGTACCGTTTTCCCTAGTATGTGATAACGGCCCTACTTTTTCTTCTACGGAATTTATTCAATGGGCATATGAACATAAGATAGTGTTGAAATATTCTTCTAATTATTACCAACAGGGGAATGGAGTATTTGAGTCTACAAACAAGAATCTATTGGAAGTATTTAAGAAGTTGTTAGAGAGTAACCATAGAGATTGGCACACACAACTGAAATATGCCCTTTGGGAAAATATAACTCGTATTAAATCTGCCTTAGGGAACTCACCACTTAAGTTGGTCTATGGCCAAGACCCATTCTTTGCTATTCACTTATAGATACCTGTCCTTAGATTTATGCAAGATTTTTACTCAAATGATGATAGGATAGAGGTCGGGATTACTAATTTACTGAACTTAGAAGAATAGAGAGACGCTACTTTACAATAGTTTTCCAAACATCAAGCTATTGTCAAAATTTGGTTTGACAAAAGAGAAAAAATCAAAGCCTTCAGAATATCAGACTTAGTACTGCTATGGGATAAAGCCTAGGAAATAAAAGGTGACCACCAAAAAATTGATCGACTTTAGTTAGGCCCATATCAAATTGATGAGATTCTGGGTGAGAATGCTTTTCATTTGAGTACTTTAACGAGAGAACTTGTTCCTTTTCCCATCAATAGGCAATTTCTAAAACACTATTTTGGCCCATGAAAGGGGTTGATGATCAATTTTGTTGTACATGTAATTAGATTCTTTCTGTTTTTGGTTTGTTTGTTTGTGGTTTGCATTTTTGTTATCCTTGTTTTTGTTGTTTTCTTTCTTTATTTCTTTCTTTCTTTGTTTTGTTTGTTTCTAGGGTTTTCATTTTTATCCAATTCAAGGGATGGTTGAATTTATTTGAAGCATACTAAGGGTACTAGGAGAGAAGTTGGTTGAGTTGCTTTCAGGTATGTTTGTTGAAATTTTTCATTTCATAACTTGTGACTTGTGTTATTTTTGTACAATGGTCTGATTGGTTAAACACAAATACGTATATTGTAAGAGATCTCATAAACCACATTTGAATCTATCACAAAATAGATTAAAAAAAACATATGTTCTACATAGAAGATCAATTTGTCTCTCGGTGGCTATATTTTTGATTTCAAGTGAAAAATCCAAACCTTGACACTATCATAAAATCTATTGTAGCTCTCAACCCCAAATTTCAGATTGATATATCTAAGTATTGAGAAAAGGTAATAAATAATTCCTTCAAGAAAATATTATAAAATGAGAAAGATAAGAGAATCATTGAATGATGACAAACTCAATACAAGAAGGGTAGTTCAATTATCTCTACCAAAGGCTATGGATGCTTGATTGGAAATAGAGCAATTCTTTGAGAGAACTAGAGGTATCTCCGTCGAGGCTATAGATGCCTGACTGGCAGTGAAGCAATGCCCAAGATTTCATTGCATGACAGTTAAGATGATTCAACTCATGTAGCTTGAACCTTAAATACAATTGTTTAAGGAATGGAGAGAATTTTTACCAAAAAAATAGATGCACCATACATACATACACTCAGATTCAAAGTAGTTAATGGTGATTTAAATTTGAGATTCCAACTCAACCTTGTTTCCTATGAGTAATCACACTTGAGTGTAAAATGTTCATGAACCAAAGGTTCTAGGTGACTGAATTCTCCAATGTCTTGAAAATGGGTAAACCATTTTCCTAGCTGAGTTGCCATTTTTTATGCCTTGCATAACCACCCCATCTTTTTCTTTGGTCAAAAATGTGTCCCCCTTGTTTATTTTGTTTGATTTTTTCATTTGGTACTTAGGAGTTGTTCTCTTCTCCTAAGTATTTTATCTTTTTCTTTTGTTCTAGTGGAACTAGAACCAGAACGAAACCTAAATTTGGAACTTACATAGGTTTCAGAACCTGATTTCATCCCGACTCTGCTTCCATTTTGTTCCCTTTTTCTCTTTCATTTCGTGTTGCTTTATTTTGCAACAAGCTCGATTTTGGTCCCGCTTCCTTTGTTTTTTCATTTTTTTGTTTGGCGTTTCCTTGTCTTTAGCGAAATCGAAACCAAAACTGGAACAAAACTTGGGACTTGGAAAAATTCATAGTTATTTTCCCATTTCGATCCTACCCTTGCCTTTGTGTTTTTCTTGTCTATTTTTTTAGGCTCAATTCCTTTGGTTTCGATCCCTTTCCTTTGTTTTCCCTTTTCATTCTCTTTCATTTTTAGCATTTCCTTGTCTTTGGCGGAACTGGAACTGGAACCAAAAATAGACCAAGAACTTGTCAAAATTTCCCTACCTCATTCTGATCTCAATCCTGCCCCCACTTTTTTGTTTTCTTCTTCACCACTTTACTTATGTTGCATAGTTGTTATGTGTTGGTTCTCGCATTGATCTTGCACCCGACCAACCACATTAATGGCATTAATTACATACTCCTTACATGCACAAAATCGAGTTTTAAAACTTAATCAAGGTTCATTTGGCATATCATTATTTCCTAAGTCATTATCACCAAACATAACCAAAATAGCGAAGAAGTACCATGATTTGGTCGAAGAGCATCCATCTACACGTAGATTTGGATCAACTTTCAACCTATTGGGTGGCAATTGAGGTAGGTGGGTTTTTCTCCCGCTTCATTTTTCATTGTTTTTGTTTGTGCCTTGTGTTTTTCGCGCGTTCGCGAGATTTCTCATGGATTTTTGCTTGTTTTGTGGTGTTGTGTTCATTTTAATTTTTTTTTTCTTTTTCTATTATTTCTGGTTTTGTTTTGTATGTTTTCTTTTATTTTTGGTTTTCTTTTGTGTCTTTTCTATTTTTTTTGCTCACTGCGGTCATTTACGTGTTTGATCGTGTGCGTACTGTCGTGCTCTACTTGGTTTAGGGTGTCATTTTCGAAAGAATTTGAGGGTTCTTAAAGTGTAATGTCACTTTTCCTCGAAATTTATTTAAGTGTTAGCAGCGGATTTAGTGGATTAAATATTAGAATAAAGATAACTACAATGTTATTAAAATGGATGCAAATAATCAATGCAAAAGATAATATGCGTGAGTTTATTAAGAAATTCCAAAATAGATAGTTAACGTAATAAATGGAATACACATTCATATAATTCATATACATTAACACCAAAATCATATATATATTCTCAATATAATGTAGAATAAATGGTTTTAATACTTATTTGAATAATAATACTTGCAAAAGCCACTCTCAGTTTAAACACCTTCACATAAGTGACAAAGTACTCAACAACATGTCCATAATGCATTCCAGATAGAAAGAATATCAATGTATTGTGCACTACATCGTGGGTCTTATTCTTTCCTTTAGCTTTCTGCACCATTGAACAAATGGGGAGAGGATTTAGTGCATCCCATACTACACCGTGGGTCCATCCTCAACCCCTAGGAATATGTAAGTGGTACTGGCTCTTGCCATGGAGCAATCTAGGAGGAAAGCACACTTTGTTGCTCTACATGAGTGTTGGTTCCACCAGAACAATGCTCAACACTCATGCCACAAAACCATGCCCTGGTCAGGACCGTCCTAAGTGAACGCACTTGTACCCCAGGTTGGACACACACTATAGATGTGCCCCTTCTCCATCTTGTCCATAGCTCACCAACCACTTTCTTCTTCCTTGGTTGTTCTTCTTCCTTGAATGTTCTCTCCTCCTGAATGTCCCTCACCATTCTCACATGAATAATTTATATATATTTTTAAGGGGTGGTTTCCAAACCATCACACCCTTTCACAAAATGTTTCATTTTAATAATTATTTAAATAAATATTTCTTCTTCTTTTCTTAAAGAGTGTTTATAAATATTATTTATTAATCTCTCTTTTAACCAAAGGATCATAATATCCTTTATTTTATATCTCCCTTTTAATTCCAAAGAGTTATTTATATATTTCTCTTCTCTTGGGGAAAAAGTCACATAACATAAAGGGTCTATGATATGTTGAGTAACTCTCCTAATCTTTTTTTGCATGATGACTCGATGATTTTCACGTAGGGTTTTGATGCCCTAATTTTCTAAGTCGACTGATTAAATAAGCTAGGGTTTTTGCACCCCATTTCAATTTAAAATCATGCCCTAGTTAATGGTTTCCCCACGATCATATGAGGGATTGATTTGTGTCATTATTTTAAGTCTCCTCATTTCATCATATGACCTTGTTTTAAATAATTATGAGTGTTTAAGTAAGGTGACATCATGCTTAATGATAAGGGGTGGAGCTGGATCTAGGAATGGATTCGATCCATAAACCTCTATTTGAAATATTCTAGATCCAATCCTGAATCCACTCTCAATGATCCTTTGACTTTGTTTCATGATATTTTACTCCAACGGAAGTAGAGCCAGAATGGAGGAAAAACTTGAAACTATGTAATGGTTCCATGTTCGGTTTCCATTCTGACTCCGTTATCGACATTCAGTCTGATCCCAGTCCTAGTTCCGATGATGATCTTGACCCCGATCCCACCATACTAAAAGCTTTCCAATGATGTTTCCCTTCTTGGATCCACCTCCGATGGGAGGTAAATTCTTACTAAGTGCAAAGATTACCTTGGAAGGATAGGGAAACATGGGGGTTAATTTTTCTAGTGATTGATTTCCATGAATTCTATAGATCTAATCCAGGGTTGTCTTGTAGGAATAAAAAATGTCTAGAGTATCTACAGAAGTTTCACAAGTGGGAGGCCAAGCTGTCAAGAGTTCAAAAGGAACAAAGCCAAGGAAGATATAGGTGGAGCAACTACCTTATACTCTAAGATATAAACATCTCAGTACCCTTCCCACAGCTAGCAAGTTAGATTCAAGATGGTCAGATATCATAGATACCAACTTGGGATCCTTCAATTGTGAGGAGTTGACTCTAGAATACTTTACAAAAGAAGTGATTTGAAGGACTGAAAGGATAGTCCAATCAGGTCTATCACATGTCACTCTTTTCCCTCTACCAGTTCAATGCCCAGAGCTCATTTTGGCTGCAACAAGGGCTTACAATGTAATGTCAAGGAAATGCATGGATCAACAAGGGGATTTTATAATTGATTTGTCTCCATAGATGATGAGACTTATCTTTAATGCACCTAATCCAAAGAAACCTAGGCAGTTGAATGAGGTAGATGCATTTGAAAGATTCAATGAGAGTAAAGATGTAAATTGGAACCACATGAATAAGAAGTAGTTGAGAATTGAAAATAAATCCTTAACCAAGATGCCTGACGAGCCCAAACGGGGAGATTTTAAGAAGGAAGTGGGTGACCTAATCCTGATGCTCTCTAGGGTGTTTGGGAAAAAGGACTCTGCATGCTTTATGGAATGGATGCTCCCATTCATTGAAGCTATTTTTGATGGAAGACAAAAAATTTATTGGTGCATGATCTTGTTTGAAAATTTACACAATCAGATGGTGAATGTAAGGAAGCCACAAACCTTCTTCATGACTTCCTATGTCATATATGTTGTTGCAAGAATGGGTATTTTCCTGGGGTTGAATGCAGTGGGGGTGTTGGGGGAAGCTCCATGACAACAAAAGGTTTGGAATCATTATGGTAAGCTAAATTTGCAGACATCATAGTTGCATCATAGAAGGTTAATGATGCATTTATTTATGTTGTCATTAACCAATTAACAGGGGATGCATGATTCAAGCTAAGCAGAGAGGCCATGGACTTTATAGCTCAATGGGGACATTAGTATATCCAATATGCTAAGTTCTCATATTTTAGATTGGCGAGATTTGATGGTCATCCCCATTTACTCCCAAGGTGTTGCAGTGATAGGATAATCCTTATGGAGTTTATACATCAAGCCTTAGGAGTCAATGCTAAAATTTACCTCAAGCATAAACCAAGATGCCACAAGTTCCCTATGAAGCTGGGGGAATATTTCTACCTACACAATATAGCTGCAAAGGCCATATGTGAAGAGTTGAGCTATCTGAAGTTGGGGTTGTATACATCCTGAAAATACTTTGATCCAGGGAATAAAATGCATGCTATAAATCCCACACTTTTTTTTAAACATTATAATTTATTGGAGTAACTTTGGATTGACTTACAAGACGATTATGATGTTAGGAGGAGAAGTTATGAAAGACTAACTATCCCTCAAATGATTGAGTATGGGGTAAAAGAGGACATCCATGACACACTATCAAATGATGGTGTAACTTTGGATCCAAGATATGAAGCGGAAAACATTGGTACTGAAGACCTGACCCCCATCAATTGGGATGAAGATGAATCAATTGAAATTAAAAAATTTTCCAGGACAGTGATGGATAGGAGTATCCAATGGGTGGTCTTGAGAATCAAAGAGCCACAAGATCAAGTGCCAAAGAAAAGGAAGGAAGGGGAAACTAAACAATATCATAGGACTAAGAGAAGAGAACTCCCTAAGGAGCAATTAGAACATCCTCCTCTTATCTCTGGAGGAGATACTCTACCAGAGGTACCTGCTCAAGAGGTCCATGAATCACAAGACATGGAGACTACAAAAAATGGAGAAGTTTCATCTTCTCAAACTACCTTTACTCGAGAGACAAGCAAAGAAATAACCACGAGAATTCTTCATCAACAAGCAAAAAATCTGAAAGGAAAAGAGCTTGAGGTTGAAATTCATGATGTAGACACTAATTCAGAAGAGACACATTCTGATGATGAGGTTGCTAAAGACGTGTATGTTTAAAATATTGGAGAAGAAAATTTTCTCACTCCAGAAGATCAATGGGAATTGTTTGAGGATTCTAAGAAAGAGGCAGATGCAAAGGCAGAAGCTGATATATTTTCCAAACAACAAGAATTGGAAGCTTTAGCAAAGGCTGAAGAATTGGAAAGACAACGAAAGGAGGAGGACATGTTGCTACAACTAAGGGAAGCTAAGCAAAGGGCTAAGAAAGAGAGAGACAAGTTAGCCTTGTTACAAAAGATCCATGAGATTGAAGAAGAGAAGGCTCAATAAAGAAGATAAAAGGAAGCTCTTAAAACCAAGTATAAAGAAGTAGAAGAAGCTCAAAGGAAGAAAGATGAAGAAGAATTGGAGTTGAGAAAAAAGGAGGCAGAGGAACAAGCCAAAATTGATCAAGAAGCTACTAAAATGTGGGCATGGGTAGAAGAGTTAGAGAAACAAAGAAATCAGCTATTGGAGGAATAAAGATTAGAGGAAGAACAATTGGCCAAAGTTGAACAAGAAAGAAAGGAAAAAGCTGAAGCTAAAAAATTAGCCAAGGAGAAAGCAAAGAAGGAGAAGCAACAAGAGGTTGAATCTCAACCCAAGACAACACTTTGGAAATCTCTTTCTCCTGCTACCTCTTCTTCCACTCGGGTAATAAATCCCCCTACTGCTCTGACATGGCTGAAACTTAATCTAGAGAAGAAGAAGATAGTACAACCACAACCCCTTAATTGGGATGATGTTAGAAAGGAGAAAGAAAAGGGCTAGAGTGCTCCATTCTACCAGATTAACGGATGCTGGGGAAATTTTTGCTAAACGTGCTATCCCCATGGTTGATAAGGATAAGGAAGATATGCAGATAAGTGATCAAAAATTGGGTACTATCAATTTAGGAAGGCCCGCGAGAAACCAACAAATAAACTTGATTGATATTGTAGCTTCTTCTACTAGGTCAAGAATGATCTAGGACAAGCAAAATAAATATGAGCTTAAATCACAAGTGGATCAATTACATAAGTTTCTAAAGGATCTCTCTTCTCCTATCTCTTCACAGTCGGCTGCTCCTGAGACACCTATTTTGCTAAGAAATAAAGATGTTGATAACTTGATTGAAATGATGAATAAGGTAGGGATGATGGATAGGTGGATTAATAGACTGAATCAAGAAGTGGAGGAGTTTCTTGTAAAAAATTTCAAAGCTCATGAAGGAGCATTGGAATTGATCAATGACATGGTCACACATGTTGAAATTCTTGGGAAATAAGAGGAAGAGTATTCAAAGCATGCAAGGAGGTTGAAAAACATCAATAAGTTACCCAAGGAAACCTTGTTAGAACAGTCCATTCTCAAAGAATACAATGCTAATTTTGTTGAGAAGACTATTAGCATCATCAGGTTCAAGTATCCATTCATATATACACATAGAAATGAGGTGCAATAGGCTGTGAAAGATCTTAATGAATAGGCTGAAGAATTAGGAGCAAGTATTGCGATACTTCTTGATGAAGATATCCCTATGGAAGATGGCCTCATCCTTGATAAACTCAAGGAAAGATGGAGTAGCAGATTTGAAGGGGTGATACAAAAGGGGGAAGATGGCGATGATCTCTTGATGGATAGGCTAATGGATGTTAAGAAAGAGGTAAAGGCTTCTAGAAGGGAACTCATTAAACTGGGAGATATGAAAGAGTTTGCCTCTGTCGAGCTAAAGAGAATAAAATTTGAAGATAGTTGGGTAGATGGGCCAGATGCAAAAATGCTTCAACAAGTGATCACCAGTTATGATGAGTATATGCAGGAGAAAAAAGAAGGATTAAGATGGACATACACATGTTCTTTTGACAAATCAACATCAAGAAGGAATGCCTAACTGAACAGTTTCCCCTCTCCTATTTTCTAGGATGGTGGCATTAGTTCAAACTAGGGATCCCAACAAATCCACCTTCTTCATTGAATTTAAGACTATTTCATTGAATTATTTGTGAATGCAAGAATGCAAGTTCTTTATATTTGTTGATCGATGGATTTTGGTAATGGTTTGGTAGCATGTTTTGGTTTGATTTCAAATTTGATGATGATAAATGATAGTACGTCTTGAATTAGTAGTATGAATGCATGCAGTGGTACAAAGTGTTATGTGGATTGTGTCGTTCTATATTTTTTTTCTTAGAAAGAAATGCTCATTACGAAATTTGTATATTTGAGTTAAAAGGAGTTTACATTTATGATTTCTTGTTCTATGCCTAGATCTATCTTTTTTCTATTTATTTATACCCCAAACATTAGATTAGTTCATATCATGTAGTTTGTGTCCCTTACGAACATGCCCCTTGAATATTATGGTTGCATGGACTATTGAACGAAACAACATAGTTGAGAACCAACTACAAAGACCTTGGAAGATAGGTGGTTTTAGACCAGTTATCTTTTTCAGGAGAAATACAGTAGAAATATTCTATTTAATGTTGTTGTGCTATTTTGACCATCAACAAATCTATAGCTTTCAAATGGTATTACATTTTTTGAATCCAAAACATGTGTCACATTCTATGTTTTGCATATTATAGGATTTAAAAAAAGAAGTCATGAAGGTTTGACCAAGTTAAGGTGGTTAGACATACAAGTATTTATATTTTTTAAAAGTTGTAATAAAAAATTCATAATTAATTATTTACTTGGAAAAAATTACAAAAAAATATGCATCACATCGAGACATGAATCCTCTACTTAGATCTAAGATCTTATAAAAAAATATTATCATTTTATTGTGGTTAGGGTGGTCAGACAAAAACCTACTTCTTATTTTTTCCTTGAAATTTAAGTACTATTGCATTAAAATTTCAAATTTTCACCAAATAGATTTAAAAAAAATAAATAAACCTAGTAGTTTAGAAACTACATTCAATTTGCTACAAATTCTTTTCTTACATATTTTTGAAATAATATATATAACTTATTCAAATTTTTACATCAAGTTGCCTAACTCTAATTTTTTAATTTTTTATTGCCACTTAAGGGCCTATTTTTTCCATGATGATCTTGCACATACCCAAGGGAGAAGTCTCAACACTGATGAATGAGAAGATGTTGCTTCATGTTGGGTTCACCAAAAATGTAAGAGAGGGAGACCAACCACGTCAAGGCTCCAGGTCATGGAGAGCTAAGAGCGGAGGGCTGCCCTAACTTACCTCACTCTAAAGGACGAGGATCGAGAATGAAGAGAACTATGTAGTACGTATGTCACTCTTCAGACCTGAGTTTTAGGTTTAGGCTAGGCGAGCTATTTTTTGGAGTTGGTACTACACCTCAGAAAACTCTCTATCCAAGGATGGCAGCACATTTTTGGGATGACAACACGACACACTGACAATTCTCTGGTGTGCTAGCATTTGTAAGACCATAAAATGTGAAGTACAATAAAGACTTCTTAAAAACTAACTGATAGCCTAACTAGTTGATCGTGATGAGAAAAATAAAATGAGAAAATACAAAAAGTAAAGAGAAAGATGATAAAGAAAATAAATAAAGGCTGGAGTGACACAGATAATCTCACAAAAGTGCGAGTTCACCAGCTAGTCCCATGCACACATTCACCTACACACAAACAAGAAGGGGGAAATTTTGGGGGCTGTATAGGGGCTTGCCTCAGTCAGACCCTCGTTTTGGTGTTTCCACCTCCACGGACAACCAGATAGCAATGAAGTAGAATATGTGATAAAGAAAGTAGAAAGTAAGATTGCAATGAACACCACAAAACAATACTATGTTACTCAATCAAATCACAAAGGAGAGGAGTGAAGCGTTACCACCTCCACCCAAAATCTCACTAGCCAATGGAAGGAGAATGCAAGGTATGGACTTGGGAAAGTCACCATAGTCACAACGGTGATGGAGGTCTCATAAGAGTCCAAGCCCAGACTTCTATGGCTTGCCTCACACTTGCAATGTGGAGTTGATGGAGCTTCAAAGTTGCTGCAATGCTAAAAAATGGAGTGTTAGGATGCTGCTTGAGAGTGAAGAAGTGAAGTGATTGCAAGAAGAATGTGTAGAGAATTGCTAGAGAGTGAAATGAAGTGAGAATGAATTTTTTTGAAGGTGGGATGAGGAGAATCTACCATTTTCAGGGTCAGTTGGTCGAAGAGGGATGTTACAACTCAACCCCAATCGGGTGTGTAATGCCTTTGTCGACTTCAGATGCAGGAATCCGTTAGGGACAACAGTGCACCGCGCAGATGTCTACGTGTTGTGCTTGCATCCCCGACAAATATTCTCTCACCGACACACAGGAGAGATGCCAAGTGGATGGAAGGTAGGTTGGTAATGTGGAATTTCGCTTTCAAATTTGATTTTCTAAGGCGAGGGTATGTGAAAGGGGAATTTTCCTAAGAGGTGCAAATTCGCTCCTATAGAATAATATTATATTATTATATAGTATCGTATTATATAATAATATAATATAATATTATTATATAATATCGTATTATATAATATAGTATTATTAAATAATATCATATTATATAATAATGTCATATTATATAATATCAGACTCAACCAAATTAAAAAAAAAACAACTTAAGTGGAACGAATATCCGTTTCGAAACAAATATCCATTTAGGTTTGGTGTTTTCTATGACACCATGTACTTTCTACCTGAGCCTAGAAAAAATCAAAGCGGATTTTTGCAGTTTTGGGCAAGTTTGTCACGTATTGATTTTGTCGATTATTTAAATGCAATTATTAATCATGAGATTGTTAATTATTATGTTAAATGATTATTTAAATTGAAGTGAAATTGAAATTGAAATGCATTTTTATTAAATTTGGGGTTTGTCAATGCTGATGAAAATTCGAGTGCAAGTGAATGCAGGAACATGTGAACGTGAGTGAAGGTGAGAACATCGATTAGGTAGAGTCATTTTAGCCATTAGACGCTTATGAGGATGATGGAATCTCGCACACACACAGGTAGTTATTATTTTAATATATTTTTGTGATGATTATACTTGCAAATTTTAAATTAAGTTTAATTGATTTCTCAAATATATGTGAAACAGTATATGTTGCTTTAAATGACGATTTGATTATTTTGTGAGGAAATTGATTTTTTTAGAATAATTGGATTCCTTGTGCCAATATTTTATTATTATTTAAAAATAATGATGCTTTTATTTCAAATTAATGGAATAGAGTTTTAATTGTGAAAAATTATTAAAATGTAAAATAGTATTATTAATATTGGAAAGATTTGTTGAAGAAATAAACAAATATCTAAAACTAAGTTAGTGAAAGCAAATTGGAAAAACAAATTATGTTCATTTGAATTGGAAATTGAATTCAAATCAGTAGTTTACAAGTAGAAGAAAATATCTTCAATCATTGGAAGGCAATCAAAATTTAAAACTTGGAGTTTGATAATTTGAACTAGAGATCAAACTGAAATTGTGGATCTTGCTTTGAGAATAACCCCAACATCTTGCATGAGAAAAGATTAGTCTAGGAAGAAATTGGAAATTGCAAAGAGAGTGAAAATCCGTTTTTATATTTGAGCAGAAAAAGAGACACAGGATTATTGATTTTTTTTGGGAATTCTTTAGATTTTTGGAGAGACAGACCAAAGGGAGAATAATTCTTTTGTTTTATTGTTGTTTAACTTGTTAAAACACTACCTTCTTTCCCATGTTGACCAGAGCTAAGAGGAAGGGAAACTTAAATTCAAATTTAAGTTTATGTTGGGCACTCTCCTCATTTCCATCAGGTGTAGCCAGGAAGGAGAAGGTGCGCAGGGATAAGAAAATGATAATCCCCATTGCAGATTGAATCCCCCTTCTCACCACACGCAAAAGGAAAGAGACACGTGCTTGGGAAGAGGAGGTAAAGCGTAGGAGCAGGGAGGATATAGTAGGAGGAAGACAGGTGGAGAGAAGACTTAGGGAGCAGTAAGGGAAAATATAGAAGAGAGGGGCGTATGGCCTATTCAACAGGAAAACAAACAAAAATAGAATTGTTTCTCCCTACTGTGCATAAGATAAGGAAGTAGAACAACATGGTAGAAATAGAAAGACAGGGGATAGATGAAACCAGAAGAACAATCAGAGTAGCTAAAGAAAATTGACAGAGGAAGCACACAAATAACCATTTTCAGATTCAGGAAATTACCAAGTAGGATTTATGAAAACAAATTCACAGTCAATTTAATAACGAGTTAAAATTATTTTCCAATTCATGCATTTTAGTTTTGAACAAGAAAGAAATCTTTGTTTTATCAATTTAGGAAAAGAATAAACTCCAGATTTTATTTTTATATTATCTATTAAAAGTATCACTGCTTCCATTGAATTCTAATTAAATTTTAAACATCAATCTGTGTTTTTCCAGAAAAAAACCATTGAACAAGTTTGAAACAAAAAATTGTAGCATAAATTTGAATAGAAAACATTCAAGACAGTTTATTTATTTTTTTGATTTGGAAAAGATTCACACAGGAAACATTTATTTCATTCAGATTTAGAAAAACTTTAGAAAAACCAAACAGCGACAGATAGATTTAAATTTCACAAAAAATGAAACAGAAAAGATAAAGATTATGATAAAATAATTTTTGAATATTAAATGTGTTTGCAAAATACAGGTTAAAATTGGTGATTTTTGTGAATAAAACTCAAATTATCATGAAACTGAAATGAAAATGAGTTATTAAACGTGTTTTTGAAAAAGTAATTATTTATTTTCTGGAAACGTGAAAAACAAAAAATAACTCAAGTAAATTAAAATATGAATTATTTGGAAACAAAATGAATTAGAACAAGATTATTTCAAAGTGAAAATAAATTAAATGAGTAAATAAACAGAAAGAACGTGTGCTCATTTATGCCTATTTAAATATGCACTTGATCTACATACTTGAGATACACCTTCTTTTTGTTATTTTAATTATTCGATTTAAATATTAATTTAATGATGTTTATGTTAAAAAATGATGAAAATACTATATTTGAACCATTTTTGCTTGAAATGAGATTGCCATTAAAAATGTTTGTAAAAGATTATTATTATTTGATGGAACCATGCATGCTTGATAAATGAATGTGCATGTCATGTGTGTGGAAAGTTACCTTCTGGGACGAGTGCCGAATATGGGTTATTAGAGAGTGTAGTTTTGCTTTTCCAAAACTGCTTTTATTTGTCGAGCATGAAATTTTACTTGGCCAAGTAACTTAAGGACCATTGAAATAGATGGAATGAATGAACTCTCTACCATATCCTAGTATCGAACTTGCATGTTTCTTAAATGAATTAGAAAAATGAAAATGCTTGTGGTTTTACAAGTTATACTAGGCACGCACCAGATTCCATCTTGCTTGTCGACTAATTTTTGCTAAGTGATTCGTGCAGGGTTGGGTATTCTTTGAATGACCAAGGAATTTCGGGGAAGCGTAAGCTTCAAGGTTGGGCAGAAAAAGTGCCTGATTCTTGTTCTCGTCTTCATTATTGAAGATAAGCTATGGATTGAAGATCAAAGGATGTTTTCTTCATTTATGTATTATTGTATTCTTAAAATTATGTAATGTAGAACTTGAGGCGACATAATTCTTAAGTCTCGAAGTGTAAACTTATATTACAACTTCTTTTGTATTATTACCAATGTCGTGTAAGATGACATGTGTTTGAATTTAAACTAGAAGTATATTGAATCTATTTATTGACTTTAAGTCGTTGTTTTTGGAATTGTTTGGATTTTATGATGTCTAATGAATGAAGTGTCGACTTTCTTTTGAATATAAATGAATTTATTTAAAGTATTGTTGATGTTTTGAATTTAAGAGTTTCGCTCTTTACAAAGATAAAACACCTTTTTTTTCACATCACCACTTTTTGTACCCCCATGATCTTGCACATACCCCGATGTTCTATATCTTGGTGGTATCTTCTATATTTTTGAAATGAAGTATTTTATTGTTGTTTGGTTTGTGGTGGTTGTGTGTGGCATGGTAGTGTGGAAGAAGTTTTGGAAGTGTTGGTGAATGTTCATGGAACATCTCTTTGTGATCCACACGTCATTGGTTGACCTCTTTGGTGCCACATATTGTGTTAAGATGGTTTTTTGGGAAAATTGTGGATATCTGGCCGACTGGGCTTGTTATCTTGTTGGCGTCATGTGCTCGAGGGTCTACGCTAGCATATGAAGTTGTGCTAAGATACATTTGGGTTTTGACCTATCTTGTTGAGAACCACATTGAGCAAATTTAGTTGAAGTTGTGTTTTTGGGGGCCGACTAATAATGTGCTAGAAGTTTCCTTGTTGTCAACTTGGGTTGACGTGCACCGACGTTAGTTTTCTTGGATCACTTTGAAAGATGTAAGAAGATTGATTTTGGTCCTCTCTATCTTTTGGATAGGACTCAGGGATTATGTTTTTGTGGTCGACTTGTTAAAATCATTGTTGTATTCTTTTTGGCCAACCTAATTGATGTTTTAAGACCTTGCGGAGGATATAAATGCAAGAAATATTTAGTTGCAAGTAGTGTGTGAGGGTGTAGATATGTGTGAAGATGATTTGAAGCGTAGTGAATTGTGAAAATAAAAGAGTGATGAGCTTTAGCGCCTTAGTCAACAAAGTGTGTTTTTAACAAATGTTGTACAATTTCATATTCTTCATGTATCCTGCTTTGAGATAGTGAATCTCATCAGGTCCTTGTAATTTGTATCTTGCCTTGGGGTTGTGCACCTCAGTATTGCAAGTCCCTTGTATCTTGCCCTAAGGTTGTGTGACTTAGCCTACAATTCCATTGATAACAAGCCTTAAATTGTAATTATGTAAGCAATGAGCTTCTATATTGGGAGTTAAATCTCATTGCATGATTTTTTTCTCTTGGGTTTTCCATATAAATCTGGTGTTATCTTGTGCATGTGTGTTCATTGATCTTCCATTGTCGCTGATTAGATTCAGTATTGTTGATTTACGAATGTGTTGTTGATCTTGCTAAGAGACTAAATTTTTATATCACTGAAGGGTTTATGATCTAAAAGGGTTTAAGATTTTGAGGATACTGATTCACCCCCCCTTTTAGTATCTGGGTGTGTTCAATAAGGTCATGTTTAAGGATGACCTCTGCATGGCTAATTTCAACTAAACAAAGAGACACAAACCCTTAGTAAAATTTTGGATTGTATCAAGCAAGATTTCATTCAAGGCTTGATGCTTGTTGACCCACCCTCTATGCACATTTTTTTGGAGGAGTTCTCCCAACAAAACAACCTATTAAAGTAAAATCTTCTAGCCATTTATAGACATATCAAACTTAATCTGTAAGAGAATCAAAATTCTTAGCCCGTGGAATACTTTAGGTGCACACTTCTAGGGTCACTTGCTTGGTGGAGCCTTTGTCTAGAGCCACCCAACTATCAACACTAGCAAAAACTGTTGTGTTGATTCAATTTGAAGCCATACTAAAGGTCGAAAATCCCTAAAATAAATGTGATAGATTAAAAGTGTGCATACCAAAGACATGACATTAAAATGACAAAATATCTTAAACAAAGACACAAATACTATTAGAACTCTTCACTCATTTTTTTCAAAATATAGCTTTTGAAATTACATCAATATTCAATTTCTTTTTAAGGTTGAAAAAGACCTTTTAAATCACTTGAAAGAAGATAAAATTGTAAGATTATAACCTTCCTAAATTTAGTCCACAGAAATAATTATGGATACAATGTTCTTTATATATTTTTTTATATATGAAAATAACATCATTATAAATTTTTTGAATTTACATATAAGATGAAAATCAAACTTAAATAAATTCAACAATTTACACCTACGCTACGCTTGCTTAAAAATCAGACGCTTTGAAGTTTTGGACTGGTGAATTTTGAACGCGCGACGTCCTACTGAAGCAAGACATACTTTTGCCAACTTTTATGTCGAGTATGAGAAATAAATGGCAACCAGACAGTTGGTGTGCATAATTCAAAGAAAAGAGGACAAAACAAAAATAAAATGTGTTAAAGATTGTTGGGTAATGCATGCTCTTACTTTGAGAGTGGCATTCAGACAGGCCCGCAACGCGGAGCTCCGGGCCCACCTATGACCTCCTTCCAACTTTAATATACACTAACTTCCACGTACTCTCCAGCCATTAAATCTTAAACTCAGTTAGGCAGTGTTTAGAGAGGTGTTAGGCAGTGTTGCATGGGTGGACGTAGGTGGCAACCATGCAGGTTAAGTGGACACGGCTAACGACGCCGCTTCACGTTTCTGAGAAAGGACGTTCGACTCCACTGTCGCATGGAACAGCCGGCGAGCCGGCGGAGAGAGATGTGACAGGGCCGGGCGATATATTGGTCTCTTCCCTTTGTTTCCAAGCGCCAGGATTGTCCCCTGCTTTGACTGATTTACCTTATTAAGGAGAACAATGGGACCGACTGTTGGACATTATTCAATGCTCTGCTCATCATTCACCCACTGAGTTTGTTATTTTTTGAAAAGATTACTTTGTTTTGACTCGCCGAAGTTTGCAGCAGCCATGAGGCAGCATAAAGGTGGCCATAAACTAGCTGCTGGGTCGACTCAGCAAAAAGTTAAACGGATTCGAAAGAGGTTGCCCAAGGAGAAGTCCACCACCAGCAATGCCGGCAATCGAAGTTCGATCTACAGAGGGGTCACCAAGTACGTACTGAAATCATGTAATTTTAGCTAAATCGACTTTTATAATTTCTGTTTTTCACTGAAGTTGTTGCCTTTGTAGTGAAATCACTTCACTAACTAAACCATGCAAGAGTGTGTAATTTCTCGTGATCAAAGAGGGATTTTGGGTACTGGCTTTCACTCTAAAATGATTTGTTCCTCTTCAGGCACAGATGTACTGGTCGATACGAAGCACATCTGTGGGACAAAACTTGCTGGAATGAGACCAAGAACAAGAAAGGCCGGCAAGGTGAATGCATTGTTTGAATTTGTATCACAACTACATTGAGGTTTTCATCAGTAATCCGACAATGTTGCTGACTTAAATCGTGATTTTGTGGTGTTGTGTCCATCTTTTTCATCTTGGCTGTAACGATAACGGGTTGCCAAATCACACAGTTTATCTGGGTATGCAACGAGACAATATTAAAGTTCTTTTGTTTATCTGGGTAGAGAAGTGGCTTAAACTAAATTGTTGAATAAATGGCTTCTCCACAGGAGCGTATGAGGACGAAGAGACCGCAGCACATGCATACGATCTGGCTGCTCTCAAGTATTGGGGTTCGCAAACAACATTAAACTTTCCTGTAAGAAGATCCTTCTCCAACAAGATGCTTCTTTTGTCTCTATGCTATTTGTGTCTTAAAATACTCTTTCTTGGCTTCCACAGTCGAGCACCTATACCAAGGAGTTGGAGGAAATGCAAAACATCTCGAGAGAGGAGTATCTTGCTTCTCTCAGAAGGTAGCCATATTCTATGCCAAATACCGTGAAATTTCCACAGCTTTCTGGATTTAGAAAATGCCCTAAATAACCTTAATTTCTTGTGCAGAAGGAGCAGTGGTTTTTCAAGAGGTGTTTCAAAATATCGTGGGGTTGCCAGGTAATCATTATATGTGATAACATTTGTGGTGATGAACGTTGGTTAGAGCTAATACATGCATTATTGTGAAGCAGGCACCATCAGAATGGGCGTTGGGAGGCTAGAATTGGCAGAGTATTTGGTAATAAATACCTTTACCTAGGAACATATAGTAAGTGCACTTGACCCCTCACAATCTTATTCCTAATTTGCATAACTTTTTCTATAGTGTCATGTGGGCAATGTGAAAATATAGGTACAGAAGAGGAAGCTGCTGCTGCCTACGACATGGCTGCAATAGAATATAGAGGACTAAACGCTGTTACAAATTTCGATCTCAGCCATTACATCACATATCTTAGTCCAGGCAAAAATTACATTGTCCCCAACACAAGGGAGAGTGAGAATGATGATAAGAAGAAGAACAATAATAGCCTAGAAGCAGGAAGTTCATCCCCATCCTCGTCTACAGCTATGGAGCTGCTGTTTCAGTCGAACAAATTCAAGGAAATGCTGGAGAGGACTTGTGGACATGGTATGGATCAGCCGGAGACATCTGAAGGAAAGCAGGAATCCAGCTACTCAGATGACATTGACTTTCTGTTTGAGGCCTCCAACATACTTAATCTCCAGCCTGATCAAGATATCGGCTGTCTTTATGAGATGACAGGAAACGGTATGGACATATTTCATGGCATTGAAGCAGATATGCAAGTTCAAATCCCAATTAGCTTACAGATGTGCGAGCTTGAGCTGGATACTCAAGATTACGCCCTCGTGCAGGACTGCCCTACAATAATCAGCACCTACTCTTGATATTGAAATTGTTACAAACCTATCTCAACTTGAGAGGATGGAATACAAGCGGATGATTTAATAATCAAAGCTATCAAGCGTCTTAGTCTCCAAGCTCATTCAAAAAGGAAAATTATTCTATCATTTCCTTGTTTACATTACCTGGAATCTAACTCTACGTGCCGGGTGTGCTAGATGTATATGTGCATTGGCGCTGTTTCATTGTTTTGTGGTTTAGTTAATCTTGATGATTTTTCTATAATGCTGAATAGTGTATTCCTTATCACAGTTTACTCAAGCTTGGGCGACTAAAGTTAACGTTTACCTAAGTCAGATGCAAACTATTTATTTAGTTAAGTCTCAGCCCAATGGGTTTTTTATATTTGAATACTTCCAAACATTACTACCCCTTACGTCAAGGGCAATCAAATATCTTTTCCTTTTTCTAATGATCAAAATTAAAACCAGTTAAATCTCCACCTTTGTCCTATCCTTTTATTTGCAACAGCTAAGATTAAAATGACTACAACACACACTAAATCCAAACATTACTACCCCCTTACGTCAAGGGCAATCAAATATCTTTTCCTTTTTCTAATGATCAAAATTAAAACCTGTTAAATCTCCACCTTTGTCCTATTCTTTTATTTGCAACAGCTAAGATTAAAATGACTACAACACACACACACAACCTAGACTCTTATGATCAAGAAGATGAATCAACCCAAGTTAATTTGTAATTGACAAATAATGTTGTGCATGACCACTTAACACTAAGATCAAATCTAAGTAATCAAAATTGATAACTTTAAAGAGTGAAGTAATAATTGATATAACTAATGTTTAATCAAACAATAAATTACACTTACATTAATGTATGTTTAGTCAAACAATATATTACACTTACAAGTTTACCTATGATTAAATATAGGTTAGTTTGATACTCATACACTTCCATTTTTCTATCCTTATCACAACTAAACCATGGTCCTTGTTTTGATACCCTCTTTTATGATACCCTCCCCTCTCTCTATATAGAGATAGAACATTACACTTACAAGTTTACCTATGATTAAATATAGGTTGGTTTGATACTCATACACTTCCATTTTTCTATCCTTATCACAACTAAACCATGGTCCTTATTTTGATGCCCTCTTTTATTATACCCTCCCCTCCCTCTATGTAGAGATAGAACAATTCACTAAAATCAAGACAAAAAAATAAATTGATTTCTATATACAAAATTACATCATATTAAAATAATTATGTAAATATCACCATATCATAAATATGTACAAATCAACAATATTTATAATTTAAACAATAATAATTAAATAGTAGGTTTATGGGGTATTGCATTAATAGTGGTAAGTTACCATATATCACATGTACTAGTGGTGTTGTGTTCAAATCCGTTTTGGAGATAGGGATGAGGTATCTAGGTTAATGTCTTGTCCAAACCCATTTGAGAACAAGGATGTGCTCTTAAATTACCCAGAGCGTGTTCTTAGATTATCCAATTAATTAAAGTTATGTTCAAATTTGTTTGAAAATGAGGTTGAGAATGTTGTTCTTAATTTAGTGTCACATTTAAATCCTTTTATAGAATATCTAAGTTATAACCTTCCTAAATTTAATTTAGATAAAAAAAAATATCTACACAAATTTTCTCAGCATAAATCTTATAAAAAATTATGAAAATAATATCATTTTTTTTTTGAATTTATATAAAAGATAAAAATTAAACATAAATAAATCTAACAAATTGCATCTATACTACATCTTGAACACTCTTTTTATAAATTAAATGCTTTGAATTTTCAACTATTAAAAAGGTGAGTTTTGAGTGCATGACCTCCTCCTTATTCCTATATGTGTCTACCTTTAAGAATAGGAGAATACTAGCTTGCACAAATAATGTATTATTGGGAGGGATTCAAATCTTGGTGTCACATTCTATATAGACTTTACATTTATCTCATGGGCCTTCACCATAGACCACTAAATCTTGCTCTAATACTTATTGTCCATTTTTCTACAATAATTTTCTCTTAAATTCTTTAATGGTGGCATGTGAATGTGCTCACAAATTTAGATCTATAAAAAATAGTTACAAAAAGACTAGTAAGTAGTAAAAGTTTGATTAATTGTGAAAGTACTAGTATTTAATGGTTTAATGTAGTAATATATAAAACAAAAATTATATGAATTAAGATAAAAAATTTATGATCATATTGTATATTGAGTATAATACATTATAATTAGAAAACATCTATCATTCAAAACTAAACTCTATTTACTTCCATTCTATTTATTGATCAACAATTTCAAAATTAAAACTATTTATGTTAATGTAAGTGGATATGACATAGATTTCACAAGATAGGAAATGTTAGAGTGAATGGTTTTAACCGTTTACATTTTTCTTAAGTTAACTTGGGGGTTGTTTTAATTAATCATCGGGTGGTTTTTCCCGGGCAGTTGTGCACCCGCCATATTTTTTCATGCCTTTTAAAGGCACCTTGTACATTATGTTTTTCATGTCTCAATACATTATTTCCATCTCTAGTTAAATAGATTCTTCTGTTGCTTCTCTCTCGTGAAGGTTTCTTTAATACATTATTTCCATCTCTAGTTAAATAGATTCTTCTGTTGCTTCTCTCTCGTGAAGGTTTCTTTCGGTTTGCAGTTGCTCCTGGGTGCTCCAACATGATATCAGCAGTTCTACTACAACCACCTTCCCTGAGAGTTTTCGCTAGGCGAGAATTGAGGCTTTGGTGCTCTTTGGAGATTCATTGTTGCAAAAGGCGTGATTCTACCAAAAGCGGCATTCTGCCTTTTGGAGATTGTGAATTTTGTGCTACATTTGAGGAGCATCGAATTACATGTTTGATCTACCTGTGAAGGGCATTTTTTTTCCAGCATCTTGTGTATCCCATCTGGAGGTTGAGGCTCGATTTCCTTGTGTGAAGGAGCGAAGGATTTAATCATAAAGGGGGCACTGAAATTGTGAAAGAGACCGATCTTCATTGCTACGTATATTTTTCAGAGAGAGATCCAATTTTTGCTGTGAAGAAGCGTTGTTTTTCTCTTTTCAAAGGAGGTCGATTCTAAGTTGAAACTAGGTGTCATTTTTTGTCTATTGCAAATTTTTTTGGTGGTTGTGAATCATCTTCTAGAGGCGTGCAAGTTTGTTGTGAGGGAGGTCGATTGGAGAGGAGAGAGGCACATTTTTCTACCGGCTTTCAAATCTATGGCTGGTTTGCTCTTCACGAGCATCTTACTCAGTTGTCTCGAACTTGGAAGTCCCTAACCCTGGCAGGCAATATTCTTTCCTTGTTGAGGGCGAGTTCTTTTGCTACTTGGGCCTGATTCCTTGCACTCAAACAATCCACTAGTTCCTGCTTGGTGTGTGTTTTTGCTGTTCATTCATTTTGTAGTAAGAGAGCCTGTGCAGGAGTTTTGGAGAAGGCGTAGGGTTTCCTTCTGTTGTTGGGTGAAAATTACTTGCTAGGTGAAATTTTTCAAGGCTGGGCGTTAAAAAAAAATTGTCGCTTTTTAACCGGGCTTGGGATTTTAATCCCACATTGGTAAGAAAGTGGTCAAAATACTTTATTTATTATCCTCCGTGCCCTTAATTATTGTATAAGCTAAGGTAACCATAGTGGTTCGTGGCGTTTGTGGCACCTATCAAAAGTGACTTGACCGTGTTGGTTTTGTGGCTTGGAAGATTGCTTGGTTCCATTCATTTTGGGGACCTTGTAGTACAAGTAGTATACTCTCTCTTTTGTGTTCATTTGTCATCATTTCAAAATAAAAAATAGAACCACTTACCTTACACATCTACCACACATGGAAACTCACAATTGTTGCAATTTCGATGGACTTGGCAAATGATGGATCTCGAACAACCCGAGTTCACTAAAGACTTTGAGAAGTTTGTCCTCCATGCCTTCAATTGTTGTGTGAGCTACGGCTTGCATAGTGATTCGTGGTGGTTTGGTCGTCCTTCAAAAGTGACTTGCTTGTGTTGGCTTGTAAGATTGCTTGGTGCTTGGGGCGGCTCCACTAATTTGAGGTGCTTTTTTTGTATTTTTCCATAAATTGTAATCTTTGTAGCCCACTTTTTTGCCTTCTATTGGTGTTTCTTTGGAAAAATTTATTCTTTTGGGGGGATTGCAAATAGTTGGTTTTATTCATTTTGGGGGTACATGTAGTATATTGCTCTCTTTTGTGTTCATTTGTCCACCATTTCAAAACCAAAAATAGAACCACTTATCCCACACAACTACCACACATGGAAACTCAAAATTTCACAATTGTTGCAATCTCAGAGGATTTGGCAAATGTTGGATCTCGAACAACTTGAGTTCACTAAGGGCTTTGAGAATTTTATCCATTACAACAAAATGAATGAGGTTACAGCGCTCATAGGTCTCCATATGTCTGATAATCTGTTGTTTCACATTGTCGACTGTAAAACACCTAGAGAAGTATGGGATAAGCTTGCTAAGTTGTATAGGAAAGTAAGCCAGTTCAAAATATGGCAACTTGAAGCTGATCTCACCTCTAATTCTCCAAATGCCTTTCCCACTATTCAGGATTTCCTTACCCAGTTCAAATTGATATTGTCACAACTAAAAGGGTGTGGTCATGCTAAAGATGATGATGAGTGTATTTCCTTGATCTTGCCAAAACTGAGAGGTCATTTTCAAGTGTTTGCCTCTACCTTCTATTCTACTATGGATTCCATGGGAGATGACCATAAGATTCATTCCTTTGAGGTGTTTTGTGATCGAATGGCTAGGGAGCAAGCCAAGTTGATCCAGATGGATGCACTCTTCCTAAGAGTCATGCCCTAATGGCTCAATCTTCCAAGGGCAAGGGTAAGAATAAGAAGAAGAAGCCCAAGACACATTCTCCTCCAGGTGATGAGCGTCCCTCCAAGCCTAAGGAGAAAAATGATAAGAAGACAACACCTCATCCTTCTAACTTAGGAGAATCATCTTCCATGTCTAAGAAGAAGGAAAATTGTTTTTTTTTTTGGAAAGTTAGGTCATAATGATGCACATTGTTTTGTGAGGCTCACAACATTGGAGGAATCTATGAAGAAGCACAACATTGCTATATTGAAGTCTTCTTCCTTGGGAAAAGGCCAAGCCCTTGCAACACAAGGTTTGTCCTCTACCCATGACAGTTGGATTCTTGATTCTAGTGCCTCACATCACATGAATCATGATGTGGATCTTCTTGATTCTCTCTCCGATAGTCATAATACTCACATTGTAGTTGGAGACTCTTCTCAGATTCCTATTTTAGGGACAAGCTCAGTTCAAATGCAGGATGGTTGCATTGATGATGTTCTTCTTGTTCTTGATATTTCATAGAATCTACTATCCATTTATTAGATTTGTCAGCATGGTGATGGAAGTCTTGTTGAGTTCTCTCCCAGTGATGTGACTATTCGAGAATTGGAGAATCCTGAGAAGGTTGTTGTTACTTGAGTAGTTGATCATGGAGCCCGCTTGTATAAGTTTGATGGATTTGAGCCTTCATCAAGATCATCTTTTATTGCTCATGCAAATTTTGTGAGAAAGTTATGGCATAAGCAATTTGGGCACCTGAATTACATATATCTCTAGCAAATGAGCACATAGAATTTAGTGATTGGCCTACCTCAGATCTCTTGTTCTAATGGGGTTTGCCTAGGTTGTGTACTTGGGAAACATCATCGAGATCCATTTCCAAAAGGTATGGCCACACATGCTTTGACACCCCTTGAGTTGGTGCATAGTGATCTTATGTCATTTCCCACTCCTTCATTTTTGGGGGCCAAGTATGTACTCACCTTCATTGATGACTTCTCTCGCCGCAATTGGGTGTACTTTTTGAAGTACAAGGATGAGGTTCTTTGCTTCTTCATGACATTCCTTGCATTTGTGGAGAAGTAGTGTCAGGGTATTCCCTTCAGAAGATTCACACAAATAATGGGAGGGAGTATGTCAACAAAGCATTTTAGGATTTATGTAGTGCTCGAGGTATTCTTCATTAGCACACAGTGGCATACACTCCATAGTAGAATGGTGTGGCTGAGTGAAATAACATAACATTGCAAGAGATGGCCAATTGCATGATCTAGTCTAGGTCCATGGCTCCAATATTTTGGGTAGAGGTTGTCAATTGTGCCAGCTACATTCAGAATTGTATGCCTCACAAGGCAATATAGAATATGACTCTTGAGGAGGCTTGGTCTCATGTCAAGCTTAAGGTCTCTTACTTCAGATTATTTGGCAGTGATGCATGGAAATTCATTCCAAGAGGGAGGCAAAAAGAAATAGAGAAGAAGAGTCAATGGTTCATCTTTGTTGGCTATTGTGAGGATGTGAAGGGATATCAGTTGTTTGATCCCATCACTAAAGAGGTACATTTTCATCATGATGTTCATTTTGATGAGTCTTTCATTTTGAAGGATTCTCCATCACATGCCTCTACCTCCCTTCTTCCCAGTTCTTCTTCAAAGGATGTTTTGTTTCCTGTTGATGATAATGATGATGTTGCTAATGCTTTTGATCATGATGTTATTGATCTTATTTTTGACATAACTCCATCTTCTCTTGAGCCTACACCCACACGGCCTCTTTGGGCTCACACTTTTCTTAAGTAGGTTGGTTCTAATGTAGGTGATCCCAACACTTCTCGCCACACTCGTTCTTAGACTTCAGGTATCAATATTTTGAGTCATGTAGTTTCTACTGATCCTTAGAAGTTTTTAGATGCTTCAAGTGTTCGAGAGTGGGATATGGCTAAGGAGTAGTCTTCTTTGATGAAGAATCATACTTGGGATCTTGTTCCTCTTCCTAAGGGAAGAATGTTGGTTTGGTACAAGTGGGTGTATCGTACCAAGTTTGCAGTTGATGGTTCTATTGACAATTACAAGGACCCTATAGTGGCTAAGGGGTTTTCTCAAGTTGAGGGCATCGATATTCAGAGACCTTTGTGCCTATTTCCAAGATGGATTCCATTCACCTTGTACTTTCTATTGTTGCATCTTAGGGTTGGTCAGTGTATCAGATGGATGTGAAGAGTGCTTTGTTCATGGTGATATTCAGGAGGATATCTATATGGAGCAGCCACCAGATTTGTGCAGGACCCTTTACTTGTTTGTAGGGTTCAATGCTCATTGTATGGTCTCTAACAAGCCCCTCGGGCTTGGTATGAGAAGATGGAATTTTTTTTGCTTACTTTTGGATTCACTAGATGTCACTCTAACCCTACAATTTACATTCATCTAAGCATGGGGGGGATCTTCTCATTCTTATTCTCTATGTGGATGATTTGATTCTCATTAGGAGTTCTCCTACCATGATTGAGGATACTCGAAGAGCTTTGACAGAGCAGTTTGATATGACAAACCTTGGTCTTTTGCATTTCTTCCTTGGTCTTTAGATTCATCAGTCTTCTACAGGTATCTCTATTTTTAAACAAAATTATGCTTTTGATCTACTTCAAAGATTTTAGATGGTTGATTGCAAGCCAATCCCCACTCCTTTTCAGTCAGGTTTATTGTTGTCTTACAGTTGCACAGTACTCCGTCAATAGATGCTACCTTGTATTGACAATTGGTTGGAAACCTCTTGTACTTGACACATAATCATCCTGATATTTCCTTTGCAGTTGGTCTTGTCTCCCATTTCTCTCCAGACCCTCATGAGAGTCACTGGAAGGTATCAAAATGCATCTTGTGGTACATTCAGGGAACTACATAGTTTGGAAAACATTACACATTAGATGCTACTCAGATTGGGCTGGTGATGTTGATGATCAAAAGTCCACTTCTGGAATTATCTTTTTCTTTGGTTTTGGTCCAATTGCACAGTCTTGCAAGAAGCAAACCGCTATTGCATTATTATCGATTGAGGCTAAGTATCAAAGTGTTGTTTTTGCTAGTTAGGAGGTTTTGTGGCTTCGACAATTGATGGTTGAGTTTGGCTTTCATGTTGATCATCCCACTACTCTTTGGTGTGATAATTAGAGTGCCATACACATTTCTCACAACCCAGTGGAGTGTCAACTCAAAAAGCATGATATTGAGATCCACATGCACTTCATTTGACAACTCATTTAGGAGGGTGCTATGAGTTTGGAGTATTTTCCTACAGAGAAGTGGGTTGCAGACATCTTCACTAAACTGTTGGCATCTCCTCGCTATCTTTTGATAAGATCGATGCTTGAGATGAAGGAATTTGTCCTTGGGGGGTCTTGATGAGTCCTTCCTTCTTTCTCTTTTTTTTTGTTTTTCTCTCTTTTGGAGAGGGGTTGTTTCCCATAGGGTTTTTCTCCTTTTCTCCGATTGTGAGAGATTTTTGTTTTGCATTGTAGTTGTAAATGGTTACCTAACATGGTTGTGTAGCCAGGACCCATATTACATTTTTGCATCTCATTTTTCATTTTTAGTTTCTCTAAGTTGCACTTAAGGGGGGGTGTTAGAGTGAATGGTTTTACCATTCACATTTTTCCTCAAGTTAACTTAGGGGTAGTTTTTTCTTTTAATCAATCACTGAGTGGTTTTTCTCGTGTTGGGTAGTTGTGCACCCATCACATATTTTAATGCCTTTTTAAGGCACCTTGTAGATTATTTTTCTCACGTCTCAATACATTCTTTTCATCTGTGGTGAAATAGTTTCTTCTGTTTGCTTCTCTCTCGTGAAGGTTTCTTTTGGTGTGTAGTTGCTCCTAGGTGCTCGAACAAGAAAGATGCTTTATCAAAATTGACACATTGAATAATATCTAAATGTAAGATTTAGTAATTGTTAGGAGGGAAAATCATTATTTGTATACATTTTAATAAATCTGATAACTTCCAGGAACTAAAATGTTAAGTTCTACAAAATCACTAATGCATGATATATCTTTAAAATAAGAAAATTGATGGGAAACACATTGAATTATTATTTTCTTTCAATGTGCCAAAAAATTATAGGTTCTAATCATAGTGCATGCAAATGCTTTGAATGAGAGACATAATGTGGAAGACTACATAGTCTAGATGCCTCTATTGGAAATGACATATAGTGTCTCATAGATATGGCAAATGAATGTTTAGATGAAATTTTTTTTGGGAATAGGGTGCCATTTAATTGCAATCCTAAACATATTTCATGTATCTCCTAAGTTCTTGGAAAGTATTCTCCAACACTAGGATTAGAAAGAGATTAAATTTAAATGAAATAAGCATGTAAATTGATATTTGTGATTATTCCTAAATAATAGGAATATGTGGGGACGTCCAAGAAGAGATCCTACAAGATAGGAGCACATGGGGTGCCCACATGGAAGGTGGAACTGTTGATGGGTGTTTTAACACTTCTCAACACAGGTAATGCATAGGTGCATCACCTCTCTTGAAAGGAAATTTCCAAGAACAAGTTGTTGAAAATCACCCCAAGGTCTTTCGAGTGTCGGGTCATGACGTGCTTGGAATGTTTCAGTTGTTTTAGATGTGATCTTGTTGGTAATCACAGGGCAAACTTACGTGAGTTAAAATGTGAGGAATTGGTTCCTATAATGGAGTTTCAAGATGGGAAGTTTGTTGCACAAGTGTTGTAGGTTCGAACAACAGTCTAAAATTCCTATTTCAGCTTTAGATTTGGCTTTACAATGTGTAATGAACCTTGTTCAAAGTCACTATTAAAAAAGGAAAAAGGGCGGGGAAGTGAAGAGGTTCCTAGATCCAAAACTAGCAGTGAATAGTGACAATGGAGGTTTCTACAACAGGCAAGCCTTCCCAAGACTTAGTTCCACTTAACCAAGAAAGCCTATAGTATCATGAAACTAGTGCAATCTTCTAGGGACTAGGGATTTAACCTTTTCATTCACCATAAAGATGAATAAAGAGATGAGTTTAAGTGAAAAATTAACATAAAGTTTAGACTAACTTTACACAGTTGTACATCATCAATATGCAGCCAAAAGTGTGAACTAGGAAGAGGTCAACACCATAGCAATCTCCAACATCAATGGACAAAATTTAACTAATCTACTAAAGCAAACTTAAATATATAAAACCATAAAGTAAAGAAACTCAGATTCACTAACTAAGAGGGTATGTGCAGGATCATCATGGAAAAAACACAGCCTTAAGTGGCAATGAAAATTCATAAAAGCGGAGTTAGGTGACTTGACATAAAAATTTGAAAGAGTTATCTATATTATTTCAAAAATATGTAAGAATAAAATCTGTAGAAAATTGAATGTAATTTCTAAACTACTAGGTTTATTTAAAAACAAAAAAATCTATTTGGTGAAAATTTGAAATTTCAATGCAGTAGTACTTAAATTTCAGGGAAAAAATAAGAAGTAGGTGTTTGTTTGACCACCCTAACCACAATAAAATGATAATTTTTTTTTTATAAGATTTTAGATATAAGTAGAGGACTCATGTCCCCATGTGATGCATATTTTTTAATAATTTTTTTCCAAGTAAATAATTAATTATGATATTTTTATTAAAAAAATTTAAAAATATAAAAACTCGTATGCCTGAGCACCTTAACTTGGTCAAAACTTCATGAAATTCAACTTTTCTTTTTTAATACTATAGTATGCAAAGCATAGGATGTGACACATGCTTCAAATTCAAAAAATGTGATATTGTTTGAAAGATATAGATGTTTTTCAACCAGCCTATCACTCAAGACTTTAGTCGTAATTCAAATAGAAAATGAATAATAATAATTTATTAAATTCAAAGTAAAGCATAATTTATATTGGTGGAAAGCTGAGAATCTCCTTTAAAAACCCTTTTCGTTTCATCAATTTTGGCTAAATAAAAAGTCGTCAACCACATGGGTCATCATATCACTTACATATTGCCACTTTTTGGCCCATCATGATCCTGCACATACCCAAGAGGGGAGAATCATGAAACATGCAAATGAACTCAAGAAGCCACCGAAGTTAATGAATTTATATTAATATTCCAACAACATGTCATTACAACAACTCAACTCCCTTTTGAAAATGAGAGGAGACCCCCTATTTATAGTTTTCAAAAAGTGAAATGAATGGCCAAGGTTTACTTTCATTGTGTGACCTAGATTCATTTTACATTAGGGTTTCACCTACCCCCAAACATATAGGAATTTAAAATACAACTTTTTATTATTCCAATTTTTTCCTCTTGTAGTAGCATTGTAGCAATTTGTCTTCTAGCTAATTGTTGTTTTCCTTTTTGGCTGTAGCTACACTGTGAGAAACTCTTCATCTATAACAGGTTTTCTAGCCTCCTTTTGTAGTGTGGCATATTCCACAAATTTTCCAATCAAGGGATGAAGCTCATCCCACTCCAAGATGTCGGATTGAAGCACTTGGAAGTTCAATTTCATGGATTGACGGGTGAGTGTGTCCTATTCTTTGTCACACTTGGTTGTATTTTACATTACCTATTCAGATTGGGCAAAGGCCCGAGCAACAAAACCCATGAAATCTATTGTAAGATCGCCTGTAGTTTTGTTGGTGTAATTAAGTGTTTTGTAGCTTGTCCTAGGTTATAATTACACCTTAGTTAAGATTACTTAGGGACCACATAGGAGTTGTTGGATAATTTCCACCTTTGGTGGACTTATCTTCTTATTACTTTATCACCTCCACCTTTCATGGACATATCATGTGATTAGGTTTCCACCTTTTATGGGAGATCCACTATTTGTGGTGGTTATCACATTATCAATTTCCACTTTAGATAGAGTGATAGATTTTCATTGTAGTCTCATGTCATAAGATTACGACACTTGTCATAATCTTATGCACTCCTATGTACTCACCTTGGCTATATAACTAAGGGGTCTCTACTACATTTGTACACACATTGAATCATATCTATTGACATTGAATACAGTTTATTCTTGTCATATTATTTTCTCTCTTCTTTGTGCTTTCTATTTGGTCCATAGATCTTGGCATCCATAGCCAATTCTAACATGGTATCAAAGCGGGTTGGGTGCCATTGGAGAGTCTTTTTCTGAGGAGAGGTACCAGATTTGGGGAGCTTCCATTTTTGGCTCTTTATTGCAAGTTTATATCGGAGCTTGCTGGTGCAAATCTAAGCTCACCATTGCATTTGCAAGGTTCAAGAAAGTCGATTTTTCCTTTTGTTTTGTCCAAATTGGACATACGAGGCCAAATCTATGAGGGTTTGAAGTTGCAAAGTGGTTGCCAGATTCAGAAGGTAGCTGCATTTTTGGAGCATTTTGGGTCGAATCCGACCTTGCCATCACGTCCAGAAGGGCCAAAAACCCTAAGATCAATTGTCCATTCATCCATTTTGGAGCAAGTCATCCGGTGAGGCAAAAAAAAATTGCCTAGAGAGCCGTACGACCCTGAGGGCACATCATAATTGCGCTAGTACGATTTATTTTCAAAAGATAAATATAAAAGATTTCAAAAAAAATTTATGAAAATTTCATTTTGGAAAATTTTTGTATTTAAATTATTTTTTGAAAAAAGTAAATAAAAAATTCAAAAAGGAATTTTTTGGTGCACAGAGCAAGTACCAGGTACCCACCTATCCCGCATCGATGCCACAGCCTTGGGCCACATGGCGGTTTGTGAGCGGGCCCACATATATCGCAGACCTGCCCACCTCTTACCCCCCGCCGGCCTTCAACAATTCTGGCGATCTCCAAATCAACCAACGGGTGTCAAATTAAAATCTGGTAGGTAAAAATAAATTCTGGGAAGTGAAAAGATTCCGAACAGACAGTGAATATTCTGGCAATTCGAAGATTCCAAAGCATATTCCAGTGTAATTTTTCATCGGCATTTTTTGGCCAGGGGTGTTTTATCGGTGACAAGCTGCAAGCCGTCAAATTTAAACCATTGAATTGCTGAAGTCAGTGCCACATCAGTGCTCATTTGAATTTTTTTGACCCCTCACGGTTGGAGTTTTCATTTTTGCAGTTCAACTTCAGAGGCTCATAACTCAGTCATTTTGGCTCCTTTTTTCGAGCAATTTTATTTTATTTGGGCTAATTTTTCGTGCTCTTTGCAGTGGTACAATAAATTTTTGGTTTTGGATTTTTTTTTTCCATAAATTTCAGATTATCATAGGTGTTGCTGCTTCGTCCTCATTTTGGGAACTTTGGGAGCCCATAACTTGCTCCTACGATAACATTTTTGGGTGTTGTTTTTTTTAAAGTGCATAATTTTTTGTATACTTCTTAGTGGTATGATCATATTGATCTCATTTTATACCAAAAAATGTACTTGAATCTATGGCCTATTTTGGCAATCTGCATGTACCAAGATCAAAGTCCACCTTGCTATTTTTGGCAGTGGCAATTGTAAACGCACTAAGTATAAAGTGCCAAATTAGATATTTCTTGGGGGGGTTTCTTGATTGAGTGATTTGGGGGGGGGGGGTCTCTTGGTGCATTTTTTTGATCTGTTTGCTTGTGCTCTCTCATTTTCATGGATCATTATAAGGTTCCTTTGCTCACACCATATAATTATTCAAAATGGCATCAAAATGCATGGATTATTCTAATGGCAGAAGGTCACTCTCTATATGTTGAAAATAAGGTACCTAAACCTACAGATGCAGATAAAAAGTTAAAATGGATGATCAAACATACCAAAGCTCTTGGGTGTCTTCGTAGGCTTGTTTCTCAAGATTTGTTGTTTCAGATTGAATCATGTAACAATTCTCATGAATCTTGGGAAAATTTGAAAACATTGTATGGTACTATAGATGAAGTAAGAGGCTATCAAATTGATAATGACCTGATGAGCCTTGATCCTAAGAACTTTGACAACATCCAATACTACATCTTTAAGGTTAATGATCTAAGAGAGAAATGTAAAGCATGTGGAGTTGATAATAAGGACATTCAGTTGGTCTACAATACAATGAACAAACTTGGTCTTGATTATGCTTCTTTTGTTTCTAGATTTCATACTCATAGATTGACTATGGGGTCTGCATTAACTACACCTTCATTTGAATCATTTTTTGAGATGTTGATACATGAGCAACAAAATCTTATCTCAAACTAATAAATCTTAGGCATTGTTGGTTAATCAAGTGAAGGAATCAGAATTAGATAAGAAATAGAATAAAGCAAAGAATAATCCACATTCAGATCAAACAAAGAAAAAATCCTCTTCCAAAGGGGAATCATTTAAGAAGGAGAGACATTTTTGTGCATATTGCAAGAAGGATGGACATGAAGAACACTATTGTTATAAGAAGGACATTGATGAGTTGAAGAATCTTCTCAAAAAGAATCAAATTGATTTTCCTTCTACAATGTCTGAATCACCTTCTTCTCCTTCTTCTTCAAAATAGTCTAAGGGAAAAGTTCATTTGGCATCTTCATCAGGATATAAAGGTCAAGCTCTTTTTGCTTATTCAAGTCCAGGATCAGGTAGATGGCTTCTAGATTTAGGAGCATCACATCATATGGCATCTTCACAATCTATATTCTCTTCATTTCATCCTTGTTCTATGTCTCCTATATTGATGGGAAACAATAAATACATGAGTGTAATAGGGAAGGGATCTATTAGTTTTTGGGACAACACTTTTCAGGATTTTTTGTGTGTTCCTCATTTGTCGAACAATATTCTTTCCATATATCAGATTACACATGGTGGAGATGGGAGAAATGTGGAGTTCACCCCTTATTTAGTTATCATTCGAGACTTAGAGAGTAGAGAGATCATTGCTACTGGGGTGGTTGATCATTCATCTTGGTTGTATACCTTTGTAGATTTTGCTTTTGATGATGACATTTTTCCTTTGGCTATTGATCACACTTCTAGTGTGAACCATGATTCAGAGGAGACATTTGGCTACTTAAACTTGGGATTTCTCACATCAGCTCCAGTGCTTGAGCCATGCATTTCATCTCCTCCATCTACTATTGTAGTTGATGATGCTTGTGATTCCATAGTTTGGGTTCCTTGTGATTCAGTGCAGCTGGACATTCATTGTCTTTTAAATTTGGCTACTTTGGATGGCTTCTTGACAAGTATTTCAGACTTGTTTGTGGAGTCTCATTTTGCAGATTTGGGGGACATCATTGATGACATCCATATTCTCTTTGATGAAGATGCTCCTTCTTCAATTTTTGTGAGGGAACACTCTGACCCTCTTGTTCATTCTCTACATGATCATTCTTTGCAGTTTGGCGTGAGTGTGGATACTTTTGGACAACATTTGGAGGAGACTTCTTTGTCTTTAGAGGGGATATCTTTCTCTTTGGATCATGTTCTACATTCATCTCTACTAGATGTTGGATTTTACTCTTCAGCAGTGTGGCCTAGAACACCTGTTTGGAGTGTGTTATCTTTTGACATTGACATGGAGACACTTGAGCATGCTTCAGAGACATCATACATCCTGCATACATTATTGGTTTTGTTTCTTCCTAAGGGGAGAAACGTTGTTTGACGAAATTGGATCATCTTCAGCATTCAATATCGAGCTTCTACCATTATTGCAGGAGACTCAACATTGAGGGGGGGCTGCCTTGTCTCTCTTCTACTTCTCTCTTGTGGGGGGGTTCCTCACATGGGGTTTTTACCTTCCCATGCATCATTGAGAGCAGTTTTATTTTGTATTTCATCTCTCTTTTGGGGAGGAGTTTTTTCCCACTAGTTTTTCTCCTTTTCTCCGTTTGTGAGAGATTGCATTGTATTTGTACATTGGTACCTAACATGGCCCAGTTGTCGGGACCCATCTTGCATTGTTTGCATTTGTGTACATTCTCCCTAAGTTGCACTTAAGGGGGGGTTTTGGTGTAATTAAATGTTTTATACCTTGTCCTAGGTCATAATTACACCTTAGTTAAGTTTACTTAGGGACCACATAGGAGTTGTTGGAGAATTTCCACCTTTGGTGGACTTATCTTCTTATTACTTTATCACCTCCACCTTTCATGGACATATCATGTGATTAGGTTTCCACCTTTTGTGGGAGATCCACTATTTGTGGTGGTTATCACATTATCACTTTCCACTTTAGGTGGAGTGATATATTTTCATTGTTGTCTCATGTCATAAGAATACGACACTTTTCATAATCTTATGCACTCCTATGTACTCACCTTGGCTATATAACCAAGGAGTCTCTACTACATTTGTACACACATTGAATCATATCATATTGACATTGAATATAATTTATTCTTGTCATATTATTTCATCTCTTCTTTGTGCTTTCCATTTGGCCCATAGATCTTGGCATCCATAGCCAATTCTAACAAGTTTCATTCTCCCTCTTCATATCGAAGTAGGGCCTTATCTTTTCTGGATCTATCTCAATGGGAGGCATTTCAAAATTTGTCATTAACTTTAGGTACTCCCCATAGGCCAACCTGGTTTCTTTAACCCAATCAAGATCTTGCTCCACTTCATGGAGCACCTACTCTAATATTTCCCTCCTGTGATCTAGGCCCAACCTCTAGTTTTCTACAAGCCAAAAATCATTCTCTACCATTACAATTTCTTTCTTTACTATTCTTTTAGGAAATTTGAGGATTGCCTCAATTTTAGGATATGTAATCCTATATATCTTTGGGAATTTAGTGAAAATTTACTTTATATCTCCAAGATACTTCTACACTTCCAAGATTTTTTTTGCTATCCTAATAGCATGTCCAATGCCCATGTTTCCATTGTAAAGGACATGCTAGAACCAATCTTTCATGGCCTTGGTCCAACTCTTTCTCTTTTTGAGTGTGATAATATTCTCCTCCAATAACAACAATGGCGTAGCTGATGATGTGGTAAGGAGATCTTCAGTTGAGGACCATTGTTGAATATATTTCGTTAGATTTGCCACTTGTGCCTTTAGCTCCTCCTTGGAAGTCTTATCCTTATTCATTAGGTGCACGATGGTGGTGAAAAACCCTTGAAGGTAGTCAATTTTTTTCTCTCTTGTTGCTTTCCCGAGGTCAATGGTAGAGACATTGTAGCTGACCCCTTCCTCACCCATTACTGGGGTGTCAATTTGTAGAGTTCTTGATCTGGATGCACCCATAGTCAACTGAGATCTAACCTTTGATGTCTTTTTCTTCTTGGTGCTGATTCGGGCTCAAGCCAAGATAGCCTCCAGCCTTGCCTTCAGATCTGTTGGTGTTGGGGTCATCATTTCTAATTGCTTCTCAAGCCACTCGGGCACCTGAGCTTCCCTCTTTGGTGATTTGTGATCACCTTCCTCTTCATAGGCATGCTAGATTTGCAATTTCTTTTCGCCCAAGGCTTCTTGTTTTAGCCTTTGTCATTCTTCTTCATCTGAATCCTAGAAAATTATAGTTACTTTCTTTGGGGACTTAGTGGCTACATGCTTCTTGGGTCTGTCCTCTCATTCAAAATCTTCTTCTTCTTCTTCCTCATGTTAATGCCCTTCGCAATGTTCTATTCGACTTCTTATTTCAACCTCTTCTTTGGGCTTGTCATCTTCTTTCTTTTCTTCTTGTTCTTCCAGGAGAGGCATATCTTCACCATGTTTGGGGCCTTGATCTTGCTCCCCTATTGGAGGTTTAGTGTCCTCCATTTCTTCATCAGTATTTCTTTCCTCCGTGGTGGGCTGCTTTTCAATTTCCTCCTCGATATCCTTGAGTTGTTGGGCCAACTCCTTTTTGAGCTCTGGGTCAACAGTCTCCACAATGTATTTGGTGCTTGACTCTTCATCATCCTCATTGGAGGATTGCAATTCCTCCTCCTCATGGACTACTTCATCAATCATAAGGTGTTGATAAATGGGATGCTCGTGGTAGTCATCCACCTCTTGCTCCAATTTCTTGGCGGCTTTCCTCTGTTGCCTATCCAACTTCTCAAAAATTTCTATTGTCACCTCCATCGAAGGAGGCTCAGTAGGAGGAGGAGGGACAAGGAGACCAATTATGGCATGAGCTAGGGCAGCTTGCACTATGGGGTTTGCAAACATCCAAAAGAGTTTAGAGGGCATGTTTTGCATATGTATTTAGCGAAAGCCTCTAAGAGGATGAGAGTGGGCATCTTTGTTGTTACAATGGCATGCGAAAGAGACAATGTGGGAGACATGGATGAGGAAGAAAGTAGGGAAGTAGTGGCGGATGAGGAATCCACAATTATCACTTGGGCCATAGGAGAGGTGGAGGCAAGGTGGACTAAAATGTCCAGAGTGGGAAGAGAGGTGGCAACCAATGCTTGTGAGATAGGTAGGGCAGTAACAATAGTAGAGATTAGAGTAGCTGGGAAAACAAGTATAAGAGGTGGGGAATTTGGTTTCTCTTCTCTCTCATGGAGAGGGTCCTCTTGGATAGTGGGCATCCTTGTGAAACTGCCCAAATTCTTTGACTTCTTTGAAGTCCAAACTTCTGATGCCTTCCTCAGAGACTCCTTAGGTTTAGGTTTCCGTTCAACCACTTATTTTATTTTCTTTGATCATGTGTTTGGGGGAGATGCTAAGGTCTCTCCTGTCAAGGCAACATTAGAGGCATTGCTAGTCTCACCCTCCATTGACTCTTCGAGTTCCCATATGTCAAGGCTACTCCTTGCTACTTTAATTTGGTGATTTTCCCATCAATCCATTGTTTGTTTCTTGCCTCGATAGTATTTGTAATAATATCAAGGTCATTGACCTCCTCTTCATTCCAATCTATCAATGAAAATGACAAGTTGGCGACAGCGTTATACCTTGGGTCCATCACTGTTCTTTCTTCTTCGACCACTTGCTCTGACATAGGAAACAACTTGACTACCTTGATGAATTAGACTGTCATGCGCATGTATTTCCGCATACACACCTCCTTTTCATCCTTCTAATTGGCCCAAAATTCCTCAACATTATGTAGGTGTGCATACTTCAATCCAACCATTTTCTTCAGTTTGGCATACGGGTCCATCCGGGACCGACCAGTGTGAACCTTTAGGCTATATTTGCTCAACTCTTTGTCGGAATACTTTGCACATTGGGATGTGTGGAGCTAATACTATCCTTGGCCAAAGGAGAGGGGATAGGGGACCCTTGCTCTATTCTTGTCACTTAAAAGAGTGTGTGATCATTGCAGTTTCCATGAGGGTTGAAGAAATACTATCTGATCATTTGGGTACCGGGGCAACTTATAGGGTTTATCAAAGAAACCTTCAGCCTAAATGTAGGTGAATTTTGGAAATTGTATAAATAGAAATCCGAATCAGTGGATGAAAGTATTGGCACTATGCGAGACTCTCCTTTTAGGGTCACCCCTAAGCAATCTAATGATGTGATATGTGAAGGCGTCGTTAACCCTGCAATAGTCCCTCTTGAAATTTATGTATTGAAGTTGAGAGTACTTGTCATACACTTTGAGTACCATTTGTGGATTTAGATTTGGTGCTACAAATAAACCCCTATATTGGGCATGGTCAGCAAGAAAATATACAAGGTATGATGTCATATAGAACTTTGATGTTTTCTTCACTACCACAAACTACTCATGCAAGCAGTCATTGATCATTCCAACCCAATAGAAATGTGTCTCCTCGAATGAACTCCTCAATAAAATAGAACATCCAATCCTGAAAGAAGGCCGCAGTCAAAAGACCCATAACTCTTCTTAGAAGAGTTACCAAGTCATGGTAATCTTCAAAAAAGTCACTTCGGAAGAGCTCTTGGGGTACCTTATTGGCACTACCCCTCTTTTCTTTCAGCCAGTGTTGATTAATCAGTTTCTTACATCTGAGGGGATCTTCATTCCACATTTGATTACCGTACTCCTTAGGTGTCTACTCCATCTCTCTAAAGGTAGGGCTATGAAAATTCCTTCCTATTGACTTGGCAGAGAAGTTAGCCAATATGTTCCCATCTTTGTCAACTATTGTTCTGGTGTCCTCTTGGTATGCCTCCCTATAGGCATTACAAGTTCAGGGGTTG
This sequence comes from Sequoiadendron giganteum, assembly GCA_007115665.2. Lineage (NCBI taxonomy): Eukaryota > Viridiplantae > Streptophyta > Pinopsida > Cupressales > Cupressaceae > Sequoiadendron > Sequoiadendron giganteum. Next base: position 721,576,154 of record CM021103.1, read on the forward strand.
TGAGGTTCGGTGAGAATCTCGTAGCCTTGGCCAATCCACTGCTTTTGATTTTTCTTGCATTCTCTATTTTGGGATTGAGCCTAACCGTTTGTTTGAACTCATCTATATCTATGTGTCCCAGATTAGTGTCTGAGATCTCCTTCCATTCTGTAAGGACCTTGGAGTTGAGGGGTTCCCCTTGGAACTTGTAATTCATTTGGTCTTTATCCTCCTTGCCTCAAGGTGCCTTAGTGATATTTTTCCCTTTATCTTTCTCTGTGGATGCCCCCAAGGATTCGATAGCTAGTTCCATATATCCTACAACCAAAGGAGTAGTAAATGATTCAAGCATAAAACATAAGGAACGTTAGCCAAAATCTTGCAAAACAGTGTTAGATCAAACAATTTATGCTTTAAAGATCATAAAAATCCTCTAAAAATTACCTTCATCTTTTGCTTGGAGGAAATTGGGCAATGCAGACCCAAGGGTGTGGACTTCCTTGGGCTGACAGCTATTTTGGAGGTAGCAAAGATAGACGAAGCTAGCAAGACAAACCTCCATGGATGATGTCTTGCCACATGGGACCCGCAAGGTCAGAGGACAATAGACATATGTGGGCTGGAGGATGCAGAAGGATGCGAGAGGTTGTCCATTTGGAATAGAAATGATGGGACAGCGGCCCGACATGGGAGACCCGCATGGTTGGACCCGTAGGAGGCATCAGTCACTAATTATGTTTGGTTTTCATTTAGATTTTCAGGCGGTGAAGGGAGCAATGAAGTCTGATAGGTAGATGGACGAGGAAACTTTTCCATTCAGAATGACGAGAGATGGATGATAGTCTGCAAAGGCCGGACCGCAAGTGAGGTTCTACAAGGGTGCAATACTTTACCCAATTTTGAAAATTCCAATGGATGGCCATAGGGGGCTCAGACCCTAGGAGGCAAATGGACATGACGTGATGGCCGCTGAGTGATAGTAGCAACAGGGTAGCATCCTACATGGCCAAACCCACAAAGAGGGAGACACACATTTAGTTCATTGTTTGACGGAGGCGGAAGGAAAATAGGAGAGCGGGACCTGCCGACGGGAGGATGACATCAATCGGCTACTTGGAACAGCAAGGAAGCAATGGCTTCCCATGGATGGAGGTCCGCGAGTGTGGGTCCGAGCATGTTAGTTGGTCAATTTAGCCTTATGAATTTTCACTAGGTTTCTTAAGCGACGACGATATGGGCGAGGCTTGATAGGTGGATGGATGGGTTAGAGGGGCTGTTTGGAATGGCGGAGCTAAAGAGAATTTAGTAGGTGGAAGCCCATGTAGTCAAACTCGACGGGGCTGAAGGACGTGTGTTTTAACCTTGTGAAACATTTAAGGTCTGAGCCTTGTTGACTGTAGAGGTGGGACCCGCGCATCAGGAGGGTGCAATTAGATAGTCATTCTAGATGGTGGAGCCAACAGGAAAAATGCATTTGGAGGTCCACAATTGTGGGCCCGAAGAGGTTGGGAGGTTCACCCTTGGACTTGTGAATTTTGGCAAGTTTTGGAACTGCCAAGAGGGTAGGGCATTCCACGAAAGCAGGCTCGACAATGATTGGATCCAATTTTTAAAGTTCATGTTTTGCATGGGAAAGGACAATGTCGAGTAGGATGCGGGCCCGAAGGGCATGTTTTTTGCACCTAAGAATAATGATGAGGGTAACCAGTCCCACCATCGCCAGATCGATATTTCCCAAGGTTTCTTCGAATTTATAACTCATGGGTTTTATAGGGAGGTCATTTCTTTACCTAAATCCATCATTTTTTGAACAAACATTTAATCATCTTTGTATTTTTAGGGGAAGCAAAGACGACAAAAAACTCACTTCACTATCCCACATGACCGATGGTGAAACACCTTTTGATCATAGCTGGAATCGACAAACAAATGATGTGGGTGTGATGAAGGCGATAGCTAGAGCCCTGACACTTAGCTACAAAAGAATATTTTTAAAATGATAGGTCAGGCATGAGGTATTTATAGAAAAAATAACATTAAATGCTAGTAGGATAACCATATGGGTTGCTAAACAATCACTTCAAAATGGGGCATGGGTCGGTGGAGTCCACTAAGTGGACGAAAAATTACATGTTGGTCATTTGAAACAGCCAGCAACAAAAACATTAAAGGTGACTACGGGTCTCGTGGAGCAGGAGGACATCGGGTGTCCGCTGTTTGGAATGGCGAAGGCGTGAAGGAAACTTGCAAGGGGCGACCTACACGGGTGGGCCCACACTGGCCTAAGGATGTTAGCTTGAAAATTTGAAGGAAAATAGCCAAGGGAATCCTACAGGGAGTTAGGACCTTGAAAATTTGGGGGGGAGCAAAATATGGCCAGCTCAATATAATTCTTTCAGGGTTCCTTAACCATTTAAGACTTAAAATATAGGGGGCATGCAAAATGAGGAGAAGCAAAAGCGACCCAACACAAGCAAAAAGAGAGGGTCCTTGTTTCGAATGGGGAGTGTGTGCTATAGGCACAACAAATGGCGACTCCATTGGGAGAATGATCCTGGCATTCTAGGGATAAATATTCATTCGGAACCCAAAATCTCTAGTTTTGTAGACCAGGGGCTAGTTTCCAAGAGTGAACTAAGAAGCAGGTTGAGGATGGGATCCTTGGTTGAATCGTGTTATAAAATAATCATGGAAGTGTGTGCGAGATGAGTTCATTTCCTTTCCTCACGAATTGTGCAGACAAATACTGACCAGGAAAGGACAAGCTACGTAAATCGTCTGAACCCAAAAGTAACCTGGACATTGCTTTGTTGCTAGTCAGGCACCCATAGCCCCAACAAAGTTATCGTTTGACCCTACAAACATAGCTCTATTGCTATCTAGGCGTCCATAGCCCTAGTAGAGTTATTTGTACACCCATTCAGTTGCATGATTCAACTTCCTTGTCTATTTTCTTCTGATGCTTCTTTGTAGTACTTCCCTTTTGTTGCTCAACTATGTAAGCACTGAAGCTCACAATGGGTTTGGGAATCACAGTGGTCACTAGAGAAGACTTAAGATTTTTCACTTGTATAACCTTCCCAACAATTACCACACAATTCTTTGGAAAAATTTAAAGTGTGCTTTGTGTATGATCCATGAGAAACATAAAAAGATTGAAACAAGGGTGCAATCCTAGGTTAGTTCAAAGTTCAAAGGAGGAAAAAAAATCCTAGAAGTGTTCAAAAATTGATAGTCGGGAATGAAGGCTTATCTAGAGAATGAACAAGAGCGGGTGACAAAATGAACCATTCGTTGAACCGAGCATGGCCACTGCACTAAGACCAAAGGACACCCTCAAAAAAGAAAAACAGTTGGGGAGCGAGCAAAATAATGCAAGGGAGACCTAACCTAACCTATGTATAGATATTTACAAGGGATAGGCTACAATAGCTCCGGGGAGGAAATAATGCTTAAGGTGTCGCCCATTGATAGACAATGAGATGTCTTCACCAATTAAGGTCCTTAAGGAGAAAGCATTATCTCCACATGTTTCAACAATCTAAAAGGGGCCAAGCCATAGCTTGTCGAATTTTTCATGTACCCCTTTCTTCTCATGGGCCTTGTCCCAGCATAGGACCGGATCAGCGATACTAAAGGCCTTTACCTTGGCTTGGCAATTGAACCATCTTTTGACTACACCCTAATGTTTGGCAAAATTTTCAATAGCATGGTCACACACTTCTTCTAAGTGGAGTAACTTAGCTAAGTGAGCCTCCCTTTGATCCCATTCTTCATAGAAATTATTGATGAATTTGAGGGTGGGGATCTTTAGGTGAATTAGAAACACAAGCTCAAGGCCATAAATGAGGTGGAACGGGGAATCTCCCAAGGCAGCCTTATGATGCATACGATTTGACCAAAGGGAAAAACAGAGATGGGTATGTCAGTCCTTGGGATTCCTATCGAGTAGCTTCTTGATGACAGTGATTAGGTTCTTGTTGGTTGATTCAGCAAGGCCATTACCTTGGGGATAGTACTTGGAGGATAATTAAAGGGAAATACCATGATCGAAAGCCCAACTAGAAAATTAATAACAAGGAAAAAGCAAGACCATTTTCACAGACGAGAGCATAAGGGAAACCAAAATGATTTACAATGAAACTTTCTAGAAAATCAACAACTACCTTTGTAGTACATTGCCTACATGCGATAGCTTCTATCCATCTAGTACAATAATCAAAGGCGATTAGAATGTACCTATGACCCACAAAGGATTGTGGGCTTACCAGGCTGATGAAGTCGAGACCCCATTGTGTGAATGGTCTTACCTCCAAGATGAGTTGCAACAGGACAACAACGTTCCTCTCTCTGGTTGCAGCGGTACGGAAAATGTGGCACATCCGAACAACATGGGCCAATAGTATCCTGCTCATAGGATTCGATGAGCAGTAGAGGGACCTGATCCATGACCAGTGCCAAATTTTTCATGGAATTCTCTCAACACACACACTGCTTCCTCCTTCCTCAGGCATCTTAGATAGATTCCCTCATAATTTTTCTTATAAAGTATGGACCCTTGTAGCATATAATTACTGTCCTTCAACCTAAGGGCACACTTCTAAACTCCCTATAAATAGGATAGACATCTTTGGTTCAAAAACTAGTAGACGATATCGTCGTACCACTCCCCTGGGGAGACATCTTCAAGTTGATATTGCTGAAATGTAAGCTCGAGTCCTGCTTCAACCGTTGCTTCAACTATCATTTGGGTGAGTGCTTTCCCTGTAACTAACTTCATTGGCTGGATTTCCATGTCATATTCTTGCAGCAAGGTGACCCATTTTTCTCATCTTTCTCCTAGTTCATTTTGCATTAGCATCGTCTTCACTGTTGGGTTAGGTACTATGGAAAATACCTTGTTTCATAGGATGCAGTGTCTGAACTTCTTGAATCCTCTAACAAGAGAATATGCTTGATTTTCCATGTCATGGTACCTCAGCTCAAGATCTTTCAATGGTGCACTCATGAAGGAAATTGGGTGCTCACTTCCTTTACTATCTTTTTGGGTCAATATGCTGGCACATGAGTGGTTTGAAGCAAAGGAGTAAATGTAGAACGACTTCAGATAATCTAGACTAACATAGGTGCATCAAAAATTTTCCTCTTTATTTCCTCAAAGGTCTGCTTTTCTTCTGCTATCCATTCAACTTTGGCATCTTGTTTCAGCATGGCATTGAGTGGCTTAACTATTTGAGTGAAGCCCATGATGAATTTCCTAACAAAATTTATCTTTCCGAAGAAAGATTTCAATTATTTCTTGTCGCCTGGCAGTTGAATCTTCATTATGGCTTGGATACACTTTGGGTCTATGGAAATTCCTTTCTCTGAGAGGACATGTCCCAACAACTTACCTTTAGTGACCCCAAAGATAAATTTCTTTAGATTCAAAGAGATTCCAAATTCTTTGCATTTTTGCAAGGCCTTACATGAATCAAAGACATGATCCCCCCTAACCTTTGAAAATATCATAAGTTCATCCATATAGATGATGATGCACTTACCAATTATGTCCTTGAAGATGATGTACATAGCACACTGGAAGGTGGTGCCCGCGTTGATCAATCCGAAAGGAATTCTTCTGTATACAAAGGTCCCTCACTTGGTGGTGAACGTCATTTTATTCCTATCTTCATACTACACCATCACCTAATTGTATCCAGAATACCCATCTAGGAAGGACATCATTTGAGAGCCATTAAAAATTTGCAGTACCTCGTACAGTGAAGGCATGTGATAGTTATCCTTTTCCAAAGCTTTATTCAAATTACGAAAATCAATACACAGCCTAATTTCACCATTCTTTTTCCTGACCGGAACCAGGTTGGCCACCCATGTGGAGTGTCTGACTGGGAATATGATTTTGGTGGACAATAAATTATGTACTTCTTTGTAAATAATTAGTTCCAATAATGCATTAACAGGGTATTGTCGCTATCTAAATGGCCTAACATCTGGCCTAAGAGGGATAGTGTGTGTGATGATTGACATGTCATATGTTTTTAGATCCTCATAGCTCCAAGCAACTACATTATGATAATTTTGCAAGACATCAACAGTACCTTTCATTTCTTCTTGTGTGCACACCCTACCAATGAATACATGCCTAGCTTCCTCGGCTATTTCGAGATTATGGGTGTCACACTGATTGTAGATGGAGTCTTTCTTTGCTTGGTGGTCTTGATCCCTTATTTGATCCAGATCAAATATTCATTCTAACTAGACCATACCTCTAGGAATGGTTTTGGTTTTGAGGTTGATGACCCCTTCTAGGTCTAGCTCAGCCTCTTCAGGCTCAACCTCTTCAATTATTTATGTTGCAAACACATCAAAGATGGTGATGAAATCTAGGATGTTTTTATCATCATTGAACACTTGGAAGTTAGCCACATTGTCTGGCATAGATGGAATGGAGGTGAGATCAATAGTGAATCTTTGAGGCCAAAGAATGATAGGGGTTGCAAGGTACTGGCCACCTAGGCCAGGGCATTAGCAATGTAATTCTGAGAGCGTGGGATCAATTGAATGTTAAATTAATCTAGACTCTCTAACAGATCTCATACCCTATGCCTATAATTGGTTAGCCTTATTTCATAGCAGGAGTAGAGTTTTCTTACTTGTTTTATGACTAACTCCAAGTCACCAAAGACTTGTAACATTTTGACCTTCTTCCTCAATGCCATTAAGAGGCTAATGACTAACGTCTCAAATTCAAACACATTATTCGTGCAATAAAATTGAATTCTATGGGTAACAAAATATCTCTTACCCATGGCGTCGATTAATTAGAATTTGGCTATGACCCTCTGCTTGGATTTGGATCTGTCAAAGCGTACCATCCAAAATTTGGAAGGATCCTTGACCTTGGAATCAACAAGCCTGAGTTTTGCTTCCAATGACATCTAACAACCTTAGGAGGTGGAGTAGGTCTAGTGTGGCCATGATCTAGTAATACCTGGGTGACTTGTCCTTTAATATGCTCGATTGCGGTTTGGCACATGCAACACTCAAATTCAGAGTGGACAACATTGTGTACCCTGCACTAACTTGGCAATAAGAGTTCCTGAAAATTCATTCCTGCCCCCAAACTGAACTAATCTTGTACGCACTTCTCCATGAAATCTTGGAAGCCTTCTAGCAATCCAAAGTTACCATCCTCATAAGAATCCTTGTCATATAATTCAACCAACACTTATGTGCTTTGGGGTGTGCAAGCTAAGATGATAAGCGGGCTGAATAATACAAGGATAACTTCCTTGGTTGCCTCCTCCTCATAACATTCTTGTTCATCGGGATATGCCACAGGGCAATAATTCCCTAGCTCCATTTAAGAAAGTGGTACCTCATTCATGTTGTTGTATTCCATAATCATGAATTTCATATGTGGTTCCTGATCTATACGAATCTGATTTGGCAACCCTTTACATGGCAGCCATAGGTGAGGATAGTCTATGTAAGCATATCCATTCAGTGCTTGTGTGAAATCCCTGCCCAGGATAATACCATAGGTATCTGAGATATTAGCAAGCTGAATGTCAATCATTTTTTGTATCCTTGGATCAACAACAATTTGTATAGGGATCTTGTTGATTTCACCTACTATGTTGATCTATGTCTTGTCAAGCTGCATCACCATGCACTGAGAGGGAGTTGGGACTATTCCCAAGGCCTTGCACACTGCTAAGGGAATGACATTGGCAAAGGCTCCTGAATCAAGCAAACAATTGTGAAGATTCTTGCCAAATATCCTAATGGTGGTTAGGAAGGGAGGGGTTTCCAATTTTCCTTGAAATATTCCCCTAGAGATGTCCACTTGAGCCACCTAACCTTTTTCTTTATCATTTCTTTTGTTTTGGGTTTGGGCCTGATCCGGTTCCTTAGTAGGTTGCTTGTTTGCTTGCTGATTTGAGGGCGGATATGCTTTCTTATTGAAAACTTGTCAGATGACAGGCTCCCTTTGTGAGTCCTCAAAGGAGACCCTTTTGGCAGGTATTCCCAAGTTGAATTGGATGAAGGAGTCCCATTGATTATTTTGAAGAAGGCATTCTTATCTACCGAAACTTTAAGCAATTTGAAGGTGGAAAAAATTATCTTAACCTTCTTGAATTCCTCAGCTACATATTCTCCCATTTGTTCAATTTTGGCTTCGCAAAAGGCACTTTAGGAAGAGCCAGTAGGGTGGTTTTGATTTTGACCTTGTTGCCCATTTCTATTAAAGTACTTGTTAAGTACATATGGGTAGCCTGGGTTGTTGCTAGCATTTGGGTCAGAAGGGGTGCTAAAGTTGTTGGGCGAGGTGGAGGTAGTGAAATGACCACCAACCTGACCACCCACCTATCTATTCCTTAGATCATAAGGGGTAGTCCTTTGGTGGAATATTTGGACTTCATCCTCTCTCAGTTCTTCCTCGTCTATTGGACCATTATCTACTCAATTGAAAAGCTAAACCAAATGAATTTTAGTACTTACCTCTTCTGACTTGTTGTCATTTCTAACGAAGCTTTCCTTTTTTGGCACATTGTTTCAGACTTTGGGAAAGGGGCTTGGTTGACCACTAGCACCGAGGAATCATATGGTTTAGATGGAACGATGTCCCTGCATCCTGAGTTGTCCATGACATTTTGGACCTCTATCTGGAAAATTTTAGCAGTCATCTAAAATTTTGGACAATCCAATTCAAAATGTTGACTCATCTTATGGATGCGGCACCAACCGAACAAGGTAGCCTCAACCAGGTATACCTCGCTCATGGTCTTGTCACTACCTTTGGGCTAGTCAAGAGGAGTAGGAATGCCACCGTTGTTTGGCCTAGTATTCCATGTCCAACTTTGTCTTTGGGACGGTATTTTGTAAAATTTTGGCACCGACATGACGAGTGTCATGGCTGTCACGGTTCTCATGATTAAGGTTGACCTAGATGCTTGCAATTGGTTGTTCTAGTTCCTTAAGTGTGTCATCTCGGTTGATATTTTCTTGATCATTTCCATTAACTCATCAATCCAGTCCTTTTTTGTGTTGTCAGGCTACGAAGTTGAATTTTGAAGGAAGACCACTTGCATCACCGACTAATTTTGATGGATGGGTGGGAAGTAAGAATTTTGAAGATACACTGACACTTGGGGTGGCTAAACATGAACTTGTTATTGTTGGGGCTATAGGAATTGAGGTACGAGAGGCACTTGATTAGATGGTTTTCCCATATGAGGTACCATCACAAGCTGCAGAATCGGGTTCATTAGGGGTCATTTTTGCAACAAAGCCTATCTAATCCCTTGGACTTGATATAGATGGGAAATAGGCCCCAACGACAGCAGCGGACCAACAATGTGTTGTCCTAAATCTATACTTGCCTTAACTACTTCTGCATAGGCCTTTATCAGCTGTCGGGGCTGTGGGATCATCCTTTTCACCAATGTGGAAGTGAGGTTGTTCAGGGCTACATAGTACACCAGGTAGGCAGAAGCATCATCTACCACATAGGTTGTTTGCAATATCATGTAGGCCTTGTGAAATATGTCATTGAAAGAGTTGATTGGCTTGTTAATCTCCCTCTGAATTGCTATGAACTACTAGTATAACTCTGAGGGACTAACTAGAATCTTGAAATTTTGTAAGAAAGTGTCCTTTAAAAGGTCCCACGTATTGATGGATCCTATCAGCAAGTGGATGTACTAGTAGCAGGCCTCCTCCCCTAGTGAGTAGGGGAAGAGTTGGCATGCCATGTGCTTCTTTGTTGTCCTTTGCAGATCTCGAGGGTTAGACTTTGTGCAAAAGTTCTTTGGATTGTTTGGAATATCTTGGTAAAGATTAAAGAACATAGGAGACAAATTGTTTCATAGCCACGCCATCAGAGGTGGAGGTGGAGGAGGTTGGGCCTGACTGACCCGAGGTTGCAGTGGAGGGGAAACAGATAATGAAACAACACCCAAGAAATGGGATGCGCTGGGCTGGAAGGTCGCACCTAGGCTGTGGGAGGGAACAACTTGGAAGGCTATTTGGGTGGTTGAGAGGAGAGATGTGTCGCCGAAGGTGAAAGAGAAGATGGGGGAAAATGGGTGAAAGGTGAAGATGAGGAAGAAGGTGAAGTGGGCTGGTTGGGTGCATTGGAGGTGGATTCTTCCCCTCTTCTAGCTCTTCTAGCTCGGGTAGGGGGTGGTAGCTCTTGAAATTCCCCTTTGTTTTGTGTTGATCTTAAGACTATAAAATATCTCAAGGGAAAATAAACCGATTTGATCTAGCTTAGCACAAATAAGGCCCTCCTTCTAGTGCCAATTCTGTTGATGGGTTTTTTAGCACTTCTTAACATAGGTAATGCATAGGTGCATCACCTCTCTTGAAAGGAAATTTCCAACAAGTTGTTGGAAATTGCCCCAAGGTCTCTTGGGTTTTAGGTCATGGCGTGCATGGAATGTATCAGTTGTTTTAGATGTGATCTTGCTAGTAATCACATGACAAACTAATGCGAGTTAAACTGAGATGAATTGGTTCCTTTAATGGAGTTTCAAGATGGGAAGTTTGTTGCACAAGTGTTGTAGGTTCAAACAGAAATCTAAAACTCCTATTTCATCTTCATATTTGGCTTTACAATATGCAATGAATCTTGTTCAAAGTCACTATTAAAAAAATAAAAAGGGCAGGGAAGTGAAGAGGTTCCTGTATCTAAAACTAGCAATGAAAAATCAAAATGGAGGTTGCTACAACAGGCCAACCTTCCCAAGACTTAGTTCCACTTAACTAAGAGAGCCTATAGTATCATGAAACTAGTGCAATCTTCTAGGGACTATGGATTTCAGCTTTGCATTCACCATAAACATGAATAAAGAGATGATTTTAAGTGCAGCAATAACATAAAGTTGAGACTAACTTTACATAGTTTTACATCATCAATATGTAGCCAAAAGTATGAACTAGGAAGAGGTCAACACAATAGCAATCTCCAACATCAATGGAAAACATTTAACTAATCTACTAAAGCAAACTTAAATACATAAAAAACAAAGTAAAGAAACTAAAAATCACAAACTAAGAGGAGAAGAATCATGAAACATGCAAAGGAACTCAAGAAGCCACCAAAGTCAATGAATTTCTATTAATATTCCAACAAAATTTATTTACAACAACTCAACTCTCTTTTGAAAATGAGAGGAGACCCCCTATTTATAGTTTTCAAAAAGTGAAATGAATGGCCAAGATTTACTTTTATTGTGTAGCCTAGATTCATTTTACATAAGGGTTTCACCTACCCCCAAATATATAGGAATTTAAAATACAACTTTGTATTATTCCTATTTTTTCCTCTTGTGGTAGCAATGTAGCCCTTTGTCTTCTAGCTGATTGTTATTTTCCATTTTGGCTGCAACTATACTATGAGAAACTCTTGGTCTATAATAGGCTTTCCAACTTGCTTTTGTAGTGTGGCATATTCCACAAATTTTTCGATCAAGGGATGAAGCTTATCCCACTCCAAGATGTCAGGTTGAAGAACCTGGAAGTTCATTTTCTTGGATCGGCAAATGAGTGTGTCCCAATCTTTGTCACACTTGGCTATATTTTCCATTACCTATTTAGATTTGGCAAAGGCGAGAGCAACATAACCCATGAAATCTGTTGTAACCTCGCATGTAGTTCCATTCTCCATCTTCTTATGGAAGTAGGGCCTTATCTTTTCTGGATCTCTCAACGAGAGGAATTTCAAAATTTGTCATTAACTTTAGGTACTCCCCACAGGATGACCTAGTTTCTTTAACCCAATCAAGATCTTGCTCCACTTCATGGAGCACCTGCTCAAATATTTCCCTCCTATGATCTAGGCCCAATCTCTAGTTTTCTACAAGCCAAAAATCATTCTCTACCATTGCAAGCTCTTTCTTCATTGTTCTTTCAGGAAATTTGAGGATTGCCTTAATTTTAGGATATGTAATCCTATATATCTCTGGGAAGTCAACTGAAATTTTCTTTATATCTCCAAGATACTTCTGCACTTCCAATAATTTGTTTGTTTTCCTACTAACATGTCCAATGCCCATGTTTCCATTGTAAAGGACCTGCCGAAACCAATCTTCAGTGGCCTTAGTCCAACTCTTTCTCTTTTCGAGTTTTCTGATATGCTCATCTGATAACAATAGTGGGGAAGCTATTGATTTGGTAGGGAGTTCTTCGGTTGAGGACCATTGTTGAATATATGTCGTTAGATGTACCACTTGTGCCTTTAGCTCCTCATTGGAAGTCTTATCCTTATTCATCTGGTGCACGATGGTGGCAACAAACCATTGAAGGTGGTCAATTTTATGCTCTCTTGTTGTTGTCCTAAGGTCAATGGTAGAGATATTATAGCTGACCCCTTTTTCACCCATTACCGGGGTGGCAATTTATACAGTTCTTGATCCAGATAAATCCATATTCAGCTAAGATCTAACCTTTAGCTTCTTTTTCTTCTTGGTGCTGATTTGGGCTCGAGCCAAGATGGCCTCTAGCCTTGCCTTTGGATCTGTTGGTGTTGGGGTATTCTTTTTTAATTGCTTCTCAAGCCACTCAGGCACCTGAGCTTCCCTCTTTGGTGATTCAAGATCACCTTCCTCTTCATGGGTGTGTTGGATTTGCAATGTGTTTTCACCCAAGGGTTCTTGTTCTAGCCTTTCCCCTTCTTCATCATATGAATCCTAAACAATTACAATTAATTTCTTTGGGGACTTAGTGGCTACATGCTTCTTGGGGTTGTCCTCTCGTTCGAAAGATTCTTCTTCTTCTTCCTCATGTTCATGCCCTTCGCAGTGTTCTATTGGACTTCTAATTATTTTAGTCTCTTCTTTGGGCTTGTCATCTTCTTTCTTTTCTTCTTGTTCTCTTAGGAGATGCATATCTTCACCATGTTTGGTGCCTTGATCTTGCTCCCCTATTGGAGGTTCAGTGTCCATTTCTTCATCAATATTTATTTCCTTTGTGGTGAGCTACTTTTCAATTTCCTCCCCGACATCCTTGAGTTGTTGGGCCAACTCCTTTTCGAGCTCTGGGTCAACAGTCTACATAATGTATTTGGTTCTCAGCTCTTCATCATCCTCATCAGAGGATTTCACTTCCTCGTCCTCGTGGACTACCTCATCAATCACAAGGTTCTGATAAATGGGATGCCCATGGTATTTATCCGCCTCTTCCTCCAATTTCTTGGTGGCTTCCCTTTGCTACGTGGCCAACTCCTTAGAAATTTTCATTATTGCTTCCATAGAATGAGGCTCAATAGGAGGAGGAGGGATAGGGAGACTAGTTATGGCATGAGCTAGGGAAAATTGCACTGCGGGGTTTGCAATCTGCCTAGAGAGCTCAGAGGGCGTGTTTTTCATGTATTTAGGGAAAGCCTCTGGGAGCACGAGAGTGGGCATCATCATTGTTGTAGTGGCATGCAATAGAGACAATGTCAGAGACATGGACGAGGAAGAAAGTGGGGAAGTAGTGGTAGATGAGGAACCCACAATTATCACCTAGGCCATAGGAGAGGTGGAGGCAAGGTGGACTGAAATGTAATAGGTGGGGACTTTGGTTGCTCTTCTCCCTTGTGGAGTGCGTTCTCTTGGATAGTGGGCATCCCTATGAAACTACTTGACTTCTTTGACTTCTTTGAAGTCCCAACTTATAAAGCCTTCCTCAGAGACTCCTTAGATTTGGGTTGTCTTTCGTCCACTTCTTTTCTTTTCTTTGATCGTGTGTTCAGGGGAGATGTTGAGGTCTCTCTTGTCGAGGCAGCATTAGAGACAATGTTGATCTCACCTTCCATTGAATCTTTGAGTTCCCCATATGTCAGGGCTACTCCTTGCTTCTTTAAATTGGCGATTTTCCCATCAATCCATTGTTTGGTTCTTGCCTCAACAAGCTTTGTAATAATATGAAGGTCATTGACCTCCTCTTCATTCCAATCTATCAATGGTAGCAGCAAGTTGGTGACAACGTTATACCTTGGGTCCATCACCGTGCTTTCTTCTTCAACCACTTGCTTTGACATAGGAAACAACTTGACTACCTTGATGAAGTAGGCCATCATGCGCATGTATTTCTGCATACACACCTCCTTTTCATCCTTGTAATTGGCCCAAAATTCCTCACCATTATGTAGGTGGGCATACTCCAATCCAACCATTTTCTTCAGTTCTCCATATGGGTCCATTTGTGGTTGAGCAGTGTACAAATTTAAGTTATATTTGCTCAACTCTTTATCAAAATACTCCACATTGGGATGTGTGGAGCTAATACTGTCCTTGGTTAAAGGAGAGGGTACCCCTGCTCTATGCTTGTTGCTTAAAAAAGTGTGTGATCATTGTAGCTACCGTGAGAGTTCAAGCAATACTATCTGGTCATTTGGGTAGCAGGGAGCTTATAGGGTTTATGAAAGAAAACTTCGTTCCAAATGTAAGTGAATTTTTGAAACTATATAAATAGAAATCAGAATCGGTGGATGAAATTATTGGCACTATGAGAGACTCTCCTTTCGGGGTCACCCTTGAGAAATCTGATGATGTGGCATGTGAAGGCGTCATTAACCTTGTAGTAGTCCCTCTTGAAATTTTTGTACTGAAGTTGAGAGTACTTGTCATACACTTTTAGTACCATTTGTGGATTTGGATTTGGTGTTGTAAATAAACCCATATATTAGGCATGGTCAACAAGCAAATATACAAGGTATGATGTCATATATAAATTTGATGTTTTCTTCACCACCACAAACTGCTCGTGCAAGCAGTCGTTGATCATTCCAACCCAATAAAAATATGTGTCTCCTCAGATGATCTCCTCAATAAAATAGAACATCCAGTCCTAAAAGAAGGCCATAGTCGGAAGACCCATAACTCTACTCAGAAGAGTTACCAAGTTGTTGTAATCTTCGAAAAAGTCACTTTGGAAGAGCTCTTAGGGTACCTTATTGGCACTACCTCTCTTTTATTTCGGCCAGTGTTGATTAATCAGTTTCTTACATCTGAGGGGATCTTCATCCCACATCTTCTTACCGTACTCCTTGGGTGTTTGCTCCATCTCTCTAAAGGTAGGGATATGAAAATTCCTTCCTATTGACTTGGTAGAGAAGTTAGGCAATATGTTCCCATCTCTATCAACTATTGTTGTTGTGTCCTCTTGGTACACCTCCCTATAGGCCATTACAAGTTTAAGGGCTATGAGGGTTGGCGGGAATCCTACAGCCTTGGCCAATCCACTACTTCTGATTTTTTTGGTATTCTTGGTTTTGGGATTGAGCTTGACCCTCTATTTGAACTCATCTATATCTATGTGTCCCAGATTAATGTCTAATATCTCCTTCCATTATGTAAGGACCTTGGAGTTGACGGGTTCCTCTTTATCCTCCTTGCCTCAAGATGCCTTAGCAATATTTTTCCCTTTATCTTTCTCTATAGCTGCCCTTGACGATCTGACAGCTGGTTTCATATATCCTGCAACCAAAGGAGTAGTAAATGATTGAAGCATAAAATACAAGGAACGTTAGCCAAAATCCTACAAAACAGTGTTAGATCAAACAATTCATGCTTTAAAGATCATAAAAATCACCTTCGTCTTTCGCCTGGAGGAAATTGGGTAATGCGGGCCCAGGGATGCAAACTTCCCTAGGATGGCAGCTATTTTGGAGATAACACGGACATACACCACTGGAAAGATAAACCTCCATGGATGGAGTCCCGCCATGTGAGACTTGCAGGGTCAAAGGACGACATGCATATGCAGGTCGGAGGATCCGAAAGGATGCGAGAGGTTAGTCATTTGGAACGACAATGATGGGATGGTGAACCAACATGGGAGATCCGCATGGTCAAACCCGCAAGAGGCATCTGTCACTAATTATATCCGGTTTCCATTTAGATTTTCAGGCAGCGAAGGGAGTGATGAATTCCAATAGGTAGATGAATAGGGAAACTTCGCTTTTCAGAACAACGAGAGATAGATGGTGGTCTGTAATGGGCAGCCCACAAGCAAGGTTCTGCAAGGGCGCATGACTTTTCTCAATTTTGAAAACACCAACGAAAAATCGTAGAGGCAGAAGGATGTGACATGACGACCATTGAGTGACATCAATGATAGGGTGGCATCCTACATGGTTCAGACCCACAAAGAGGTAGACACACATTCAATCAATTTTTTGATGGAGGCGGAAGGAAAATAGGAGAGGGGGACCCACCTAACGGGAGGATGACATCAATCGATTTCTTGGAACGACAAGGAAGTAACAACTTCCTATGGATGGAGATCTGCGAGTGTGGGTCTGAGTAGGTCAGTTGGTCAATTCAGTCTTATGAATTTTCACCAGGTTTCTTAAGCGGTGATGGCATGGGTGGGGCTCAATAGGTGAATAGACTGGTTAGATGGGTTGTTTGGAATGACGGAGCTCAAGAGAATTTAGCAGGCAGAAGCTCATGTAGTCAAACTCGGCGGGGCCAAAGGACGTGTGTTTTGAACTTCTGAAACATTTAACGTCTGAGCCTTGTCAACTGCAGAGGTGGGACTCATGCACCGGGAGAGCGCAATCAGATAGTTGTTCGAGACGGTGAAGCCAAAAGGAGAAATGCATTCAGAGGTCCACGATTGTGGACCCGAAGAGGTTGGGAGGTTCACCCTTGGACGTGAATTTTGGCAATGTTTGAAACGACCAAGAAGGGAGGGCATTCCACAAAGGCAGGCTCGACAAGGATGGGAACCACTTTTAAAATTTGATGTTTTGCATAAGAAAGGATGGCGTTGGGAAAGATGCCGGCCCGAAGGGAAAATTTTCTATGTCCAAGAACAACGATGAGGATAACCAGTCCTGCCATCACCAGATCAATATTTCCCAAGGTTTCTTCAAATTTATAACTCATGGGTTTTATAGGGAGGTCATTTCTTTACCTAAATCTATCATTTTTTGAAGAAAAAATTAATCATCTTCAATTTTTTAGGGGAAGCAAAGATGGCGAGGGATGATGAAAAACTCACCTCAACTATCCCGCACAACTAATGGTGAAACACCTTTTGATCATAGGTTGAATCAACGAATGGATGTTGCAAGTGCGCCAGATGAGATAGTTGGAGCTTTGACACTTAGCTTCAAAATAATATTTTGAAAAATGATAGGTTAGACAAGAGTTATTTATAGGAAAAATAGCATTAAATGCTTTCATTAAATGTTGGTACAATGACCATCTGGGTTGGCGAACGATCATTTCAAAATGGTGCCTGGGTCAGTGGAGTCCATTGAGTGGATGATAGTTAGGCACTGGCCATTTGAAACAACCGGTAATGAAAACAAAGAAGGTGACTGTGGGTCTCACAGAGTGGAAGTATGTCAGGTGTCCATCATTTGGAATGACGAAGGCATGAAGGAAACCCACAAGGGGTGGCCCGCAGGGGTGGGCTCACACTAGCCTAAGGACACCAGCTTGAAAACTTAAAGGAAAATAGCCAGGGGAATCCTGCAGGGACTTAGGCCCTTGAAAATTTGGTGGGGAGAAAAATATGGCCAACTCAAGATAATTCTTTCAAGGTTCCTTGACCATTTAGGACTCAGAATATAGGGGGCACACAAAATGAGGTGAATCAAAAGCGACCTAACACAAGGGAAAAGAGAGGGTCCCCATTCCGAATGGGGTGTGTGTGCTATAGGCACAACAGGAACCCACCTTGCTTCAGTTAACTGTTTAGATGATTGATAATTGTTATTTTCTAAAGTTTTACCCTAGCTAAGTTGCAAAACTTAGTACTCTAGAGAAACATGGAATCACTCCTAGGCTATAGGTCACCTAAAATTTGGAGTGAATCTCCAGATAAGGCTGGCTCCTAGTTGGTTATCACCTAAGAACTATTGAATTAAAGAGAAGGGTTTATGTTTTGAGGGTTGAGGGATTAGGGTTAAGGTTTGAGGGTTTAAGGGTTGAGGGTATAATGTATAGGATAGTAAAAGGGAAAAGGAATGCTTAAAATGAATACCTGATAAAGAAAAAAAGGGTGATACACCAAAATGACAAGTTCTATGAAAACTTTGATTTTTGTACACTTGGTTACTAATGACAAAAACTAAAATTGTACAGCTTAAATCTACATGCCTTTGCATAAATATTTCACAAAGAGGCCTCAATTCATTAACCTTTAAAAGGAAGATAACCTAACAATTAGAAAGCCACATGCAACTTTAAGACACAGTTTGCAACCTGCATAAATGTACTTTTGCAAAAAAGGCATAAAACATGAGACAAAGTAACAAGGAAGTAAAATACCTCAAAAATTACTTGATCAATCACTTAATAATACACAACACTACAAGAATAACAAGAAAAAACTTCATAATCAATAGTATCCAAGGTATTTTCTATATTTCATATCCCAAAAGAGTTACAAAAAAAAGCTCAAATCCATGTAAGGACTGTCAAAATCACTAACTCCAGAAATTGCATAAAGAATAACTAAGTACAAATGAATCACTCAAGTGAATATATCCAAAATTTACCTCCAAAAACCCACTGAAAAAAGGTTCTATAGCTGATTGGGGTCGGATGCCCCCAAAAATCCTAAAATCTAACATCCATATCTACTCCAAAAAGGATTCAATGTGCTTAAAAAGGTCAATCTTGACCAAGTCCATCATAAAAGAATGCAAAAACTCATCCAAAAGCTCTCAAATCCTATATAAAGAAAATTAAATCACTCCTATATCTCCTCCATATGTTTTCCAACTTCTCTCAACTCCCCTATATGCTTGCAAAAAGCAACAAAGTCTAACCAAGTCATTCAAAGCACTAATAAGGCATGACTCCATTTTTGCATTCAAAAGAGCAATTCAATTAAATGTTTTATAACAACAACACTTAATTCAAAAGATTTTTATATATAAATCAATGCAAAATAATAACAAGGGTCAAAAAATGTGAGAGAAATAAGAAGCAAAAACTAAGTCATGAAGACTCCTATGCATAGCATGAAAATGTTGAAAAATCAAAACATAAGACAAAGTCTTATGCTAGGACATATTGGGTAGTTTCATTTCATTTTTTAAAAAACATTGGAAAAAATGCCACTAAGGCCTATGCCGACTAGAATTAGGGTAAGAAACCCTAAAATAAAAGAAACAAAGAAAATGAAACATACATTTCATTTCTTTCAAAGCTTCTGGAGGAATCTAGACCATCGATAGAGGGTTTGTATGAGGCATTGCAGGGGACTTCACTGTGTGAGAACCACCATCAAATAGTTTCAAATAGAAAATTCATGGAGGCCAAAGATGAGTAAGTCTTAATATGTGCAAATAAATATTTTTCCTATCATCATCTGTAGATAAAGTGCTCATTTCGAGCTCTATTCATGCAAAAAATGGTGAACATGCTTGTATATTTCATGTATATTTGGTCTTGATATGAAATGTACACATATATAACCTTTGTATATTTATCGAACCTTACATTATTCACCTGGAATCTACAAATAAAAGAGCTCCCCATTCTCCATGGTCATGACCTTACATACAGTTGCAGGTACTGAAGACCCTCGTGGCCGAGTTCCTCTACATGCATAGCATTCTGGGTTTTGAATTTTTGTAGCCTCTTTCCCTTCACAGGTTGAGATTGTTTCAAATGTTTGAGTTTTGAATGCAAATATTGCTTCACAACTCGTAATCTTTCTTTTACCCTTGAAGGTTCCTTTTTGCTCTTCTGGGCACTTTTTGAGTCGAGGGTTTCATTTTTTTTGGGGGGTTTGAGTTCTTACCCAGGTCAATATTTGTATCATTTCAATGCTAAAACTTGTAAATCTACAATACACAAAGGATATGGGTATTCACATGATATAGTATAGTCACATTTTTCTTTTCATGTCACTCTCCTTTTTTCCTCATTAGAGTTGTATCATTAAACAACCCAGAATGCTATCATGCTCTTAATGGTGAACAAAAAAATTTCATTACCTTACTTTATGATTCTCATTTATGCTCAATTAAACACCCCTTTGTTAGGTTTGTTGTTGAGTTCTTCTGTTACTTAGCATTGTCTTACCTTGAAAATTATTTCCAACCCTTGAATTATGACTAGTTACTTGACATTGTCATTCGTATTTATCACCTCACTCTATAGGTACAAGTAACTTATTTTTTAATTCTTGCAAAGTAATAACAACTTTAATTGCTTTCCTACACTCATGAAATGGTGTTAGACTTCCATGCTCTTCTTAACTGTTGTCATATATGAAGAATAGTAGTTACTTATTGTACCTTGGATTTGACAAGACTGACCTTGTTTTCCTACAGTGACTGTCAAACATAAATTGAAGGTATGTCTTTTGTTACAATTATTAAAGCCTTAAATGACTATACTTTGTCATTTGTTACCCTTCATAACAAGACTATCATTTTGAAGATCCTTCTATCATTCTTTATAATAGTTCATTTGTTAGGCCACTATCCATGCACATAATAATATCAAGTAACCAGTCATAATTCTCACTGTAGACTATATTTTATTATGCCAGTCACTGTCCTATAACTCACTATGTTGTCTATTGTCATGGATGTTGACTGTCCTCAATCCATTGATTCAATGCTTTCATTCATGGTATGATTGTCCTGTTAAATCATTTTTCCTCTTATCACTAATAATGACTACCATTTGAATTGTCTATCTGTTGTTTGGATGCCCAAGCTTCTACCTTATGCACTGTTACCTGCCTATCAATTAACTGCCCTTGATCATCTCTCATAACTTACTTTTGATATATCTTTATAGAGTCCTCAAGAAATAAGGATAGGTCTCTTTAGCATAATCATATTGACCTCTTCAATAATGATATTCACATGCAAGTACCTAAGTAATAGGACTTTATCCCTCTAAACATATGAGGGTAGAATCTTGGGCTCAACCCTCGTGAGAGCCACATTTTACTCCACATGTTGTAATCAGATGAATCAAAACATCAACATTATTTTTCCTATACCTGCACAAGAAGAAAACATGTTAGATAAAAACAAGTATATGGTGGATGTGTTTGATAACTCTTGCTTCCTTGGACATTTATAATATGCAAACTATTTTAATGTAAATGAAGGGCAAGTTATATGTTTTCAAATGTTTGTGCATATACTGATTTGTGATCCTTCATTGCTCTAAAAAAAATTTCTCTCTCAGATGTAGGAAATCATGAGCAACAAGGAGCAATATGTGGATGCAATACAAGTGAGAGGAACAAAGATGATGCAAGACAACTCAACCAAGACTCATCATTCAGGCAATGACAGGTCACCCTTCTTTATATGTGCATTTCTTTATCTAAAAATGCATAATTTTTATTTTATTTGCATTAGAAGAGTTATTTTTATGGCTTGTGTGAGACATTATCCATTTAAATCATCAATAAAGATTACTTTTCTAGAAATAATTGTGAAATCTTCTCCTATGTTATATGCATCTGTATAAATGCAATTTGGTAATGTAATCTTCTGATTTTGTTTATGCACATGAATGTGATTTAGCAAAAATAAAAATGTACCTTAGTCTTCATTTGAAAATTTTAAAAGCTCTACCTGATTGAGCTATAAGTGAAATTAGGTAAAAATAACACTTTAGTAATGCATGTTTTGTTCCTACAAATTAGGGATTAATATTTACATGAGTGAAGTGACACTATCAGTTTAGTTATCTTCAGTTGCATGTAGTTATTTTAAGTTGCATACTAGTTGACTTGAGTTGCATGCTAGTTAACTTGAGTTGCATGACTAATGACTTCAATTGCATGGCAGATAAAAGGTGGATACTTTGAGTTAAGTGGGAATGATCAATCATTCATATTGTTTGCATAAATTGATGGAGAGATATGTTTTAGTTAACTAAGATTAACTTGGGTCCACCTTGGGCGCCCAAGTTGGCATCTTTCAGTTAACACCTTTTGCATGAGAAGATATTTACAAGGTTTAGTCAAGTGGGTCCATTCTTGGGTGCCAAATTTGAGGTGAAGTTTCCAAGATATATTCTTGACCAAAGTTTAGTTAATTGTTTAGTTTGGGGTGCCTAAATTGAGGAAGACTTTGGTTTGACTTCAGATTACATTGTGGAACCGTACTTGCCAAATCTAGGTGTAGGTTTCTGTGAGGAGCTTTGTTCTCTTATATTGTACAACTCTTATTGATTTTATAGGCTAATAATTGTCTATTTATTGCAGCAAGTGTATGAGATTTCTATGAGAGTTTATTGCAAGCTATGAAGAAGAATTGTTGAAGGCAAGGAAGCATATCAATTAAGGATTGATACAGTATCATTAAGGTTAAATAATACAAGCACTATTTATTTTGGTGGATTATTTTCTCGAAAAGGTTTCTCCACATATATGTTGTATCACTTCTATCTTCTTGTCTCATTCTTCTACAATTGGTAAAATTGATCTAAACAGATTAATCATACACAAAGAATTATGACAAAGAATACTTAATTAGATCTACAGTCTCATAGTTTTACAAGTTTTAAGCAACAAAATTACCTTCAATTTCTAACATTTGGTATCATAGCTAATGGTTTGTTAGGGTTTGGAATGCCTTTCTCTTAAAATTTTGAAGTTTTTGGCTGTAGTGGGAGATTTTACTATTGTGGTATTACGTATTTGTAAAAGAAGTGTGTTACAACGAGTTCTACTTCTCATCTAGATATTGAAAGATTCAATGGGTCTAGTTATGAGATGTGATTAAACTAAAAATGAAGGATCTCCTTGAAGAGAGAGTTCAATGGTCAGTTGTTTGTAATGAGAAAAAACCATCTACAATGATGTCAGATGAGGATTGGCCTAAGCTTGATAAGAAGGCAAGAGGAACCATAAGGTTATCTCTTGCTGGTGCTATTCTCTTGAATGTTTCAAATGAAGCTACCACATATAAATTGTGGAATAGGATAGGTGATATCTATCAAAACAAAAGTCTTACTAATAAGTTGTATCTAAAAATACAGTTGTATTCTTTAAAGATGAAAGATGGTGATTATGTTGCACATCATTTAAATGCTTTCAATTTTATTCTAGAAGTCAGTTAGCATTTGTAGATGTAAAGCTAGAAAATGAAGATAAATGCATTATTTTGATTTGTTCTTTACCAGAGTTTTGGGAAAATCTAATTGTTGCTATCAATGGTAGTGGTGTAGATCCTAAGATAGACAATATAATTCCTACTCTCCTATCAGAGGAGATGAGGAAGAAGTCTAAAACAAGATCCCAAGATGCCTTGTTTGCAAGAGGTAGGCCTAAGGAAAGGGTAAGTCCAAAGGATGGTCTAAAACCCCTAGTAAGAGTAAGGTAAAGTGTTGGAACTGTGGGAAATCATGACATATAAAGAATGATTGTAAGAAAAATAAAGAGTTTTGATGCTTCTACAGAGAAATCCTCGGATAATGGTAATGATGTATTGATCATTTCATGTAAATTTTTAGTGATGACTCTTGGCTTATTGGTTTTGGTTGATCCTATCATATGACACCTACCAAGGAGTGGTTCACTAAGTATATTGCATATTATGGAGGGAATGTCTTCTTTGGACATAATAGCACAACAAATATTATGGGAAAAGGAGAGGTAAAGTTGTGTTTTAGTGATGGTAGGGTTAATACCCTTAATAATGTTTTACATATTCCAGGACTTGCTAGAAATCTATTTTTTGTATCCCAGTTCAATGATTCTGGAATGCATGTGACATTTGACAAAGGTGGTTGCAAATTGGTGAAAGGGAATATGGTGGTTGCTAAAGGATCTCAGATTGGAACTTTTTTTAAGCTTAATACCTTGAATTTGAATAAATCTGCCAATGTAACTGAAGCTAAAAATACATGTATGTTGTGGCACCATAGATTGGGCTGCATTGGTGAAAAAGGTCTTAGGATCATTCTTAATAAGAAATTGGTTGATGATATTCTTGATTATAAAATTGGAAAAAATGATTTTTGTGAGCATTGTGTGTTTGGAAAGCAATCTAGATCTTCGTTTCCTAAAGGAACAAATATAGCTAAAAGATTATTAGAGATTATTCACTTAGATGTTATGGGTCCTATGGATATTGAATCTATTGGAAAATCTTGATATTATGTCACATTTATTAATGATGTCTGAAGATACACTTGGATCTATTTTATGCATAAAAAATATGATGTGTTAAATAAGTTTAAATAATTTAAGGATTTGGTTGAGAAACAATCAGATCACAAGATAAAAGTGTTGAGATTAGATAATGGTGGTGAATATTGTCCTAAGGGATTTTATGATTATTGTAAGCATGCAAGAATTGTGAGATAAAAAACTACTCCATATACACCTCAACAAAATGAAGTAGCAAAAAGGATGAACCAAAGCTTAATATAAAGAGCTAGGAGTATGTTAAGTAGTGCTAAGCTAGATCAGTGCCTTTGGGCCGAGGCTATAAGTACTTCTTGTTATTTAATCAATAGATCTCCTAGTTCATCTATTGAAGATAAAACCCCTTATGAAATGTGGTTAGGTAGGAAACCTAGTGTTGCACATTTAAGGATCTTTGGTTGTGAGGATTTTGTTCATAGGTTATGGTGAAAATGTAAAAAGGTTACAAGATTTTGAATCCTCTAACCAGAAAAATTAATTTACTTGAGATGTGATTTTTAGGGAATTTAGATCTTATATCAGAGAAGAACAACCAAAGGAAAAGGATGCTTCTCGAACAATGCATTTTGAGAGAAATACTGAGAAGCATGAATATGTACATGTTGAAGAACAATTAGATGGATTGGATGAGGAGAGTTCATAGAGTTATGAGATAGATGCTCATGATGAGCATATTGAGGAACACAAAGAACCTTCTTTGAGAAGATCCACAAGATAATGGAATCCCATTGATAGGTATAGCCCACCTGATTTTTGTTGTATATTTTATGAGTACTAATGATGAACTTGGATCTTATAGGGAACCTTTGTCTTTAGATGAGAACAAGATTTGGTCACAAAATATGCATGAGGAAATGTTTCCTTGGATACTTGTGACACATGTGATCTTGAGAGTTTTCCCAAAGGAAGAAAGACCATTGGTTGTAAATGGATCTTTAAAAAGAAAATTGAAGAAGATGGTAATCTCGAAAGGTACAAGGCTATATTAGTATCCAAGGGATACTCCTAGAGAGAGGGAATTGACTTTAATGAAATATCTCTTGTTGCTAAATTAACTTCTATTAGATTCTTTTTATCTATTGTTACTGCTTATGATTTTGAGATAGAGAAAATGGATGTGAAAACTCATTTTTTACATGGGGATATTGATGAGGAGATTTATATGAGGCAACCTGATGGTTTGCAGGTTAAGGAGATCTTTATATGGATTGAAACAATCACCTAGAATGTACTACCAAAAGTTTGATTCTTTTGAATTGAAAACTGGTTATGTTAGGAGTGAGGAAGATCATTGTGTTTACATAAAATGTATTGATGATCAGATTTTAATTATTATCTTGTATTTGATGACATGTTTTTTATTGGTAACAACAAGGTAATGATCAAATAATTGAAAGAAAAACTCTCTAGCACATTTGAGATAAAATATCTAGGGGTTGCAAAATATATCCTTGGTATGGAGATCAATAGAGATAAAGGTAGCAGAAATATTTGCTTAAGTCAAAGAAACTATGTTGATACTATTTTAAAATGGTTTAACATGCAGGATAGTACAAACCAATTAATATTCCTTTACTAGTTGGCACGAAGTTAGGTTTAGACATGAGTCCTAAATCTAATTTTGATCATGAGGAAATGTCTAAAATTCCATATGCTAGTGCAGTTGGTAGTTTGATGTATGTAATGGTTTGTACAAGACCAAATATAGCCCAAGCAGTAGGAGTTCTAAGTAGGTTTATGTATAACCCTGGTAAAGAACATTGGACTTATGTTAAGAGGGTGTTTAGATATTTATGAGGTACTTATAATTATTGTTTGGTTTATCATGGTGCTATGATATTCATATTATGCACATATCATTGGACATATAGGGTTTTGTTGATTCATATTGGGCAGGAGACCTGGGAAGTTAGAGGTCGACAAGTGGCTATGTGTTTACTTTGTTTGGAGTTGCGGTTAGTGTTGGAAAAACAAGGATAGACAATTGAGAGGGGGGTTGAATCAGTTGTTACCAAAATCAAACTTATACAACATTAATCAACCTTATATCATAGATCTGATAATTAACAGTGCAAGCATTAAATCAACAACACATCAGAGACACATGAACACCAAGATTTTATACGTGGAAACCCTGTTAGGGTGAAAACCACGGTGGATGTTAGTCCACAAGATTATACCTTGTTAGAAGTATAATGAAGAATAAAAAGGAATGCACTTGCATTCAAGTGCACTGCCTAGAGCACAATGCTCAAAGGGAAGGCTCACTACCTTACATATAGTAATCAGATTAAATCCATCTGATGAAGTTGAACTGAGAAATTAGCTTCTACAAAATCTTGATTACAGTTCTAGTTAGGGGCATAAAAACTTCTTCAAACTCTTCCACCCTCTACTCAGACTCTTCCACACTTTTCTATGAATGATCTGACCTTTATTCGCACTTGTAGATCACTTGTACACTTGAGCACTTCACACTAAATGAGGAAAAAAATATCATATATATATCCGCTACAAGGATTTACAACCACTATTTAGTTAGCCACAAATAAAGAATAGATTACAACTGTTGGTCTTGATACATGAATAAATTACAATGCGCAACAACATAAGTCGGTCACAACATAGTGAGGACCCAAAAAAACACCACCAAACACGCCAAACAATAGAATATTAATCCTCATGGATCTGCAACATGCTAACATCATCATGTCATCCAAAAACATGAAAACTTGGGCACACATTGGAAGAATCTTTGATCACAAACACTTTAATCAATGCAGACATAAAAAAAGTATAGAGCATGATCTAGAATCGTCCATGAACATCATTGGTACATGCACAACACATGAAATTACCATAATTTCATCTGCTTAAACCAATAACACCATCTACAAAAACTGAGTAATTGTAGGCACACAGATCTTCATAACTTCCACAAATCTTTATGTGAACCTCTAAAACTTTTAGACAACATACTAGAAAGCTTTAGCAACAAACCCTTTGAATTGCACCTTCAGATCTTCAACATGCGGATCTTTCCAACATTTTGACCTTCTCAACTCCACTAGCTACTTGTACTATATTTTTTACAATTTTCTCAATATCCTCGACATATACAGTCTTAGAGTTTGTTTACAAGTTTTTCTACTGTAGTTCATGTGCTTTTTAGTTTAATTGGTTCTATGGTTTCTTATTTGGTTATCATGTTTTTTAGGTTAGTAATTTTATGCTTTCTAGTTTAATGTACTCTTAAATTTATTTAAGATAATCTTTTTCCAAGTTAGGTAGTTAGGTGGCCTTAGGTTAAAAACTAACATTAGCTACTCTAAAAAGATAGAAAATCTAAGGGAGATAGTCTAGTCTTCTTCTATTGCAAACTACCTTGGACACTGCTTGGTCGATGTATTGAAATTTTATCTTCTAAAGTAATAGGACCTAACGACGGCCTATCACTTTTTGGCGTCGTTGTCGAGGACATATGATGCAGGAGCACCTTAAGGTCTTTTGGTGAGATCTTGTTTTTTTGGCTTGTAGGTGGTTCTAGCCAGCCACCAAGGGAAAAAAGACTAATTTATAAAGTCCCAAGGTTGAATTAATGTTGTATTGAGGACAAGTTATGTTAGTTTAGAGCCTTGAAGCTTGGAGAATCCTTAATGATGAAATTAGGCAAATTGGTCAATGTTGTCTTGACTATTTGTCCTAAAAGTTGGAAAATGGCATTAATGATGCTCCAAGCCCAACCCAAGGGTCCTAGCATGTGGGGGAAAGGTATATAAGGTCAGAAAAACCCTAATACCTAGGTTGGAGTATTTTTTTCATGAATTGAGACTTGGAGAGCACATTTTTTTGATTCGAAGAGAGCAAGTTTACATTGAATTTTTGTGTTTGAACCTTCATCCAGTCAAGAATGGATTGAAAGGACTTGTCTGATGCTTAGATTCTTTCATTTTTTTCACTTAATTACCTTTTGAAATATTATATTAGTCATTTAATTCTACTGGTTATCTTTTCTACAAGTTTTTGGTGTTCTTGGTCTCACTGTCGGTTCAGGCCAGTTTTGTAGATAATGATCCCCACTTGAATTCCCGTGGAAAAAATACCATGGCCACTTGGAATCAAGTAGGGGAATGTATTTATAGTTTAAATATGGTTTTTGGAGTCTTTTTGTGTAGGGGAGTTGATGCAATCATCAAGCTCTAGGCGAGTGCAAGTGCATTCTGGCTAGTAGCTTGGAGAGGACAGCAACAAGGAGAGTTGCTATATGGATTGGTTTGTGCCAATCAAGAGTATGGGAGTGTAGGAACATGTATCTCAGACATGTGTGTGCAAGGAGGAGAGTTGAGGAGGTTGTTGAAGCCCTCAAAGAAGGAAAAAGAGCCAAAAACCCTAGAAACCCTTGAAAATAGGGGGTTTGAAGATAGTCACATGTATAGACACTTGTAGGACCTAAGACCTAGTAAATAATGGAGCCTTTATGGTCAATAGGAAGAATATAGAAATTTTTTTGGGGTTGTTAAGACAGTTTGTGAGAAAATCCAAGAAAACGGGTTCTAGGAGGCCTAATTGGGGCGAAAAGGCTACAAGGCCTAAAAGTTAAGTTTCTTGAACTCGATGGATAAATGAAGGAAGAATCCCGCAAGAAGGATTAGAGTGGATCAAGATCACCCTAGGAATAGTTGGTAGACCTATTCCAAGTCCCAAGAAAGTTTTGGGAACGTTGTAGCAAAATTGAGTCTATAGAAGCTCAGTGGTGGATTGGGAGTGATGGTGAAGAATTTGAAATTGGTGGAGTCTTACATGGTGAGAGGGGTTTAGGAGTGATCCCTAAGTAGGGTAGAGAGGAATACCATAGAAAGACCAGAGAATAGGTCTTGGGAAGAGAAAGAGTGCTCTTGAGGGATAGGACTCCCCATCAAATTGGTATCAGAGCCATTAAAAGGCTTGGGAATTGAGAAGTGAATGTCAAAGAGTAGTGAATCCATAAGAGAAAACACCATGGTGACCAATGCAAAGTTAGAAAGAGATTTGACAAAGCAACAAGAAAAGAATAGATTCCTTGAAGTAGTTATGGAAGAAATGAAGCAAAAACTAGAAGAGGTTGTAGAGATTGCAGGCAAGATGAAAGTGTAGTTAGCAGAGGACAAAGAAAAGGGTAAGGACCATGTTGAGGAAGAAATAGAGCCAGAACTTGACCCTCCCTTAGCAGAGGAACCCTTCCTCAAAGCATTGAAGGAATTAATTGGCAAGGCACTAGAAGGAATCCCTATTTTTATAGGAAGAATGAATGCAAAGTTAGTTATGGAATGGATTGAGGGAATGGGGAATCACTTTGAATGTGATGGAATTACAAAGGCACAAAAGGTGAAGATAGCCAAATCAAGGTTAAGAGGACAAGCATTAAATTGGTGGAAGTTCTTGCAAGAAGAAAGAGAGATGGAAGGAAAGAAGCCAATAGGAAATTAGAAGACAATTGTGGCTAAAGTGAAGGAAAACTATCTACCTGAGGAATATGACATCCAATTGCACAAGAAGAGGGAAAATCTCAGACAAAGAGACCTAGATGTAGCTGCCTATATAGAGGAGTTTCAAAAACTAAGCCTTAGATCTAGAGTGAAAGAAATTGAAAGCATTAAGGTTGCTAGGTATCTAAATGGCCTTACGTGGAACATACAAGAGGAGTTAAGTCTCTTCACAATTACTACCCTCCATAGCTGCTATCAGACGACTATTAAAGTGGAAGAAAAACTGAAAAAGAAACAAGATTCTAATACCAAGGGTAAAGGAAAAGGTAGAGACACTAGAGGTGGACATAGAGGAAGTTTTGGTGGAAGGATCCATGAGAATAGAAGCCAAGGTGATTCTAAGATGGGTGAACAATCCCATGAGACAAATAGTAGAGGGGGATATAGAGGTAGAAGCTCTAACAATGGTGGAAGAGGCAGATCAGGAGGACTTGGGAGAAGTTCTCACTTTGCTTCCATGAAGTGTTACAATTGTGGATAGTTGGGTCATCCGACTTATAGGTGTCCTGACAAGCCAGAATCTTCACAAGGTGAGAGGAAGATTGCCTATGTTCAAGAAGAGGACTACTCCAAACATTTAGAGGTGAGTTTAGATTAAGAGAAAGGTGAGAATCTCATGTTGAGAAGGATCTTGATCAAATCACCTACCGAGGATGAACACAAACAAAGGAGAGCTCTTTTTGGAGTCAAGTGCAAGATAATAGGTAAGGTTTGCAAGGTCATCATTGACTCAAGATCTATTGATAATTTCATATCAAAGGAGGCAGTACAAAAGTTGAACCTCATCAAGATACCCCATGTGTGCCCTTACAAGGTTACTTGGTTGAATAAGGGGCAGAATATACTGGTCAATGAACAAGTGTGGGTTGAGTTTTCTATAGGGAAGTATCAAGATAGGATACTATGTGATGTGTTACCAATGGATGCATGCCATCTGCTGCCTGGAAGACCATTGCAATATGACAGGTAGGCAGTACACCATGGCAAGGAGAACAAGTATTCATTCAAGAAGGATGGAGTGACTTATCAAATACAGTCTTTGTTGGAAGAAGGCATAGTGGAAAAGGCAGAAACCAGTGTACTTTTGATGAGTGGAAAGGAATTCCTAAAATACATAAAGGAGGAAGGAGTTATCTATGCAATCATGTTGAAACCAAAGGAGGAGGAGTCACCTAGTCGGCTACCTATGACAGCAGAAGTGAAGCAACTATTGGATCAGTTCAGGGATATCATTTGTGAAGGCACACTAGCTACACTACCACCTAAGAGAGAAATTAGTCATCAAATAGAATTTGTACTAAGAGCAACATTGCCTAACAAGGCTGCATACAAGATGACACCGAAGCATAACAAGGAGATAGCAAGGCAAGTTCAAGAACTTTTGGACCAAGGGTTGATTAGAAAAAGCATAAGCCCATGTGTTTTTCCAGTGGTGTTAGCACCTAAGAAAGGAGATAAGTGGAGAATGTGTACTAATTCTATGGCAATAAATAGGATAACCATTAGGTATAGGTTTTCTATTCCTAGGATAGAAGACTTAATGGATTGTTTAGGGGGTGCTAAGTATTACTCTAAAATTGATTTGAAAAGTGGCTATTATCAGATTAGGATGAAAGAGGGAGATGAATGGAAGTCAACATTTAAAACCACATAAGGGTTGTATGAATGGTTAGTGATGCCATTCGGGCTTACAAATGCACCTAGCAATTTTATGAGGGTGATGAATGAGGTCTTAAAGGACTATATAGGAGTCTTTGTGTTTGTCTACCTAGATGATATTCTCATCTTTAGCAAAGCAAAAGAAGAACATATGAAGCACCTAGAACTTGTGTTGAAGAAACTTCAAGAGGAGAAGCTCACCATAAATCTTGAGAAAAGTGAGTTCATGAAGCAAGAGTTAGTTTACCTAGGATTTGTAGTATCTCAATGGAACTTGAAGATGGACAAGAGCAAGGTTGAATCCATTCTTAGTTGGCCTACTCCTAAGACAGGGACTGAAGTTAGGAGTTTCCATGGATTAGCTCAATTCTATAGGAAGTTTGTGAGAAGGTTTAGTGAAATTTGTGCACCAGTCCTTGACACCATCAAAGGAGGATTAAAAACAAAGTTTGTGTGGACCAAAGAAGCCAATGAAGGATTTGAAAGGTTGAAGAGGGAGATAGCTACCCAACCTATCCTATTTTTACCAAGTTTTGACAAACCATTCATAGTGGAATGTGATGCAAGAAATATAGCAGTGGGTGTTTTCCTAAGCCAAGAAGGCAGGCCAATGGCATTCTTTAGTGAAAGGCTAAATGAAGCAAAGTCTAGGTACTCATCCCATGACTTAGAGTTATATGCTTTAGTACAAGCCCTCAAGAAGTGGAGGCACTACCTATTGCCCAAGTAAGTTTTGGTATACACTGACAATCAAGCCTTAAGCTACATAAATACTCAAGAGAAGCTCAGTTTGAGGCACATCAAATGGATGGAGTTTTTGCAGTCATACACCTTTACTATCAAGCACAAGAAAGGGGTTAATAACAAGGTTGCAGATGCCCTTAGTAGGAGATTGCTTACCATATAGGAGATATAGTTGTAGAGCACAGGGGTTGAAGGATTCAAAGACCTATATGAAGGAGATTCTGATTTCTCGGAGATCTACAAGGTAAGTACTAATTTTAAAAACCATTTTCATAGTGAATATGCAGATTATACTTTGGAGAATGGTCTATTGTTTAGAGGGAAACAATTATGTGTTCCAAGAGGTTCCATGAGGAAGAATCTTATCCAAGAAAATCATAATGGCAGTTTGAGTGGACACTTTGGATTGAACAAGACCCTAGACTTAGTGGAAAGGTTCTATTGGTGGCCTAAGATGCAAAGAGATGTAAGAAGGTATGTGGAGCAATGTGGAGTGTGTCAAAAGGAAAAGGGAACATCAACAAATGTAGGACTTTATCAGCCATTACCCATCCCAAGTAGACCATGGGAATGCATAAGCATGGACTTCATAGTAGGGCTACCTAGGACACCGATTGGTTTTGATAGTGTGTTTGTGGTAGTGGACAGATTCAGCAAGATGAGCCATTTCATCCCATGCAAAACAACACATGATGCAAGTTAGATTGCACATCTATTCTTCAAGGAGGTAGTGAGGATACATGGGTTACCAAAGAGCATAGTTGCAGACAGAGATGTGAAGTTTATGGGACAATTTTGGAAAACTCTTTGGAAAAGGTTAGGAACCAACTTGTCTCATAGCTTAGCCTATCATCCTCAAATGGATGGACAGATAGAGGTGATCAATAGAGTACTTGGTAACTTGTTGAGATGCTTAACTAAGGAGTATGGACAAGGATGGTAACAAGTGATTCCACAAGCAGAATTCGCTTACAATGATAGCACAAATAGGACTACGGGTAAGAGTCCATTTGAGATAGTATATGGCTTACATCTGAGGGGTGTACTTGATCTTAGAGATCTAAAAGGTTATGAAGGAATCAGTGGTCATGCTGATGATTTTGCTCAGTCAATGAGAGAGTTTCTTGAGCAAGTAAAGAAGACATTAATGGAGGCTAACTAGAAGTTGAAGGCTAAAAGAGATGAAGGGAAGAGAGATCTACAATTTGAAATAGGTGATATGGTAATGGTATAATTGAACAAGGTAAGACTACAAAAATGCATACCAAGTAAGCTATAGATGAAGAGGATAGGGCCATGTAAAGTGTTGGCTAAGTATGGATCAAATGCATACAAGGTGGAGTTACCCAAGGAGATGTCTATTTTGCCTATCTTCAATGTGAAGGACTTGGTGAAGTATAAAGGACCAGAAATGGATGAGGAATAGTATAGTGCTAAGGTGAGTAAGGATGTTGAAGGAATCAAGGTACTTGATCAGATCATACCACAAGTGGACAAGATTTTAGACTCAAGGGTGAAGAAGAAGACTAGGCACAAGATATGCATGGAGCACCTAGTGAAGTGGAGACATCAACTAGAGTCATAGGCTACATGGATAGAAAAAAGTGACTTTAAGAAGCATGGAATTAGTGAGGAGCTCTTGACACCATAGGCTCCTTAACTTCTTTGTTGCAAGGGGAGAATGGTGCAGGAGCACCTTAAGGTCTTTTGGTGAGATCTTGTTTTTTTTTGGCTTGTACGTGGCTTTAGCCAGCCACCAAGGGAAAAAGGACTAATTTATAAAGTCCCAAGGTTGAATTAATGTTGTATTGAGGTCAAGCTAGGTTAGTTTAGATCCTTGAAGCTTAGAGAAGCCTTAATGATGAAATTAGGCAAATTGGTCAATGTTGTCTTGGCTATTTGTCCTAAAAGTTGGAAAATGGCATTAATGATGCTCTAAGCCCGACCCAAGGGTCCTAGCACTAGGGGAAAGGTATATAAGGTCAAAAAAACCCTATTACCTAGGTTGGAGGATTGTTTTCATGAATTGAGACTTGGAGAGCATATTTTTGTGATTGGAAGAGAGCAAGTTTACATTGAATTTCTGTGTTTGAGCCTTCATCCAGTCAAGAATGGATTGAAAGGACTTGTATAATGCTTTGATTCTTTCATTTGTGTCACTTACTTACCTTGTGAAGAATTATATTAGTCATTTATTTCTACTGGTTATCTTTTTTGCAAGTTTTTGGTGTTCTTGGTCTCACTATCGGTTCAGGCCAGTTTTGTAGATAATGATCCCCACTTGAATTACCATGGAAAAAATACCATGGCCACTTGGAATCAAGTAGGGGACTATATGTATAGTTTAAATATGGTGTTTGGAGTCTTTATGTGTAGGGGAGTTGATGCAATCATCAAGCTCTAGGCGAGTGCAAGTGCATTCTGGCTAGTAGCTTGGAGAGGACAGCAGCAAGGAGAGTTGCTAAATGGATTAGTTTGTGCCAATCAAGAGTATGGGAGTGTAGGAACATGTATCTTAGACATTTTTTGCAAGGAGGAGAGATGAGGAGGTTGTTGAAGCCCTCAAAGAAGGAAAAAGAGCCAAAAACCCTAGAAACCCTTGAAAATAGGGGGTTTGAAGACTGGCACATGTATAGAAACTTGTAGGACCTAAGACCTAGTAAATAATGGAGCCTTTATGGTCAATAGGAAGAATCTAGAAAAAAAAAATTGGGTTGTTAAGACAGTTTGTGAGAAAATCCAAGAAAACGGGTTCTAGGAGGCCTAATTGGGGCAAAAAGGCTACAAGGCCTAAAAGTTAAGTTTCTTGAACTCGATGGATAAATGAAGGAAGAATCCTGAAAGAAGGATTAGAGTGGAGAAAGATCAACCTAGGAATAGTTGGTAGACCTATCCCAAATTCCAAGAAATTATTGGGAACATTGTAGCAAAATTGAGTCTATAGAAGCTCAGTGGTGGATTGGGAGCGATGGTGAAGAATTTGAAATTGGTGGAGATTCTTACGTGGTGAGAGGGGTTTAGGAGTGATCCTTGAATAGGGTAGAGAGGAATACCCTAGAAAGACCAGAGAATAGGTCTTAGGAAGAGAAAGAGTGCTCTTGAGGGATAAGACTCCACATCAACATAGCTTTATTTCTTGAGTTTTAATAGGAGACACCTCGAATACCTCTTTTTAGGACAAAATAACCCCCGCTTTAGCTTCATTTTCAGTATGGCTAGGGAAAGAGGCCCTCACAAAATATTTATACCAAAGAACCCCATAAAATATGTTCCAATCATACATAGGGAGACACAAAGCTGAGAGGACCACTCAGTTGAAGAAATACTTGAGCCTAGCCCACCTGAGGCTTTCCATTATCTTCTCGAAGATCATCCAATACAACAACTTGTCATCGAAGAAATTATTTCAGAGGAGCTTATTCCTCTGAATCGCATGGGTGATCATAGGGCTGAGCCTAACAGAATAATGCCAATCATAATAACAATGATCCTCCGCCACCTCGAACATTCACGTATTCTATTACTCTGGATGCAGATGATGATACCACGATGAAATATATCTCTCTAGCTTTCTTTCCCACCTTTCCTGTTTTATCCTTAGAAGACCCAAACCAGTTTCTTTTTGAATTCAAGGTCCTTTGTTAAACCTACAACTATAAAAATGATAACCAAAAACTGAAGTTGTTTCCTTCTACCTTGAAAGATATGGCCATGTGTTGGTTTAGGGGGTTATCTTCAAGATCTATTACTTCTTGGGAGGACATGGAGAATGATTTACTACATAAATACCATAGTTATTGTAGGGTGAGTGATCAAAAAGAGGATTGGTTTTAACTTTGACAAAATGAGGATGAGAGCTTGGAGGACTACCTAGACGGGTTTCTTTTCTTATCTAAATGATGTGGAGAAGAGACCATAAGTGATGACATTCTCAAAACCATATTTCTTAAAGGACTCGATGAGGATGCAAGGTGAAGCCTTGATTTAATGGGAAAATGAGACATGTCTCAGATGGCCCCTAAAGAAATATGTAAGTTGTGTCAGAATTTCTCATGTACCCATGGATGAATTCACAAAACTACTTTTTTTAAAGTGTCCAACAACATAGGCAAGCTCCGGGAGGAAATATCAAACCTTAAAACAAACATACTCATTCAATTGAACACCACTCTAGATGGCATACAAGCTGAGACACATAATCTTGAGACCTTGTCCATTTACTATCCTAGATACTGAAATAAGCACCTATTGCGAGAATGTCCCTTAGATAAGGTTAGCGTCTGTCAACTTTGTGAACATAATCATCCTACAAACTAGTGTGATCTCCTAACGGATCTCAATAATTCCAAGAAAAGGATTGCACATGTTGAGGAAGAAATTAATGTGGTAAACCAACACCAAGGAGGGAAATTTCCTTATAGACAAAATTCCAATCATGCTTGGAAACCTCAAATAAATTGGGTTGGTAATCAATGGAATTCATCATGGCTTCAACCACCACCTTAATAACCTAGTTGGGAAATCCCTATTAGGGACCCCTTGAATAGGTGAACCAATCATGGGGAACTCAATAGTGTCCAACCCAAACTCAACACCAGTGGTATCCACAACATACTACTCCTCAGTGGAATCAAGGGCATAATCAATTTTATATTGGGCCTCGTAGGAACCAACAACATAATTTGTTACCTCCACCCCAGAATCCTCCTCAAAGTGAATAGATAAATCAGCCTCAACTCCCAATGCAACCACTTCCCAATCCAAAGAATAATCGACAGAATACTTTGGTATACTCTACTAAACAAGACAATGTTACTAGACTTAATGTCATACATTGTGGAAAAGTTCAGTTGTGCTCGGGTCGAACGATTCAACCACCAACCATTGAAGACATTGTGGATGAGCGTACTCCTAAAAATCCTGAGAAGGATACTCCACCCAACCATAATGTACCTCCTTAAGCAGTAGGAGCTGCTGACTTACCTCAGGAGGAGGAGGAGGAAGGTCAATCTCCGACTGAACTTAGACAGGATACCTCTCCAAAATAAAAAATTCAAGCACCATTTCTGAAGCGTCTAAAATTGACAACTTCAAAAGATACTCTAGAAATATCTTTGACCTCTAAAACTGCATTAATTCAAGAAATCAAACAACTACAAATAGAGGTTCCTTTGCTGCAAGCCATAAAGGAAATTCCCAAGTTGAATTAGTTGATAAAAAAATGTGTATTAAAACCTCGAGAAGGAAACCAGAGAAAATAAATACTATGCACATTGATGGCTATTTAGCTAATTTTTTGTCTAGAAAGACCGTCGCTCCAAAATATGATGATCCCGATAGTCAACTCATAACTTTCACAATTAATGAGGTAGCAATACCAAATGCATTAGTGTATTTAGGAGCAACCATTAATGTAATGATTGTGGATGTGATGGAAAATTAGGTCTTATTGATTTACATCCCATAACTACAGTCTTATAGATGGAAAATCAGTCCATATCCATTCCAAAGGGCGTTATTGAAAATGTCCTTGTCAAAGTTGATGGATGGGAATACCTAGTTGACTTTCAGGTCATCCAATCTCTTACAACCAAAGATAGCTATCCAATAATTCTCAGAAGACCATGGTTGGCCACTGTCACAACTAAAATTGATTGCAAAGAAGGAGGAATGACCATTTCTCATGGTCCAGATAGTAAATTTTAATTCTCTTACCCTCTTGCTAAGCCCACCGAATATAACAAATTCTCGGTTGATGAACCAGAAGATATTAATAGCTGAGACAG
The DNA here is from genome assembly GCA_007115665.2 of Sequoiadendron giganteum. Taxonomy (NCBI): domain Eukaryota; kingdom Viridiplantae; phylum Streptophyta; class Pinopsida; order Cupressales; family Cupressaceae; genus Sequoiadendron; species Sequoiadendron giganteum. The sequence continues at coordinate 721,613,994 of CM021103.1, forward strand.
TTTGGCCTCATTATCCATGGTAGTCATTAAACAACATGCAGAAGAATTAGAGGATGAGTTAGTAAGTGATGTAGAGAATATTTTCATAGGTTCAAGTGACGAGGAAATGGTTAATTCTCCAAAAATTTTGGTGCAACCGATCGATGTACATGGGATGGAACAAAATTATACTACTATGGGAATGCCATGTCCTTTGTCCAATATGACTCCCAAAACTAGATATTTTTTTGAGGATATTACTAGATTTCATCCATTAATACCTCATAGATTTCCTCTCAATACCTAGTTGGGACCAATTCATACAATCACTTGAGCCCATCCAGGAACAAAATCAATCATGTTGTTGTCGGGAAAAACCTTGTTCAATGGTTGGCTACAAAAGTAGAAGAGGGTAGATTATTTAATGTGTTGGTAAAGTGGTCTAAAGATTTTGCTTGGGACTACATAGACATGAGGGGAATCCATACAAGTGTCTGTACGCATCACATTTATACTAATCCTAACATAAGACCTATACGTCAGCCACAAAGAAGACTCAATCCTGTACTAAAGGATCTTGTTAAAGTTGAAATTGAGAAACTTCTCCGAGCAGGGTTTATTTATCCCATCTTTGACATTAATTGGATGTCATCTATGGTTGTAGTGTCAAATAAAAATTGGAAGTGGAGAATCTATGTAGATTATAGAGAACTCAATAAAGCCACTCATCGAGATTATTTTCCCTTACCATTTGTGGACCAGGTTTTGGACAATTTGGCTGGGAGGAAATATTTCTCCTTTTTGGATGGATTTAGTGGTTACAACCAAATTTAGGTAGCACCACAAGACCAAGATAAGACAATATTTACTTGTTCATGGGGCACATTTTCATATCATTTTCTTCCCTTTGGAGTCTGTAACGCTCCTACAACTTTCTAGAGAGCCATTCTGGCTATATTTGTTGAGCTTGTCGATGATTGTGTAGAAGTTTATATGGATGACTTCACTATCTATGGTTCAACCTACGATGAATCCCTTTAGAACTTAGATAAAGCTTTAAAGATTTGGGAGGATCACCAACTATCCCTTAGCCATGAAAAGTGTTTAATAATGGTGGAACAAGGAATAGTCTTAGGTCATCATATCTCCTCAGAGGGAATAAAGTTTGATCCCAAGAAAATTGAGGTCATTCAACAATTAACTACTCCTCAGATGCAAATGGATGTTAGAATTTTCCTCAGGCATGCTGGTTATTATCAGAGGTTTACAAAATCCTTCAGTAAGATAGTTGCCCCTATGTTTTCCCTTCTCCAGAAAGATGTAGAGTTTAATTGGACACCTGAGTGTCAACTATCATTCAAAACCATAAAGGAGAAGCTTGTCTCTGCTCCTGTCCTGTGTGGGCCAAACTAGAATCTTCCATTCCATATCTATGTTGATGCCTCAGATGATGCAATTGGTGTAGTATTGGGTAGGAAGAGGAGAATGGGGGTAAATATGCCATATAATTTATTAGTAAAAACCTAACATCCACTGAGAAAAACTACACTACTTCGAAAAAATAATTCTTGGCTATGGTTCAACCATTAATTTTTTTTCCATAAAATTACATGATATAAAGTTGTAGTCTATACAGATCACTCAGCTATAAAATATTTAATGAATAAATCTATAGTTAATGGTTGAATAATGAGGTGGTTACTATTCCTTCAGGAGTTCAATGTAATAATACTTGACAAGCCAGGGAGATTTAATATAGTGAAAAACTTTTTGTCTTGAATTAAACAAGAAGATGGTGATTGTGCACCAGTGCAAGATGAATTTCCAAATAAAAATATGTTTGATATTTCTATAAAGATGCCTTGGTTCACTGATATTGCCAACTATTTAGCCACTTCTGAAATACTGCCTAGTTTTTCATCAAAACAAAGGAAGTGACTTATTAGAGAGAGTGCACCATTTAAATGGATTAATGGGATTTTATTCCATTGTGGACCCGATATGGTCTTGAGAAGATGTGTTAGGGCCAATGAAACTTACAGTATTCTAAGGGTCTATCATGATGATCCTTCTAGGGGTCATTACTCTACAAAAAGAACTTCTGATAAAATTTTGGGTGCTGGATATTATTGGCCTTCAATGCATAAAGACGTTAAAAATTATATTCATCATTGTGATGAATGTCAAAGAGTAGGAAGACCAACTACTTCTGCAAAAATTCCCTTGCAGCCCTAGGTGGTCCTTGAACCATTCAAAAAATGGGGATTGTATTTCATTGGTCCCATAGACACTTCCTCCCAAGGAAAAGAATATATCCTTGTCTGCATTGACTACCTGACTAAATGGGAAAAAGTTTAAGCCTTACGTGTTGCTAGAGAGGAACAAGTTGTTGACTTCCTCTATAATAATATTTTTCTTAGATTTGGAGCCCCCTGAACCATCGTTATAGATTAAGGACCCCAATTTATGTCCAAAGCTCTTCTGGCATTTATGAACCATTTTCAAGTAAGCCACAAGAATTCTTCTCCCTATCACCCTCAAGCACATGGCCAAGCAGAAGTGACTAATAGGGAGTTAGAAAACATATTGAAAAAAATGGTTTCTTCAAGAAGAAGAGATTGGGCTAGAAAATTACCTGAAGCCATCTACGCATACAAAACAAAATGGAAATCCACAACTAGATTCAGCCCCTATGAGCTTGTTTTTGGAAAAAAACCTCTTTTTCCCATCGAGTTTGAACTCCAAACTCTATGAACAACTATGGAGTTGGGTCTAGATCTAAAACGAGCCCAAGTAGAATGATTTTTACAGTTGAGTGAATTGGATGAGCTTCATTTAGATGTTTTCCATTAAACCAAGTTGGTTCAACACCAACAAAAATTTTTGCATGACAAACAAATTAAAGAGAGAGAGTTCCATAATGATGATTGGGCCTTGCTATTTGATTCTAGATATAAATATCACAAAGGAAAACTCAAGAATCATTGGTTGGGACTATATGAATTTTTTGAAGTCTTCTTGAATGACACAGTTCAACTAAAACCCATTGATGGTGATAAACGAACTCTCTTATTCAATGGTCATCGCCTACGTATCTACCATAAGCCTATCAACAAAGAAGAATTTACAAAACTGGTAGAAATGCAGGGGGAAATCCAATGCATTGACTCTTCCAAGGCAGATTCCACCTAATATTACATATCAAAAATAAAAACCATGAAAAATTGTAATAAAAAGCCATGTGTACCAATTGTTTTAAAGCATATTTCATTAGTTCTTATTTTTGGACATAACTACATGTTGTCCCCATTTTTCAGGACTTCTCATGAAGATAGAAACAACTTTTGGAGCACCTTTCCAAGATGCTCCAAAAATTGATGGTCCAGATGCCTAGTGCTCCAAAACTTACATTTTGTCATGACAGAGCTCCGGAATGCATGAAATTTGTTATGAAGGTGCTGTAGAACTTGTGGAATTTGATGCCTAGATGCTCTGAAACTTGCATCTCAACTCATCACGTTAGATGGTTGTTCTTGTAGAATGGTGATTGGTGGAGAAAAGCTCTTGAATTTTGAGTTCATTCATACATAGCCATTTTTCTTCTTTCAGGTTGCATCTTGCGACAATGCTCCAAAATCTTCCTTCAGTTGTTGCTTCGGCTACATCTTTTGACGATGCTCTGGAATCTTCCTTTGGTTGTTGCTCTGGTTGCATCTTTCTATGATGCTCCATAATCTTCCTTCGGTTGCTACTTCGGTTGTATCTTTTGACAATGCTTTGGAATCTTCCTTCGGTTGATGATCTGACTACATCTTTCGATGATGCTCTAGAATCTTCCTTCGATTGCTGCTCCAGCTGCATCTTTTGACAATGCTTTAGAATCTTCCTTTGATTTCTGCTATGGTTGCATATTTCGAGGATGCACTGGAATCTCCTTAGGTTGCTGATTTGGCTACATCTTTCAGCAATGCTCTCAAACTTTTTCATCTTCTACATTTCGAATGCATGCCATCAAGCATGCTTCAGAACTTATTCATGGGTTTCAAGCACCTACTCAAAAGCATGCTCTGGAACTTATCCATCTTTATTATGCAGCCTCTTTCCATAAAATTTGAATTTCCTCGATGCTTTTATTGTCATAACTTAGTATAAATGCCTTCCTTTCTTTTTAAAAAAATTCCTTGTCATAAATAAAAGCCGCCATATTTTCATCATAAATGCAAGTTGCCATGGCAACCTATCTTCATTGATGACTCTTTCATTTTCCAGCTTTCTCACCCATGTCATAATAACTATGTCGTCACCTCAACCAATACCATTTCATCATCCTATCAAATCAGTAAAGCTACGAGATCTTCAAGCAATCATAGACTGTAAGTAAGTAGTTATTTTTGAATAAGGTTATCCCTTCCTAATTTATTAACCTGAGGCACTCGGCGATTCACTGCTAGTACGACACTCTTTTCACACTCCCCCATGAAAAATTAGCATCATTGCACAATAAGCTCTGAGCAAAGACAAAATAAATAATTACTTTTTGATTATATTTTCAAAAACAACTGTGCACAAGCTTCTCGCACTGCTGAATTTTTTTTAGCAGGGTGATAGATAAGAGATAGAAAATTGGGGTTGCAAAGAAGAAATCAGAGCTAACTTCAGTGGAAAAATTATTAGGATTAAGCAAAATTTCCGCTTTGTTTGAGGAAGAGGGTTGGTTAGATTTCATCAAAAAGTTTGAGGGATACAATGAAAAGCTGGTGAATGCATTTGCAGAGAATTACTCCAATGGTCAGGTGGCACTTCATGGGAAGCACTTTAAGGTGAGTCCAAAAATCATCTCTTGCCTCTCAGGGTTAGATAATCCTGGCATTAAATTATTACAAACATCTCAAATTACATATAAAAAAATATCAGAATTATTCCTTAGAGAGGGAGACCCTCAGCCTATGATAGTTATCAGTACTATGGGAAAAATAAAGGGTTTCAATGAACCTCTATCTTAGAACACTGGGGAAAATAATTTGCATGGATTATAAAATATTTCACTTGTGAAGAACAACTCACTACTGTGGTAGGACTTGCATTTTGTATGTTAATAGATTTGCGTCATGGGAAAGAAAACCCTGCCCTTAGTGTTAATTTGCCTCACTTTTTGAGTGATTCTATCAATTCCTCCATAGAAAGATACAAGATTTGTTCAAGGCCATTAAAAAACCATGGGTTAATTCAGCTAATTTTTAAATATCAATTCTGAAAGAAGCCTGAGAGAAAATGGGAAACAAAACTATGGAAATTTGAAAAATATTTGCCTAAAAGAAAATAAAAACCATGGGAATCCTCTAGAAAAATCATTTCACGTTCTAGAGAAGCTTCCCCTAAGGCCTCTAAAGCTCTTGAAGACCAAATTCCCACAACCCCTGGTGAGGAAGTGCCAGAATCAATAAACAGGGAATTTAAAACCCCAAATCAGCCATAGGATGTTGAAATTATTCACCCAAGTGTAGACAACATTCCCTTTAGGAAGAGGAAAAGAAGAACAATTATCACTTACCAGAATGCTCCTCCCTTGATAAGAAGCAAGAGATTATCCTCTGAGTCTACATAAACCCCAGTATAGAGTATAGGAAGTAGTTCAAATAAATAGAATTTCAAGAAGCAGAAAAATCCCATAGAAACTATTAATCCTATTGGTGATGAAGAAATGAGGGAAACGGGGGAACAAATTCATTAGTCTCTAGAAAATGAAACTTTTGTTGAAGAAAGGCCTTCCCATATAGAATGTGAAAAAGAGACCCATGTTAAAGAAATTCCTTCCCACATAGAGTATGAAGAAGAAGCCCTTGTTGAGGGAATTCTGGAAATAGAAAAGGAGAAATCTCCACTTTCCATGGAGATTGAGGATTGTATTTTAGGGAACTTGTCCCCTATTGTAAATAGATTTGTTGAGAAATCTGAAAATGAAAATACTGATGCAGAGTTGGAAAAACTAAGATTAGAAATTGGTGAGCTAAGAAGTCAATTGCACAACAAAAAAAGGAAAATATTTTTCAAATTCAACAAGAAGAAATAACAATACATATTACTGTGATAGGGAAAATAGGTCAAGAAATTCAGAATTTGAAACTGCAGATACAAGAAAAGGATACATTCATCAATGAATTGCGAACACAAATTCAGAATTGGGATCAAGAAAATAGGACACATAGTGTTGATCTATCTAATAAAGAAAAATAAATTGAAAGTTTGAAAAATAATTTTATGCTTATGTTTTCAGCTTTTGAAGAAGAAAAGAAGAGACAAAAAGAACTAAATTCTTCCCTTAGTAGGATTGTGGAATTAGAACAAGATTTATAGGAAAGCACCAATAAGCCAATGGTGGAATCAAAAGGAGTTCAAACCGAACCAACTATAACTGATTGGTTCCAAGTTCAAATTCCGCCATTATTAATGAAGTGGATGGAATGGTGCTATTTCCTAAGAAATGTCAAGATTGAAAATTACAAGTTGAAAATGGAGATGGTATTGTTAAAAGAATCATTTCATAAATCCTATAGGGGAAATTAGGATGCATGCCAAAAGAAAAAAATATTTTATCTTGTAGAAGGCCATCAAGGCTATATTCAATGTTTTTAAAATGAACAATGCTTAAGATGGAAACTGCTAAGAATTTATAATGATCAACCATATGAACCTAATGATAAAGAATTTATTAAAAATTTTGTAGAATCAACTCATGAAGTTCAAGATATTCTATGTGAATTATTTATTCATGATCTTCTATTAGAAAACCATACTAATTTCTTCATTAACCCTTTTGTTGGAGAAGTGCAATTGAGATCTTTGCTATCTACCATGAGAAATCAGATTCATTGGCAAGAGCACAACAACGAGTATCCTCAAGCAGAGAAAAATGTGGTTCTTCAAATAAGATCCCCTAACAGTAGACCTACAAATTTTAAAGCTACCTTTTTATGTTGGAGTGAAAATACACTGAGAGGGGAAGGGGGGGGGGGTGAATCAGTGTTTATAACTTCTTAAATAATTTAAACTTAAACTGAAAAGAGCCATACATATATTCTCATTTTTCAATGATAGTTTCATTCATATAATTGAATGCAATCATATAAACTGAAAATGAGTAATGTAACATTGCATTTTAAAGCAGTAAAGTACTGAAGAAAAAGAGTCACAGAGACACAAGATATGTCGAGTGGAAAACCCTCCTGGGGTAGAAAAAAACCACTCCTAAACCTGCTGCCTTTTTCAGGATTTCATTTCTATAATTTATTTTGACAAAGCCTCAAAGGCTGATTTCTGAGCATCGACTCAAGGAGCACCAACCCCTCTGTTTAGAGACACCAATCTCAAGAAGCACCAACCCCTTTTTTGATTTTAATAGAACATACAATAGTATAGAGGATCTCTCTGTTTCACTTGATTTTTGTCAAGTGCCTCTTGACAGACAATGTGTAAAACATTCAAAAGTCAAAAGTGACTTTTTTTGGTGTTCCACCCATTGTCAAGCCTTAAGATAGCTTGAGGAAAATCTTAACACTGTTATAATATAGTTTCATCAAACTGTTTTTAATCATACATCCTTTCTTTCCTTTTTCACTGATTAATTTTCAATGCTTTCCCATACGGAACACTACAAATCTAAAAAATCCTCTGAATATCTTTTAGAACTCTCTATAGTAATACCCCTAGTTTTCATTTTTAATTTTTTGCCATCATTGAACTCTAAAACCACTGGTTTTTCCTTTTTAAGAAAAAACATCATTACAATTTGGAAGTATTACAACTGTTACTCAAAAATTTCACATACCAGAAGGTTATTGCAAGGTTGTATTTGAGATTACATAATAACTGTTAGGACAGATCTGATGTTACAGTGTTCACAAAGGAGAGATTCTTTCTTTTTGTTGAGGATAGGACAACAATGACCAAGAATAGAAGAGTGACTGGGCATGTCTTCACTAGAAGCCTGCACATGTAGTGCTTAAACAAAAATAGTGAGATCACATCATTTAAAATTGAAATGATAACCATTTTCCTTGACTGAAACAACAATGCATCATAAGTATTTTTAGCCACATGAAGTAATGAAGAATGCATATACCCAAGGAGATCTAACAAATAAGCTTCACAGGAAACGTTATCCATGAACCCAGATAACCATATGCAAAGATTCAATGGAATTATCATTACCCATAACCAGATAACCCAAATCCTTAAAATAATTGACATGATAGCCCTCAAGAATGAGTGTTGTTCCAGAATTTTAATGAGAAGAACAAAAAATGTTATTCATTTTGCTTGACCAAAAACGGATCTACAAGCCAATCAAAAGAAGAGTACCTGGAAAACTAATGTTGTTGTCAATGAAAGATTATCAGTTCTGTAGAGGAGCCAAAACGGCCTCCCAAAATCCAAAAAACGTGCATGCACATTGTGGCTGAAAGAAGACAAGTGGAGCGACATTTGTGCAGGGCTCCTGACTGCTCCCGATCTGTTGCACAAAAGCAAAAATGGCAGGGATAGCAAAGAAAAATGGCTGAGTCCAATGATCCATGGTGGCAGCCAATAGGGTTTCAAACCCTTCGAGCAACAGTAATAATGTTTTTCCCTAAACTTCCAAAAATAGACGAAGTGAATTCCTTTGCAAAAAAAATGAATCCCATTTGGAGTCTGAGAGGACAAACATTAAACATTCAAAATCACATAAAATACTTTGGAATTCATGAGTAGATCAATGACATGTGTGATTGAAGGAGTAGATTTGATATTTGTTGCCTTACCGCACAACCGCGGCCTCCTTTTGAACACCCTACGGTACAATGGTAGCTCCACTTAATAGTTACCTATTCCTTTACCACCCAACCATGATCTTTCTTTGGACTATTTGCGGTACAACAGTAGCTCCAAGCTAACCACTAGCCGCTTCCACCGCCTTACCACAGTGAGCTACTTAATGGCTCGCGGTACAACGGTAGCAATCATTCAAATCGCTAACTATATCCACCGCGTTATTGTGGTTAGCTACTTAATGGCTCACGGTACAGAGGTAACAATCTTTCCTATCGCCGGCGGTTACCACCACATTACCGCGACTACCTTCCTGACTTCCTGCGGTGTAGCGGTAATAGTCTTGCTTACCGCTAGCTGCTTTCACCATGTTACCGCGGTTACTATCCTTGCTCCCTGCGGTATGGCGGTAGTAGACCTGTATGCCGCTAACAGAATTCACCGCACTACCGCGGCCACTAGCATAACTTCCAGGGGTAGCGCGGTAAGCTTTCTATCAACAATCAACATTTAAGCCATGTTAAATAACCATGATGAGACCCGATAAAAAATATAAGGTGCACTTCAAAATAAAGTGCCAACCAAAATATGAACTAGTTGAGAAGATAACCATCAATCCATCAAGATTCCAGATAACCATAAGATGACATCAAGGACAAAACAACATAAGATGGATTCAAAATTTTAGCTCTTGCATTGGATGAAAAATTGAAAGAAAGATATGATGGAAGCGTCTGACTCTATTACAACCATTTTCATGGAACACAGGTAGAAATTGATTGGTCCATCTTGGCATGTTTGTGAAAAAGATACACTCCATTACCAACATATCTAAAGTAAAGAGAGGTGATTTCCCCGCTTAACATCAAATGGTCCTTTAGAAGAGCAGGTGCCTTGGCTAAAATCCTGAAAAACCTTAGAACAAATTGGATAGGGATGAGGTATAGACCTCCCTTGTTACTCTTCCCACCTCCTTCTTTTCATATTAATATAGATAAAAATGATAAAATCTTCAATGAATGGCAAGAGGGAGTTTCTTTTCATAGAGGCTTCCTCGGTGCACCTATAGAGTTTGATAAAACAACAAAGATCTATATGATATTAGTGTTAAGTATAAAGAATGGAATAGAGAACAAGGCTACAACCAAGGGGCAGGAGTACCTGCCAGGAATTAGGAAGGGGAGGAAATGATGAGGTAAAAATAACCTCATCATAATAACATAATAAATTCCTATTCCACATATGCAAAATCCTTATCCTCTGCCATTTAATTAAACTTTAGGAGAAATACTTGCTTGTCTTTTAATAAAAAATCGTACAAACTTTATTTCTTGTGATTTATTAAAGTATCTTGCCAATACATATTTAATGGGTTGTTTTGAGTATATTGTAGGATAATAATCGGCCATCAAGCAGCAGTTGGAAAGCATTCCACCAGCACGTGCTCCAAAAAATATTAAAGATGTGCACTAGAAATATGCTCTAGAACTTTAGGTTGATGGACCAAAGTTATAGTTGTTAGTTTTAATTTATGTTATGTTTTTAAGTTCAAAGACTTCATGGCTCGACTTGAGCGTCTTTAATATCTATGTAATGGGTTTTAAAGACATAAAAGTTCATTTGTAATATGTTATAGACTTTTTCA
>CM021103.1:721630097-721691146 GCA_007115665.2 Sequoiadendron giganteum
TCTCAATCAATACCTTCCCGCTCTCAACCATTACTCACACAAAGTGATACTGTAAATAAACATGCTTAGTACGAGAATTATACATAGGATTTTTGGCTAAATTAATAGCACTCTAACTATCACATTCAAGTCTAATTTGCTTGCAATTAAAACCAATACCTTTCCCAAGTCTCTGTAACCAAATTGCCTCTTTAGAGGCATGTGTAGTAGCCATGAAATCTGCTTATTTGGTGGACAAAGCAACCGTTGGCTGCCTCTTACTCATCCAAATAACTATTGGATGTTGTGGTTGTGTTTCTGATATGTGCTTGTCATTGATGTCAACACTATTAGCATTGAATCTACTTTTATTCATTTTGCAATATTGGTTTAAATTGAACAAAACAATCCCAACACTTCAATTTGGTGCTTAAAAAAAATCATTATGATTGTCAAGGATAAAATGAATGTATGTTTGATTTTCTTGTGTGTACTTGTTATGTGTATCCTCTCCCCTTGCACTTCGTGTGATCTTGGGTGAAGAGAAATACACAAGTATACATTTCTTCTTGGAAGCGCCTATCCTCTCCCCTTGTGCCTTTTGGAAATCTCGGGTGACAAAAATCATTTTAAGCTTCACAATATGTGTTACCATTAGAGGGCTTGCCTCCCAACTTGTGAGAGGGAACAACCCAAGTGGTTCTTTCATTTCTATTTGCTATATAAATAAATTGGTGTGACTAAATTCATTAACAAGCTGGTGTTACTATCTTATATCGACTAATGTCTCCCTTAGTATCTATGTGATACATCAGAACCCTTAAATGTTTGTAAGGGCTTGGAGGCCTCTAAATTGAGTGAATCGCCACATGTATAGGCACTGATTCATCCTGACTATGGTCATCAAAAACCTTTTTTTGTAGTTTCCAACCAAGTCCATTTCTTAAACATATTTTAAAGTAGTTCATTAGAATATCACCATTCTGAGAAGCTACCATGTTTGGTTCTTGGTTGAGGAAATAAATCAAATAGGGAAGGGAATCTTTTTCTTGGCATGTCAAGGTGGTACATTTCCTTGACATAGCCTATTTGTCTATTCCATCTTCATGGATTTATCATATATTATGGGGATGATTGGTAAGCCTACTAAGAAATACGTAACTAGGATTGTAAATGCTTGTGAGTGAGTTAAATACTTTTCTTAGTTCCAAAACATTGCAAACAAACATCAACAAGTTTTGTCAAAATTTCAAACCCTTTGGTTTAAGCATGGATATGAAAAGTCTTTATATTGATGCTTGTCCTAAGTATTTTATCCTCAAAGAATTTTAAATATTTTATCTTATATCTCAATCCATACTTCCCAAAGTTAACATAGGAAACTATTTCTCTAACTTCATGATTTTCACATAATGGAACTTGTGAAATGAATGGTGTTTTTGACATGGACATTTAGTTTGAAACTTAAGAAAGACAAGTGTATGTGGTAAAAATAAATTCATTAATCAAGATAAACTCACAATTGAACCCCACACATGTTCTTGTCTTTATAAATTACCACTTGTTGTTTCATCACTCTAATTGAACAACCAAACCTTAAGCCAACTATCATAAAACCAAACTTTGAACTGATTGAAGGAGAATAAATAGACATAATCAGTAGTTTGAGGAGCTTCACATTTGAGAAAAAGGAAACACCAAACTAGTGGATAAATGCAACAAACATCCTAGACAAACAAGAGCGAAAATTCGATATTGTGGCCATAAGGCCTATATTACCACCTTCTATGTGGAAATAGATATCCTCTTTTCATGATCTTGTGTTTATCTTCATGATCTCTCACAAAATCAAAGTCCCTAAATGAACGTCCACATTTCGCCATTTCAAATGTAGACATCATAGTTCAAGGTTTAATAGAAAATGTGCCTTAAAGATTTATTGCAACCAAGACATCTTTTTAAGAAAATTTTATGCTCGATCTTTGAGGAACAAACCAAATTTATATGTCCAATTTTTTCCTCTAATTTAAATTCAACATTGATCTTTTGGGTTTAGGTCACTTTAGAGGTATATCATTTTTCTCACTACCATGGTCTTGCAAAATAAAGGTTCACTCCAGGTTAACATTTTGGGTCAAAAATTTCATCCACCCCTTATCATCTTTCAAATTTCACTTCACCAACCTTTTCAAAATTTTGAACACACCAACACTTTGGACTTTGACATATATCAATATAAACCCTAATGTAGCTACTTTGTGTTTGAATGGAATCCTTTTCCATATATACATTTAGTTAAGTTATTTATCACATCTTGGAATAGTTTATCTTCAAGGTCACAAGTCTACCTTAAAGATTTATGAATCCATTATCCATCAAAACAATCAAACCTATAGTCAATAGTGTTGTCCCAAAGTTTTACGAAAATCACTACCCACATCATTCATCCTTTTCATCTCCCATTTTCACCATTGCTCCAAAATGACTTAGGACATCCCTTTTACCAAAATTTGAGTCAACTAGAGAGTTTAAACATTAAAAATATCAACATAGCTCTCCTACAGGTGACCCATAGTTTATGGTAATGACAAGATCAGAACACAAGAGAATCATGGAACAAGATAAAGTCACATTCACCACAAGTGATACCAATCCCTAAGAATTTTATCCAAGAATTCATTCTACCCCCTCGCAACAACCCCAAACTCCATCGAGACCATATGAGGTAGAAGATGTCACGAAACACCTATTTGAACTTACTAAAGAAGAAATCATTGAGTACAAACAAGAAAATAAATCCTTAGAAAAAGTGGCTCCATTTTCCCCATCATTCATTGCACAACCCTTGAAACAAGGATTAAATTCATCCACCATTCAATTAACTCCATCACTAGGGATAAGTCAAATACAAACTCCTATTATTGCAACTAGTCTTGCTAAAGACTTTTGCCACACTCTTCCATTAGAAAGCAACACACTTGTGGGTACCCTAAACACCAATCCTCCTCAAAACACCACCTGGACACTAGCATTTGGTTCTCCTCTCATTCCCGAGAATCCCCTACATCCACATAAGCCACTTATAGTACATAACTCTACAAAAACCTCAATCTATCGAGCACAACCATCATCATCCATCCCCACAAGTACCACAAGTGTGTCTAATGTCACGCAGTGTAGTGTGGACCAAGTATCTCCAATAGACCAACAAGGGAAAGATAATACCCTAATTTAAAATCAATCCTTAACACAACAAGGGACATCTTCATCTAATCACCCCATTGATACATCAAACCCATTGGTTTCCTAGAAAAGATCTATCCCATCCATCATCAACCTAAACCAAACCAACATGTTGATTACAAACCCCATCAACCAAGGTAGTACCTTGGACCCATCCCAAACACAAGGGAACCACCAACACATTGTTCAAGGGAACCCTTTCCATCAATGAACTCAAGGTCCTAATGTGCCATCACCATCAGAATTCCAAATGGCACCATCATCCTCTTTACCATTGGTCCCCCAAGTCATGCAAAACAAAATGGGACCTCAAACTTACATTCTTACATCCCAATCCACCATTTTACAAGGAATTATAAACCAAGGCAAGCCTCAACCTCATGTTGTCAACCCACAACCCACTCAAACCATGAACACCCAAAACCCATCACAGATATCCTAACAACCAAATGATCCTACATTACAATAACATGCTCTAGCCTTGCAATAAGCATAATAGGCTTATCAAAAAGTCATGCAACAACAAAAAGCCCAAAAAGCAACACAACAACAGAAAGCACAACAAAAACACCAAGCCCAATAGGAAACCCTAGCAGCACAACAAAAAAAAACCCAAAAATCAACCCTAGTGACACAACGACAACAAGTAGCACAGCAACAAGCATCCCAACAAGTAGCTTTAGAATCACAACAACAATATCAAGCCCAATAAGCAACCTTAGTGGAGCAACAACAACAAAAATCCCAACAAGTAGCCTTAGTAGCTCACCAACAACAACAAGCCCAACAAATAGCCCTAGTAGCCCAACAACAACAACAAGCCCAACAAGAAGCCTTGGTTGCACAACAACAAACCCAACAACAAAAATTAGGTGCCCAATAGTATGCCCAACAAAAAAAAGTGCTTACACAACAATAACAACAACAAGGTTTACACTATGATCCTCAATAAAGCTTTGTCAATCCAAATGTATTAGAAACATATACATCTCTACTGCCTTCACCTTCACAATACTCCACACCACCATACACACCTTACAACACCCAAACATATCAAAATCCCATGTATAATCCATCTTCCATCGCTCAATATAAAACATATGTTCCTTCACCAAACCTGCAAGATGGTGTGGCATCACAACTAAAGACGCTAATGCAAAAAATGCAAGACATTCAAATGGGCAAGACAAATAAGCCCCATACACAACAAAACCTATGTCCATATCTATTCAATAGAAACATCACAATGGTATCTTTCCCTCTTCATTTTGAGGTCCCTAAATTTGATAAATACAAAGGGAGAGGACACCCTATGGATCACGTCAAATAATTCAATCTCATGCATATGGAGTTAGATTATAGCTATTCTTACTTGATGCACCTCATTCTGTGAAGTTTGATAGGCCCTACCATCGATTGGTTTTCATAGTTACCTCCAAGTATCAAAACTTTCCAAGAATTAATTGATAAATTCATAGATCACTTCTCCTTCAACCTTGACATGAATGTGAGCCTAGAAGATTAAAACACTCTCAAGCAAAACAAAGGAGAATATTTTGCCAATTTATAACAACGATGGAGGCAAAGAGCTAGTAAAATCAAGTGGCCCATTTCTAAAGAACAAAAAGTGGGAATTATCATAGCGAATGCTGATACAAATCTATCCTTCTACTTGAAAATGCAATGTATCACCACCTATGCCGAGTTTTTCCCTAGGGCTATCAACATCAAGTGAGCTCTACTATCACAGGGTAACACACAAGTATACAAATATAATCACCCATCAACTAGTTCAAATTACAAGCCCCGTGTTTGGGATAAGAATAAGAACATGGAAAATGATGGTGTGGTAGATGCTAAAGTGGTCCTAAATTCTCCTAGGCTAAACACCAATCAATAAACCAACACTCAACCAATCGTACAACAAACCACACCATAACCTTAGAATAATCAAATCAATCACACTGAAACTCAACACATATGAACCCCCAACAGGAGTAACTATCCAAAATGTAAATACACACAGTTATCAGAACTTATTGAAAAAATCATGCGAAAATTGGTAGAGCCAAACTTGATTATGCTTCCCAATTTATAAAACTACCAAGAATCACAAGACAAGCCACCTTGGTACAATGAAAAGGATCTTTGTGGCTTTCACAAAATCAAAGGACACAAAACATCAAACTAAATGAGATTGAAGAATGACATCCAAGATCTTATCGATAATGGAGATATATCTATTGAGGTACCAACAACTAACAAAGATCTTAAAATATACAAGAACCCATTACCAAATCATGGAAAAGGAAATGACAATGGAAAAGGGAAGGATTACATAAATTTGTAGCATGTCTACTCTGACATGGTCACCTCTTGTGATAATGTTGTAATAATTATCACCATCAAAGGACCTAGTGTGGAGTGTGGAGTCACCACATGTTGGGATAAGGTTACTATCCAAAGAGCTCAATCCCAACCTAGGGCACAACCTACATTTCCAATATCAAAACCTAGAAAATATAGTCTCCTAGATTAGCTTAAGAAGACCCCGTATAAATTTCTATTCTGGAACTATTGACGCTATCCCCTACACATAGGGAAATACTAGAGAAGTCTTTATCTACATCGTTTGTCCCTAAGGATATGGATATAGAGTAGTTTCAAGCTATGGTAGGGAATATCACTATCCCTCATCTTCTCACCTTCTCAGAACAAGACCTACCATTACAACCATCTCATAACCGTTCTTTACACCTTGAGTTCATTTTTCATAAGAACAAGGTTAAAAGAGTCTTAGTAGATGGATGTCTTGGTTTGAACATTAACACCCTTCAATTGGTCAAGAACTTGGGTTATTTAGAGGATCCTAAATTGAGAAAACAAAGAGTACAACCATCAAAGAATATGATGATCAAGAACGGGTATCATAAGGCATCATCACACTACCCATCCAAGTGGGACCTAGCATTTCTAATACCATACTCCAAGTGTTAGACCTTGATCTCCCCTACAACATATTACTTGGTCGACCATGAATTCATTCCCTAAAATTTGTAGCTTCAACCTATCACCGATATGTAAAGTTTCCTTTTGAGGACATAGAAGTTACCATCCATGGCGAATGTGCCTTTTTACTACTACAAGAATCTTGAAGTTTAATTTTACAAAGTAACTTGAATCCTTAAAAATGATGAAGGACCTACACCCTCCTCCTCATTTGTTAACCCATCATCCCTTGCATCTAACTCCAAAACAAAAACACCTATTATGCAGAACATTCCTGACATTAAAGCAGTGATCAAGGATGATGGTTGTAGAGATTATAAACTAAAGAAGGAAACTTTTGTGTTTGGAGAGCTACCTCTTTCTCCCAAATCTCATGAGAAACCCACACCTATCAACGAAGTGGTTGAAAATTTTAAAGGTTTCATCAACCACCTTCACAAAGTGGGGAGATTTGAACAAAGAAGATGTCAATGAGGAAGATGTCTCTAAACTACTCTATCAAGATGGCTGCCATGTGCTTGTTCTTCCCATGGAATATGGCATTAAATTCTTGTAGCTAATGAAGGGATGGGGTAACACCAAGAATGAGAAGCTGGGACAAAATGATAATGGCTTGCTAGAACCCATCTTTCTTGAGAGATGCCCGAAGAATCTTGGATTAGGATGTACTACTACTAATGTTACCCTTATTAGCAAAGATACTTCTAATAAAAGGGTTGAGGCTTCCTCTTGGTTACCCACACCATGAGGCAATACCTTGGATGACTTCCCCCTCGATATTTCTGATCTATTCAAGAATAACTATCTCTTTATGATATCCACAACATCATTCACCCCAAATGACCAAAACACTGCAATAAGCCTAGTATACCTCCAACTCATCGAATAGAACCAATAAGGACCATCAATTTTAGATTTATTCAAAAATGATGAAGCAATCTCATAATTCGTGGGACTCTGCAACAACATACCATATGGGGATCACAAAGCAGGTTTTGACATGGAGCTAGACACAAGCATATTACAGGGAGATGATTGAATCCTTCAGTCACAAAACAAATGACATGAAAATAACATATAGATCTTTGAGTGAAAACCACAATGTGGCACCTTCTGATACTAAAATAGTAAAAATAAAGGATGCATCTGAGGGTGAAAATCTCTCTAAGGCACCCAAGGATGAGGTATTCAATTTCCCCCTTAGTGAAATGCATCTAGAAAAGTCAATAGTGCTTGCAAAAAATATCATCCCAGTAAATGTAGGAACAAATAAGGAACCAAGGATAGCCCTTTATGTTGAATCCTTTTTGGATGGCGAACAAAAGAACCTAGCAGCATTCCTAAAAGAGAGAAGAAGAAAATTTTATGGTCATATACAAATATGCCATGCCTCAATCCTAAAGTGGTTGTTCATCATTTATCAATATATACTGAAGCCAAACAGGTGAAGCAAAAAATAAGAAAATTGCACCCTCAAATAGTACTCTTGATGAAATTTAAGTTACAAAAGAATCTTGACATCAAATTTATCTGACTGATTTTTTATCCTGAGTGGGTTTCCAACCTAGTACTAGTCTCCAAACCCATTGGGGGCATCAGAATATGCACATATTTTAGAGACTTGAACAAAGCATGTCAAAAGGATGATTTCCTCCCCCCTAAAATCGACATCATCATTGATTTAATAGCTGGACATGAAATGCTACCACTCATGGATGATTTCTCAGGCTATAGTCAAATCATGATCACCAAGGAGGATTAACATAAAATTGCATTCACTTGTTCATGGGGAAAATATTGTTGGAACATGATGGCATTTGGGCTGAAGAACATAGGAGTGACCTATCAAAGATCGATGAACCTCATCTTTCACGATGTGATTTACAAAATAGTTGAATATTATGTGGATGATATTTTGGCCAAGTCAAAGAAAAGGAATGAGTACATAGAGGTATTGAAACCCTCCTTTGATAGGCTCAAAGAATATAAGGTACGACTAAACCAAAAAAAGTGTGTCATTAGGGTTACATCATTGACCCTTCTTGACTACATTGTGTCACAAAGAGGGATAGAAATAGATCTAGCAAAAGTGAAGAAAATATTAGAGATGGAACCACCCCAAACATTAAAACAAATGAGAGGATTACAAGGAAGGCCTAATCCATTAGAAGGTTCATAGCACAGTTATCAGATAAGATCCACCCTTTATCTCACATTCTCTATAAGGGAATAACTTACAAGTGGGATGAGAAGTGTGATAAATACTTTCAAAAGATCAAGGACTAGCTATTGAAACCTCTAGTGCTCATGTCGTTGATACCAAACAAGCCATTGATCCTATATATCAAGAACATCAACAACACTAAGTGCTCTTCCAACACGACATGATGAAATCATAAAGGAAAGAGCCATATATTACATTAGTAGGACCTTGGTAGGGTATGAAATGAATTACTCCTTCATTGAGAAATAATGCTTAGTGGTGGGCTTCGCCTCTCAAAATTTTAGGCATTATATGTCGTCACATCAAATCAAGCTTATCATTAAAATCAACCCATTGAAATATATGTTATCTAAAGCAAATCTCACTGGGTGAATGACCAAATGGGTAATGATCTTGATTGAATTCGATATATAATATGTGGAGGGAAATTAAATCAAAGGAAAAGTAATCACAAACCAATTGGAAGAAGCACCTATCTATGCAAAGAACCCTTTGATATTTGAATTTCTTGATGAATTAGTGTTCCTTCTCAATATAGTAGATTAGTGGAAAATGTACTTTGATGGATCCTATACCCCAAATGGATCAAGAATAGGTATCCTCTTTATCACCCCTGACAATTTTATTCCAAAGTCATACCGGCTATCATTTCTATGTACTAATAATATTGTTGAGTATGAAGCTTTAATCACGGGTCTAAGGATATTAGTTCAATGGTAAATACAAGAGTTGAAAGTCCATGGGGACTCATAGTTGGTTATCAACCAAGTCAATGTCGACTACCAAACCAAGGATGGTAAAATCACTCCTTATAAGAGGATGGTAGAAAATATTAAGGAATTTTTCATAAAAATAAGTTTTGAGTAGATACCTCATGTGAACAATAGAGCAGCAGATTCTATGGCAACAATTGGATCATTGTTAGACATGTTGCACAATGTTCTTCAATCTAAATTCTTGGTAGAAAATTTTTTTGTTCCAGCTTTCAAAATCTTTGAGTCTAAATTTGTGTGTTTGATCATTAGTCCCAGTTCCCCGTGGTATCATGATATATTCACCTATCTTAACAGAGGTACCCTCCCATCTGATATCACCTCCAACCTTAAGAATACCTTTGTTAAAAAGGCATCTTGATTCATGATCCTAAGTGATACCTTATACCATTGAAGCATAGAGGGGACATTACTATGATGTCTTAACCAAGAGGAAGCCTTGAACACCTTAACAAATGTACATGAAGACATTTGTGGTTCCCATTCTAGTGGAATAACTTTATCTAAGAAACTATTGAGGATAGGGTACTACTGGCCGACCATGGAAAGAGAAGCTCATCAATACATGCAGAAGTGTGTACAATGTCAACAACATGGAGATCTCACTCATGCTCTAACTTAGGAGTTACAACCAATGGTCACACCTTGGCCTTTCTCATAGGGGGGGCTTAACCTCATAGGAAAAATTACTCCCACATCATCTAATGGCCATAAATTCATCCTCGAAGGCCACTGAGTACTTTACCAAGTGGGTTGAAGCCATTCCTATGACTTACATACCAAGGAAGCGAATTTCTAAGTTTGTCATGAATTACCTTATCTACCATTACGGTGTTCCACAATCCCTTATCTTTGATAATGGGACACCCTTCAAGAATTAGGATGTGAGAGAGCTATGTCAAAGATTCAACATCCAACATTGATTCTCTACCCCTTACTATCCCCAAGGAAATGATCAAGTTGAGGCTACAAATAAGACCTTTCTAAATATCCTAAAGAAAATAGTCAATGAAGCTAGCATGATTGGAATTTGTAGTTAAATTCCACCCTATGGTCCTATTTATCAAGAATCTACACACTAATAGGTGCAACCCCTTTCTCCTTGGTCTATGGATCAGAATCCATATTGCCTATTGAGTTCAAGCTTCCCTTAGCATGAATGTCACTACATAATCTGATCATCGATGAAGAGTATAGGGTATCTCGAATAAATGAGTTAGAATTATTAGATAAGAATCATCTTGATGCCCTTAAGCATTTGAAAGCATACCAAAACTGATTGAAAAAGAGTTATAAGAATATCAAGAGTCGTTAGTTTTAGTTAGGGGATCTTGTACTTAAGTAGAATCAAAAGAATGTTCTAGATCAGGACAATAAAGTAAATTTTGAGCCTAATTGGTTAGGCCCATTTTTTGCAACAATGAGCTATGGATCATGAGCTTACCAACTATCAACACCTCAAGGTGAACCCTTTTAGGATCCAATCAATAGTCTACATCTTAAAAAAATTTATGCCTAGATTTGAAGGGTGTAAATATTAAAAAATCAAAGAAATCGAAAAATGATAAAAAAATCCATAAAAAAAAGAAAAAGGATTGAAAACAATAAAGAAAAAAATTGTCCTCTAGTGAAGACCACTTTAGTGGCACTTTGGGAAAATACCTTGGTGAAAACCTGGAAAACATGAGTCTTGTGTAAATAAAGTGCCTCTATCTATCCTTGGCTCTTTTAGCTTATCATTCTTTGCATCACATTCATCCATCGCATCATTCATCGTATTTATTCCATCACCCATCTGCATCTATGTCATTACTTGATATTGTGAAGTATCATATTCCCCTTAGTACTACTTGGAATGTTCCAAAGCTTAGTTTTTCTTGCCTATACTGAGGTAGTCTCTCATATCACATTAGGAGAATTTTTTTGTGCATCAGATCGAGTTATTTTATATCTTAAGGTTACTAGAAATATATGTAAGTGTGTAAAATGTGAATAAGACTTAAAACACTTCTTAATATGATATTATATCAAAGATTAAACTAATTGAATCAATTCAACAAAGTAATCAAATGAAAGCGTCGTATTTCTCTGTATCTCCAAAGATTTATTAAATCTAAGTTGCTCTTAGATTGTTTAAGCAAATAAGACTGTTAAAATGACAATTCAAAGAACGAGATGATGATAATGCAATGCTAAATGATAAATCAATTAAACTAGCATGATATAGACATGAAACAAATAGTTGCAGCTACAGGAGGAAGCCATGGTTGAAAACTTGATTGCTGGATATGCTTGATGCTTGAATGCTTGATACTTGATGTCTGGATTCCTGTAGAGTAAGAGTGCAAAAGCTTGATTATCTGGATCCTTTCTTGGTTGAATGAGGCTATATTTATAGATTTCCTAGCTGTAGAAATGCACAGGGAAAGCTTTGAAAGGCTTGGATTCAATCTGGAGAATTGAATGGTGAGAGATGGAGGAGATTGAGAAAAAGAGGGAGGTTGTCTCTACCCATGAAAACACCAGGCAAGAGAAGAGGAAAGATTGATGGAAGAGGATTGAGAGATCAAATTCCAAATTTGTCTCCAATTTGTCTCCAAAACTTCTCGTGAAGTTTCAATCAATTAATTTGAGATATTTTTGACATAATTTAGACATGGTTTAGACATAGGAAATCTAATTCATTTTTGAGAGAATATAGATTGGAATATTCCTTGTGCAACAATTCAGATATTTTGATTTTTTTGAATTAACAAAGGAGAGATAAATAATTTAATAAAACGAACTATAAGATTGTTGTTTATTAAATTAAAATAGAAGAATAATGGCAATTAATCAATAAAGTATTTTGATCTTTATTTAATTAATTTAGAAATGATGTGATAGATTGAAATAGGGATTTGATAATTAAATCGAACAAAGTATTTATTTTTGTTTATTTAATTACGACAAGATTTAGAAGAAATTATGAAGAATGTGAATGTGAGCTATATTAAATAAATATTTCTATTTATTCAATAGTAGAGGAAATTAGGATAATTAATCAAATAATTTGTATTTAATTAATCGGATGCTCCAGACCAATTTTAGGTGTATACAATATCATCAAAAATCCCAAAAACATTCATAAAAACCTCATCAAAATCCAAAAAAACTTGCAAAATCAAAAATTCTAAAAGTATCAAAATCTCGTACAGCTAAAAATCCAAAAGCATTCAAAAAATTGTAAAGTCAAAATCGAAAACATCGAAAACACATCAAAATCCTTGAAAAGGTCAAAACATCAAAAATCCAAAAATAATACCTTGTCGAACTACAAGTCTCTGAGCTTGAATGTAGGCAAGGCCATCATTAATGTCCCCTCAAGACACCCCAATTCAATCCTTTAGGAGTCCATAATAAATTGGCAATCTATTAACTGTTCATTTTTCATTATCAATAAGTCAAGTCAATCGAACTACGTGGTCTCTGTGTTTATAACATAGGCAAGGCTCATCTCTGATAAGCCCTCAAGGCCCCTAGGATATTTTATTAGGTTAGGTCTTGGTCAAATCTCAGAAAAAACCCTAAACATTTGAAAACTCAAAAAACACAAAAATATTTGAAAATCGAAAAATCCAAAACATTGAAAAAAAATCAAAATCCCTAAATAGCCTCAAATAATCAAAAGCCAAAACATGCACATAAACATTCAAAAAAGACCAAAAACAACCTCAAAATATTTTCAAAATACCAAAAACATTGAAATATTCCAGAAAATCCAAAACCACCCATCCCATTTCACTTCCACCCATAATAAATCAATCGTCATCTTCAAACTTTGGTAAAAAAAATAGAAAATAAGTATTGCAAGTCATAAAGTGAGAACCTAAGTGCCAAAGTCTAAAGCCTAGATCATAGGTAAAAAATTCAGTGAAGTTTGTATCAACGACCTATCACACACCTAGTCTTAGTCAAAAAACCTGATAAGCATGTTTTAGGATGCATCCTTTCGACAATGGAAATCAACATCAAAAATCACTTTAGTTGTGTTACATTGGCAAGAGATGTAGATAACACTGACTGTTTGTCTTTAATATTTTCTTATGATTTATCTAAATGACCCACTATGAGGACCTTGCAATGATGTCTCAACGATTTAGAGAGAAAGGAATGGGGCATCGATCATTATCTTTCATTTGTTGTGCTTGTGGGTATTCTTGTAAAATAATCTTACACATACTTGTTTAGTTGTGTGTGGGGAGGTTGTTTGGAGTAGGTTGTTGACTATTGCATACACTTTAGTTTGATATATTCTAAACTTCTAAACTACATTTTGATGATGTTTATGTATGTCAAGGTGTGAACAAGAACTATCCTAGCTGTTTGCAGAGTCAAATTCCATCACACTAGATACAACACCATCCTAGTTATCAGTATCATGATGCATCATGTCTATGTGTTATATCAAACATAAGGAATAATGAGAAGTCCCAATCCCAAGATATGAGCAAATAAACCATCTCATCACCATAATCTAATAAAGTCTCAATGAATCATGGACTTGTTGGACAATCTGAATCAGTCTTAAAATCAATGGTCAAAATCATTCATCTTATTCTTCTATCTCCTTTTTGTGCTAACCTAGTATTATGACAATCAACAAAAACATCATCATGCATCCATCTTGCATCCACAAAATTATCAACAAGCATACATCTCACATCATCACAACATATCATAATAATGGAAAAAATAATCCTTTGCATCATCATCATCATTTAAGTTGATTTGATTAATATAAATTTTTTATTCTAAGCATCTTAATCCATTTCATAATCATTCATAGCATCCATATCATAAGCATGGACATATGTATCATCTATATAAGTATAGGCATCATGACATCATAGATCACATGGGAAAAGTACACAAAAAGAAATGCATTCATCCATACATCCTATATAAGCATATCATACAAATATACTCAAAAAGAAGATAACACATTTGTTGCATTGCATCCATCTCATAAACATTACATATCATTAACATTACATCATTGCATATCGTATATCGCATAAATAAGGAAATGCATCCATAACATAAAACATAAAATTTGTTGAAAATTGTGGTGTTTTCTTAGCTTAATACCATGTAAAACTTTAATATTGTTGATCTAAATATGCTTTTCCTTTGTTACAAATTCTTTGTGGGTGATTATCTGATTAATACATTTTACTGTTTTGTAGAATGTAGACAGAAGTTGATATAAGTAGACAGGATATTAGAAAGATTACACAAGCATATAACATGGAGAAAACCCTTTCAAGTAAAAAATCCACCAAGATTTAATCTATTATTCAATCTCTGAAGTAGATTACAATAGCTCCAGTTCTTGATTGAGAATGCCTCTTTTTCCTTCACCAAAAATTCTTCACAACCTGCAATAAAACTCATAAATAACTCTCTTCAAGTTGTTTGAGATAAATAGGCTTTAATCAACTTTGTAAACTCCAAATGAGCTACAATTACAATGCTCAAGCCCTATCCCTAAAAGGTACACCTATCTCTTGCTAGTAGAGTAATTTTGTGAAGAACAATGTCAAATCCTCTCCTTCATCCATTTGGGCATCCCAAACTGAAGTCATAAATCAACCTTTATTATGTAAATATCTTAAGGCTTCATCCTCAAAGTAGGTGCCCAAAAGAGGGCCCACTTAACTAAGCCTTCAAAAATATCTCAAAATGCAAAGGAGATAATTCCAAGAAGCCAACTTGGGTGCCCAAGGTGGGTCCAAGTTATTTCTTGTTAACTGAAACATTTCTCAATACCATTCATGCAAAACAATGTGCATGCATGATCCTCCATCTATTAACTGAAACAAGGTGGATCCCACCTCCCATGTGTGTGCCCATGTGCTCCTATTTTATAGGAGCTAACTCCAAGGAATCTGCACATGCTCCTAACACTTAAAATTAATTGTAAATATCAATTAACATGATTATTTCATCAAATATTATTCTCTTCCTAATCCTAGTGTTGTTGAACACATTCCAAAGACTTAGGAGATACATGAAATAAATAATGTTTAGGATTGCAATTAAATGGCATCCTATTTCCAACAACATTACATCATAAAATTTACATCCATACATCCATAAAGCATCATAAGCATCATCACAATATAAATTTGTATCATCTCATATATCAAAAAATGATTGTCATAGTACAACATCTAAATCAGTATTTATGAACATCCTCAAATGTACAATATACAAGACACTATACAAAATGAGCCTATGAATGTGTATATGTATAAATAATCAGGAAATGAATTGAAAAAGTGTTTATGACAAGGCTATCCTTGATTATTGCTCGACTCCCTAGGTTTGATTGATGGTTATCCTTCATATTCCCTTGGTGATGCCCCACTCCTATGAGATTATTCAAGCTATCTCATCTCTCTAGGGACATCCCTATGGTAGTGCATCCTGTAATAAGAGAGTCTTTATGACTACCTCTTTATATAATCTGGCCAATATCACTTGTCCCTACAATGCCACTGCCATGGCCTCAAGTTGTTGTCATCGCCTAATCTCTTGGACTAGTTGTAGGTTTAGTTATTGCCACAACTAAACCTCTCTATCTCTCTCTACAGCCATCATCTGAAGCTGCTAACACAACTGATCCCTCTCTGTTGTAAGGGAAATAATATGCCCATCCCTTAGATTTGGCTAATGAGGTGGTGGTGGTGCCCCAAGAACCTATCCATTTTGTTGATCCTACTGGTGCCCTAGGTCTTGATGAGCCTGATTCTATTGACCATCCCCTGGATCATGTGCCCTATACTCCTTTGCATGTTGCCTACTAGCTACTTTTCCTCCATCCCTACCTCTACCTTGACCTCTGCCTCACCCACCGTGGTATCCCCTCGCTAGATTTTTTAAACGAGCAGGTGGTCTCCACCACACATCATATGCTGGGGTAATCCACATATTTGGTAAACCCTAATCATAGGCCTATGGGTGGGCAACCAGATGTTAGAACTCATTGATCACCATGACAAGATCAATCTAAGCTCCCCACTCTTCCTCTCTTTGAGATCTTGCAAAAACAACTATGTAATCATCAAGAGACATGTCCTAAACCTCCCTAAATTTTTGAGCAACGTGATCTAGAAGGTATCACTCGATCATAGTGTGCTCTCGCCCTTGAATATAGTGGGTCTATTGAAAAAAAACATAATTGTTGTTGGTCGTCATACTAGGAAAGAACCTGCAACAACGACCTCCATCCGAATACGGTCATGTCATCTATGACCCAACACCAATATGGAATACTTGTCGAACCTGTGTGTTCTAGTGTCATAGGCACCATGTATCCAAAAATGATTGGATCATCCTAGTGAGCATCAACTAACACAACTAATGGTCTCAAAATGACTATGTGCTCATAAGCCCAAATGTGCAACAGTGTCACCCTGACTCTGATGCTCCTACCTTGGAAATATACTGCCTAATGCATATCATGATATAGGGAAGCAAGAAAAACTAGTCCCCAAGCATACAAAATGGTCTATCAAATCATGTTGTGCCATTCCACCCCCAACCCAGATTGAAGCCTTTGACCCATCGATTTGGGGCAATCACACCAGCAATGAGTGCAACCAAAAATAATTAGAAAATGGGCACCCATCCATGGTACAATTCCAAGTCTATCTGGGAACTCACCAAAATGATTCGATCAGTATGCAATAGTGAACAATATGGGTCCCTCCTGGCATCTGTGTCATAGATGATGTGCTCCCCATGGATGGGAAGTCAAAGGATCTACCACACATCATCGAGTGTGACTATGGCCTCGCCACTGGGAAAATGGAAAGAGGATGTCTCGCTATGCCACCTCTCGATGAGTACATGTCATCATGGCTAGATGGGTGGGGACCACTGGCATAAAAGCATTAAACCCTAGACCGAGGGCTCCTAGGCGCTCTATCTCCAAATCATTAAAGTCTTGTGTCACTGCCAAAATATTCGATCAATGCTCCCATGACATCAAAGGCTTAATATCCTTTTGCATGTATCGCACACACAATGTTAGTTTGCCTAAACAATCAAAATACTGATCAAAATTAAAGGGTTTGCATCCTAGAACATCAATTGCATCGTTAAAATCAATAACATTGCTATTTCTAGGGTGCGTTGCCATATAATTTTTTAGGGATGCATCCCCAATTTGGTGACACGCATCACAATACTCAATTGTGCATCGATATTTGAATGCATCACTATAACCAAAACTGATGGGGCATCGCTATTTGATAGGTGTGTCACCCACTGCTTTTGTGCATCGATAAATTAAAAAACTATGTGTGCTACTATATTCTAAGTGTGACAACCTAGTCAAATGCATCACTAGACCAAAAAATCCTAGTGCACCACTAAACAACTACATCACTAAAATATCAATAGTGACATTGTCGATGCCTTTTGCACTTCGCTATACAATGACACCCTAGAAAACCTAGTTTTGGCATGCTAACAAATGCATTAAAATGTGAAAATTGAGACAAGTTTTAAATCACATACCCGAGGTCCTATGTCTGCTCGGTGCTAGTACTCTCGAACCTGCTCAAAAAGGTGAACTAGAAGTGCATAGTGGGCCATCTCGTTAAGGTGTCAGAGCTCAAAATGCAACAATTTGCGAAGGAGTGAATTCACAAATGAATTGGAAGTGCACCCTTCTCACCTATTTATGCCAAAAAATTAGGGTTTTTTGCCCTAATTTGAGCCAAAAGCTAGGGTTCTAGCCTGTGTCACCTCTTTTCGCACTTCACAACCTATTTTGAGTCGGTTTTTGCATTTTTGAGGCCGTTTTTGCATCATAGGGCATGTTTTGGCACCTAAATTAATACTTTACCTTTGTCGAGAGATCAACCCAAAATCCAAAATTTATGCTTGATCTCTTGAGGGGGTAGGGAACTAGCTTATTCTTTTCGTTGGGGAAACAGTGGGGCATCCGAAAAAAATCATTTTTTTAATTTCTCGATTTGAGGAAAAATTTTAATCCGAACACATTAGTCTTTGAACCAATGTAACATGTACCTTGCTTCAAAGAGGGGAAAAATGTAGACACTCTAAAATGTCCTAAATGATATGCACACTTGAGTCTGATGTACTGACATCATTTCTTCCTAAAAACCCATCTTCTTTTCACTTATTTGATTAAATTAGCCTAGCTATTTAATTAAATACACCATTTTCATCTATTAATCCAATTAAGTTGATTAGGTTAATTCCTCCCCCTTTCATGCTAACCTTTCATCCTATTAAATTGGATAAATTAAAATATTTTTAACACCCTAAGTTCTCTCATTTAAATTAAAGTCTTAAATATTTAATTAAATGTCATTTTGATCCCTTTTTCATTAAATAAGTTAATTATTTAATGTATATCCTAAATTCCTTTAATTTGCATAATTGACACTTTGTTTTAATTATCAAATTACTAATTAATACTAACTCTCCCACTTGCAAGAGAATATTCCTCTTTTGCACATTCCTCCAAAAAGGAATATTCTCATGGAATATTATTTCCCTTTATACATTAAAATTTGGTTTTACTTAACTAAATGCTAATTTTCCACACACCCACTTGCATAAGAATATTCTTTGACAATATTCTTCCTTTACACTCATTCAAAAAAGGGAATATTCTTTTTTGTAACAAACTTTCAACAAACTTCATGAGCAAGTTTTGAAAGTGTGCTTCTTTGCATGATTGTGAGCCCTTGATTAAATGTCAACTTCCATCTCAACCCTTGATTGGAATCCATGATCCATTCCTCCATCTTCTTTCCATCCTAACCATTGATTGATTCTTTCAATCTTGACCACCAATTTCTCATTTTCTCTCTTATAAATAGATCATTATTTAGAGAAAATGGATTCATCTTTTAATAGTAAAATTATGTTGTTAAAATCACACATCTTGCATCCATATTTAGCATATATTTAGCTTTTTTAGTTTAAAATCTTGATCATAGTAGCTTAGAGCATCCATTAATGTCTTTCGTTTTAGCTTAGTTTGCATCATTTTAGTTTAAATTGCATCAATGGCTTTCATCTTTGAATTTCAAATCTGGATTTAGCATAGATTGCATCTATTTCACCAATCATCTTAGCATTTAGAACACATCACCATCATATTAAATAATTTTTTATCATATTTTGTTCATCTATTATTGGTTTCATTTGCAAGCTCATTATCCAAGGGATTGGGAAAGGGTCGCCATTAATTCCACATCAATGCAACATAACTCCCCCAATAGGATAAGATTTAGAGTATTAAAGAAGGTTTCCATTTTTTTTTCATGTTAGTTTAATGGGTTCTTGGTCTTTAATCAATTTCAAATATCTTATTGGGATTAATGCTTAGGGAATTAGATAGGGTTTTAATTTGTATGGATCTAGTCTATTTCGTTTACACTATGAAATTGGTCACACTTATATTGAAACTACGAAATTTATATTTAAAAACCTCATGATTATTAAATTATAATAATTTTTGGAAAGATTATATTATGACTATTCTAACTCCATTTATTGATATGCTTGCAAGCATATAGACAAAATAATCATGTTCATCTTACCTTTATTCACAAATATTGTGCCTCATTTCTTATAAGAAATATGGACCAAATAACATTAAAGATGAAATTTTATGATGTTTGCAGGGTGAACCCACAATAGTGGTTTACAATTCAAGTGAGGAAGGAAAACTCACAAAAAATGACCCCAAGGCAAAAAAAAATGATTTTAGGGGTTTGTACGAACCTACTGGTTTGATCGAACCAAAAAGGGGTTCGCTCGAACCAGGGTTCGAACGAGCCCCTTTGAATCTTGGCCGCTAGAAAAACCAACACAATGCATAGGGAAGGGGTTCAAGCAAACCTCTTTAAAGGGGTTCGCTTGAACCCCTATGGGTTCGAACGAACCCCCTTATCCATCATCCCCCATCTCACAAAAAAAAAAAAAAAAATTGGCACTTCGGAGCTCGGGTTGAGGATGAAAATGGAGGAATATTCACAAACCCAACTAGAATCAGGTATTCCTCAAAAAGAGTTGTCCAACGAATATAATTTTAATATGTTTTGGTTTTATTATGTATGTGTTTTTTTAGTTTTATTAAACATAGGATTTTTATTGAAAATCAAGCTCTCTGTTCTGCATATGTGGAAAAATATCAGATTATCAAAATAAAATTAAAAAAAAAATGTTCGGGCTGGTTATTGATGTCCTTGATCCATTAAAAATAAATAAATTGAATTTTGATACATACATAAAAAGTTATGTTGTATACAATTTTCCTATGTCTGAATTGCAATTGGTTTGACTTTGAAACTTGATTAAGGAAAAATATTCAATAAAAACTATGAGACCAAATGAAAGTGCTAGATATCATAGTTACAAACCTAAATTCGAAAAAATTAGAATTTTATCCTTCATACAAAAAGAGTTATGTTGTATACGGTGAGTGTCACTTTTTAAAAATGTTGATTTCTGAAAAAACCTAGTTCTTGTGGGAGATGGATAAAAGAGTGCAATTTGATTCCAAAAAAATTGAAAAAAATATTTTTTAGAATCTACAAACAAAATTTGATTAGACTCTAGTTTTCATCATCTTCAAATTCCTCACGGTTTAGCTGCTATAGGTGCCCGAATATGAAGATTTAGTTAAAAATAATAATTTCAGTGTCTAGTTTGGCCAAAATTGTGAACCACTATTGTGGGATCACCCTACATGGCTAATTTATATATATGCACAAGCTTCAATGCAAGTTGGTATTTTGGTGTCTTCTTTGTTTGTGTTTGAAAATCATGATATCATTAGATGTAGTTATGCCACTTCATAATTCCATAATTACTCCAATAATATTTACATAGCTATTTTTCCTCATACTAGGTCTTGCATTCTTCTTTTAGGAAGAATTTTGAGGAAGTGAATCACTTTGCGGTAGGGTGGAAATTCACTCCAACAATTTTCTCGCCCTTGATGTGGTCATGAGAGATAATTTTTAGAAGAATCTTATTAGGAAGGTCCTTGTTTGATATATTGTATGATGTTGATCTCGACCAAGTGGTCTCTTGTAAGGAATACATTCCTTTATGTTTTGCAATAATATTGGCATATGTACTCTAAATTTCTTGTCTTAATATAATTCCTTGTCTCTATTCTAGAATGTTTGGACTTGTTTCATTTTTTGTGTTCCTTATTTGTGTAATATGTGTAATTTGTTAATTTTAATTTACGGAGGATGTTACATTTGGTATCAGAGCTTAAGGTTCAACACTAGGGCCTTGATTTCACTTGCTCAACTATGACACTTGATTGCATGAACCTCCTAAAAGTGCTTAGTGTATGATGCTTAAATAAGTTATTTTTGTAACATGACAAAATATCTCACCATAATCAACACCCTCAACTCAAGAGAGTAACCTTTTGCAACCAACCTTGCTTTGTACTTCTCAATAACTCCATTTTGACCAATCTTTTTCTTGAACACCCATTTGAAACCAACATGTTTTCATCCTTCGAGAAATGGTACAAGATCTCATGTATCATTCCTTTTCAAAGTTTTCATTTCTTCATCCATAGAAATCTTCCAAGATTCTACATCATTCATGCTTAATGCCTCTTCTATTGATCTAGGTTCATCCATGTTAGTATTCAAATAAAAAACACACGTCCAATCTCAGGTGAATACCTTCTAGGTGGTTGTCTATCCCTTGTAGATCTACGAACAAGTTGAGTTGAAGGATCTTCCTCCTCTTCTAAAGATTTAGAGCTAGATGAGCTCTCCTCAACTTCTTGTATGTCAATGGGCTTTTGATTCAACTTTCTCAGGTGTACAAGGAAAGTGAAACACATATTATTGTTTAATTTGTTCAACTGCAATGTAATAGAAGAAGGCTTAGTTTCTCTAAAAATAAAACTTCTAAACAACACTTCTCCTATATGTTACCTTTTATGCAACATGATCCTAAAGCTTGTATCATTTCATACCATAATTGTATCTAATAAAGATACATTTCATAGCCTTGTTCTCCAACTTGTTTTGCTTCTCCTTTGGCACATTTGCATATGCCTCACAACCAAAACTCTAAGATGTCTTAATGAAGGCTTGTGACCCAACCATGCCTCTATAGGAATCGTATCAACAAAAGATGATGTAGGAGACAAGTTAATCAAGTAACAAGTAGTGGCTACAGCTTCATTCCAAAACCTTTGTTCTAGACTAACACCACTCAACATACTCCTAGCCTTAACCATCTATGTCTTGTTCATTCTTTTTGCAACTCCATTATGTTGTGGAAGATACAGGGTTGTCTTTTATCTATGGATACCATAATATTTACAAAATCTATCGAAATTATTAGAGAAAAATTCACCACCATTATCAGTCCTCAAAAAAATTATTTTCTTTCTAGTCTACAACTCAACCATTACTTTAAATTCTTTAAATCAACTAAAAACTTTAGAGTATACCCATTTCCTTCTACTATAATCATCAATACATGGAACATAATATGTGAATTTTCCAATTGAAGGAAAATCTATAGGACCAAACACATCAAAATGAATAATATCCAATACACCACAAGATTTATGAGAACTCGAGTAAAACTAAGCATGGTTTTGTTTTCCATAAATGAAATTCTCACAAAAATCAAATTCAAGATTACAATTAGACAACCCTTCAACAAGGTTTTTATTTTCAAGGTCCTTAGACCATTTTCTCCAATGTGGCTAAGTATTTGGTGCCAAAACATATTTTTCTTTATAGTTAAAATTGATTCAAAAGAAAGAGAACCCTTGGGTACCCAAAATCCATGACCATCTGCTGAGGATGAAACCCTCACCTCTTCCACAGGCTTGCTTTTCACAAAAGTACTATTGCACTCAATAGTGCATGCATCAAGGTTATATAATGTGCCATATCTGACACCTCTAGTAATCATAATAGAACCTCTAACATTCTTGCATCTTGCATTAGAAAATACTACTTGCACACCTAGATCTATTATTTTTCTCATAGATAAAAGAACATTTGTGCTAATCCAAGGATATGCAACTCAACATTAATCCTTTTTTACCATCAAGAAAATTTATTCTAAATTTTCCATTGCCAACAATATTTAAATAAGAATCATTACCCAAGTACACCTTAGGTCTCCATCAAATTATTCATATTCATAAAACTAATCTCTATTAAAATTCATATGGAAAGATGCACCTCAGTCAATTAACCATGCATCATTACCCACACAAGTTGCCAAAGTTGCAATGAATGCATCACCATCTTCCTTCTCAAACTCAAAATCAAAATCAAATCTCTTCTTTTCTTCTTTGTGGTCCTTAAAAATATGTCCAAGATTTCTACAATTCGAGTAAATAACTTTATATTTTCTAAGAGATTTGGATCTCCCCTTGGACTTGGATTTTTCATGCTTCTCATTCTTCTTTCCTTTTTCCTTAGGTATTCCATGAAAATTTAGGGCCTCCTTGGAATTGATGGATACCTTCCTCTTCATCTCTTCAGAAAGTAAAGAACCCACCACATATATAGTCTTCATGATAACATAATTACTCCCAATAGCCATAATAAGAAAATCCCACAAATTAGGCAAAGAACAAAGAAATATCTAACATTTCTCCTCCTCATCGATTTTGACACCAACTAATGCCAATTGAGCCACCAACATATTGAATTATTCCAAGTGGTCTGTAATTCATCCACCTTCCATTCTCAATGAATACAATTTCTTCCTCAAGAAAATATTGTTCAGCAAATATTTGGCTTGATACATCTCACCAAGCTTCTTTCATAGTTTCTATGAAAAGGTTTCTTCATGGGCATTGATTAAAGTAGAGTCTACCAAGAAGAATCTGATTAGACCCTTAGCTTTACAATCCATAACATCATATTGAGGAGCCAAAGTAGGATTTGTAGGCCTTGAAACATTCTCATCAACAACATCCCACATGTCTTGATCTATTAACAAATCCTCCATCTTCAACTTCAATATATTTCAAAATTATTTCCAAATAATTTATCTGTGCATCTATTCTCCTTGATGAACTTGCCATTTGAAAAATTCCCTCAACAAGATCACAAATTATCTTCTGCACAAGCTCCCCTCAAATGTAGATTAGTTCAAAAATCCCAACAACTCATAAGTGAAACCAAAGGTGATCAGGCTCTAATACCACTTGTAAGGAAGCTAAGGTAGCAAAACAACTTCCTACACTAATCTTGAGAGGCTCGGATAATGCAAAACTTTAGAAATATTTTCAACAATTACAAAAAATTAAACATAAATAAAAATAATCATAAATACCAAAAATCAATTATTTATGTGGGGAAAAACCATTCAGGAGAAAATCCCCACACTCCAAAATTTTCCCAATGTATTATTCAAAAATAACAAATATTATAATATAGTTATCTAGAGAAAGCTTCTCATAGGAGTATCACCAAGAAGATACACCAAGCACTTGCACAAGCCTAAAATTACTCAAGTGGGAGTGTAAACCTAACGTGGACCCAATAGCCAAAGGATAATTTACCTTCAAATGAATGGGTAACTAGGGTATGCAAATTTCATGTACCACCTTTACACCCTTTACCTTAGAAGGAAAAGGTCCTACCAAGAGATATTTGTCACCTCAACAAGAGAAAGTAAATGATTAGCAACTCTAGGCATGATATTAGGGTGAAGCCACAATAGTGGTTTACGATTCAGGTGAGGAAGGAAAAGTCACAAAAAATGACCCCAAGGCAAAAAAAGTGATTTTAGGGGTTCGTACGAACCTACTAGTTCGACTGAACCAATAAGGGGTTCGAGCAAACCCCTTTGAATCTTGGCCGCCAAAAAAAACAAAAAAATGCATAGGAAAGGGGTTCGTACGAACCCCCCTTATCCCTCATCACCCATTTGAGACACAAAAAAAACCTAAATTTTGGCACTTCAAAGC
Source organism: Sequoiadendron giganteum (assembly GCA_007115665.2). Taxonomy (NCBI): domain Eukaryota; kingdom Viridiplantae; phylum Streptophyta; class Pinopsida; order Cupressales; family Cupressaceae; genus Sequoiadendron; species Sequoiadendron giganteum. Next base: position 721,655,344 of record CM021103.1, read on the forward strand.
TCAGGTTTAGGATGAAAATGGAGGAATATTCACAAACCCAACTAGAATCAGGTATTCCTCAGAATGAGCTATCCAACGAATATAATTTTAATATGTTTTGGTTTTATTATGTATGTGTTTTTTTAGTTTTATTAAACATAGGTTTTTCACCGAAAATCAAGCTCTCTATTTTGCACATGTGGAAAAATAGAAGATTATTAACATAAAATTTTTAAAAATATGTTTGTGATGGGTATTGATGTCTTTGATCCATTAAAATAAAATAATAATAATTTTGATACATACAGAAAAAGCTATGTTGTATACAGTCCACCTATGTCTGAATTGCAATTAGTTTGACTTCGAAACTTGATTAAGGAAAAAATATTCAATAAAAAACTATGAGACCAAATGAAAGTGCTAGATATCGTAGTTACAAATATAAATTTGAAAAAATTATAATTTTATTCTTCATACAAAAAAATTTATGTTGTATACGGTGAGCGCCACTTTTTAAAAATGTTGTTTTCTGAAAAAAACTAGTTTTCGTGGGAGATGGAAAAGGAAGTGCAATATAATTCCAAAAAATTTGAAAAAAATATTTTTAGAACCTACAGACAAAATGTGACGAGACTCTAGTTTGCATCATCTTCAAATTTCTCATGATTTAGCTGCTATAGGTGCCTGAATGTGAAGATTTAGTTAATAATAATAATTTTAGTATCCAATTTGGCCAAAAATTGTAAACCACTATTGTGGGATCACCCATTATCCCCTGCACCACAATAAGCTACAGTAGAATAGTCTTAAACTAGGATTAATAAGGTTGTTAGGGAGTTCTCCAAATACCTCAAGGGTACATCAGACCAAATATGTAGATGAAAGATAATAATGTCAAACAATTAGGAGGAGAGGGTAACCCACTCTCCACCTTCACTTCCCTAAGGTATAAAGTTATTGGGGGCTTAACCAAGAATGACAAGATCCTACTTCCAAGAGAGGTGTCTTTTAATTCACCTCCCACTATTTATAATCTATCAGAACATGATATATGAGGTTGTCCCTTGGGGTGATGAAATCCCAAAGTAAGCCTCCTAAAAGGAATGATCCAAGTGTTTTTGATCACCCAAGATTGCACGAAGCACAAGGGAAGAGTATACACATGCTAGATTCCTGGGTTACAATGATGCAAAAAATAAAAAAAGAGACCAACTTAATATTTTCATCTCCAAGATCACCCAAGGGTGCGAGGAGAGAGCATACACTTAAGAGGGCCTCACAATCACAACAAACAAAGATTAATTCCAACTAGTCTACCTTAGTGCAACTAAAATAGTGATGAAAATAACTTCTTTGACAAACGTTCCTACATCAAAATGTTAGTAATTTTTGTTTATACAAGTATTAAACAAGTGTGGTACAATTGCACAGCTATTTAGTAACAAAAAACATTAGGCAAGAAACAACAAAAAATGTCCAAAAAGGAGAAAAAAGATAGAGGTGCTAAAACACAAAGAAGAGGCATTGAATCAACGCAGGTGCAAAAACACATATCATAGGTGCAAAAAGGTGAAATATACCTACCAAAATAAAGGTGTTGAACCTATCTATGCAAGCACTTTAAACCACCATAGGCACTAATCTAAAATATTTGTAATTTATTTTTTAAAAAACTACAAAAAAATAGTAACCTACAAAATTGAATAGGATCCAAAAACATTGTTAGAGTAATTGGTTATTTACTTTATTAATTAAAAAATATTTGTTTAATTACTTAAAGTTCCCTTTTATCTCTTTTACACTTAAGCTAACATTAGGTGCATAATAATTAATTACTTTATTAATTATTAATGTGCAAGCCTAGGGTTTTCCCTTTTAGGGTTTTCTTTGACCTATATGAGGTTGTAAACTTCTCTTTTGTATAATTATTCATTTTACATTTTGGGTGAATACAAAGCTCCACATTCTTGAGCATTCTCTTTGTTGATTCTCTTTGCTTCTCCTTGTAATAGGTGTTCTTTGCTTGTAGAGGTCACTGGGCTCCTATGAAGTTGTGTTTTCTCAACTCCAACATGGTATTAGAGCTTCAGATCTGTAGCTGCTTGTTCTTGTTTTGAGATTTTTGCATTGGAAGCAGATCTAGGGTTCTAAGGTTTTTTTTGGTGGATTCAGCATACTCCTTTTTTTGGGTTCACTTTGGGCTCAAACGGACATTTCCATTGTATTCACAATGCCCAAAAACCCCTAAATCGACTGTTCATTCGTCGATTTTGGTTACAGTTGGTCAGGGAGGCAAAAAAAAAAAATTGCACTAAGGCCGTACGGCCCTAGGGCACTCCGTCTACAAAAAAATCGCAAAAAAAAAAACTAAGGTTTTTTATTTAATTTTTGTGCTGCGCGCATACACCGGTTGCACCGCTGGAGAGCCGCTCAACGGCCATCGCCACCTGCGGCAACAGCCAAGGTGCCACCGCCACGCCTCCCGCCTGCGCCCCGCCCGTGCTCTGCTCGCTCACCACCCGCACGCCACCAGCCAGCCGAGCGCCACCCACGTGCCACCACCTATGTGCCCGCCCCTGGTCCATCCATATGATCAAGGGCCACCGGATTTGAGCCTTTAAGGGCTATTTTTTTTTCTCTCCAACCCCTTTTATGCACCTTTCATTCAAATGGGCATAACTCGAGCATTTTAGCTTAGTTTTTCAAATGGAAATAGGCAGTGGAAAGCTGGTTCTAGCACCGATCTGATGGTGTAGGAATTTTTTCAAAATTTTACTAGTTTGGATATTATTTTTCCAGTCAAAGTGGGGTCCTTTTTCTTCACTTTCGGGGCCACAAAGGTGCAAACAAACTCTGTTTTTCAAAAATGAATAGGTGTTGGAAAGCTCTCAACATGCTCTATTCAAATATGTGATTTTTTTTATCAAAATTTTTACTAGGTACACGAGAATTTGTTTTGAATTATTTTTTGTTATGCATTGCTTCCTCTTCTCAATTTGTACTAGGGTTTGGGTTTATCTCTTGTGGGGGGTGTTTTTTTTCTTTCTTTCTGTCATTTATATCAAAAAACCAAAACAACAAAACTCTCAAAAAAATCAAACCCTTCTGCATCTTTTGTCTATTCTGAAAGATCACATAATAATAAAAAACACAAGCAGGTATAGGTGCAGGGTTTCATGGCAGACTCTTCAGTTGAGTTACTCACATCACACAACTATCACACTCGAAAGTCTCGCATGATGAGGCTACTTAGGTCACGAGGGTTGTGGTCTTGTTTAGATGAGGTTCAGCCTCAGTTGCAGCGTCCTTTTGATATTATGTAGCACAGGAACAAGATGGATGAAACTATGGCTTTGCTATACATGCATGTTTCAGATAGTCTTTTGTTTCACCTTGAAGCTTTGCTCACTCCTTGAGCCATGTGGTTGAAGTTTGAGACACTTTTTGGGGCCATTAATGAGTTCTGAGCATTACAGATTGAGGCAGAGCTGACTTCACTGTTACTTGAATCATTTCCCACTATTGAGGATTTTTTGAACAAGTTCAAAACTATCCGCACTATTTTGCAGGGTTGTGGCAAGAATAAGTCAGACACAGAGTGCATTTACTTGATCCTTTCAAAGCTTCGTGGTCCCTTTCAGATATTTTCTTCTTCCTTCTATTCCACCATGGATGGTCTAGGTGCCAGTTTTACCATGCCTACCTTTGCTTTTTTTTGTGAGCATTTGTTTCAGGAGCAGTCACACCTTCTCAGATGGATATGCTCTCAGGATCAAAGAACAAAGCATTGGTTGCTCAGTCACCTAAGGAGAAACAAAAGCAGAAACCAAAGCCCAAGAAATATTTTGTAGGCAGTGAGCATTCCTCCAAACCTCCTCCTGAGTCTGATTCTAAACCACCACTTGATCCAAAACATGGGAAATCTTCAAAGTTTGGTGAGTCTTCCTCCAAGACTAAGCAAAAATCAAGAGACACTTGCAGATTTTGAGGCAAGCAAGGACATCCAGTTTCCAAGTGTTGGAAATGATTAGAAGCTTTAGAGGAAGTCATGCAGCAACAACACATCTCCTCACCTCAGACGTCTTCTTCTTCCATAGGGAAAGGCCATGCTCTCATTGCTCGAGCATCGACCTATGGGTCCACTTGGATTTTAGATTCTGGTGATTCTCACCATATGACTCATACTCAGTAGTTGGTCCTTCTCTTGCCTCTTGTGGTACTTCACAGATTGCAGTGGGTGACTCTACACAACTTTCTGTTTTGGGTTCCTATTATGTCTCTTTGGATGGGGGCACTCTACAGGATGTTCTGGTTGTTCTTGACATCTCGACAAACCTCTTGTCCGTTTATCAGATTTTCCATACTGGCTCTGGTAAGACAGTTGAGTTCTCACCACATGATGTGGTTATTCAGGACCTCCATGACTCTGATATGGTTGTGGCTATTAGGAGTGTTGATATTGCATCTCGTCTTTATAGATTTGATGGATTTGGGTACAGGTTCATCTCTTATAGCACATGCAGATTTAGTGAGTAAGCTTTGGCATGAGCGTTTGGGCCATGTCAATTACAGATATCTTCAGCAGATAAGTACACAGGCACTTGTTCTTGGTCTTCCACAGATTTCCTACACTGATGGTGTTTGTCATGGTTGTGTGCTTGGAAAGCATCACAAGGATCCCTTTCCTAAGGGAAGCGCCACTCATGATTTGGCACCCTTGGAGTTGATTCATTATGACCTCATGTCATTTCCCACTCCTTTTTATAGGGCCAAGTATGTACTCACATTCATTGATGACTTCTCTAGATGCACATGGGTGTACTTTCTTAAGTACAAGTCTGATGTCTTTGATTCCTTTCGAATCTTCAAGACATTTGTGGAGAAGCAGCCTGGCCTTTCTATTCGGCGAATACGTACAGATAATGGGGGGGAGTATGTGAATCAGGCTTTCAAAGGTTTTTGCACTGAGCATGGTTTGCAGCTTCAGTTTTTTGTTCCCCTCTGTAGAATGGTGTCACTAAGAGAAAGAACGAGACTTTATGGGAGATGGCTAATTGTATGATTCAGTCCAGGTTCATGGATTCATTTTTTTGGGCTGAGACAGTCAATTGTGCAAACTATATTCAGAATTCAATACCTCACAAGGCAATTCAACATATGACTCTTGAGGAGGCTTGGTCTCATGACAAACCTGATATTTCATCATTTCAAGTATTTGGTAGTGAGGCTTGGGCATTTATTCCCGATGCTTAGAGGAGAGCCATGGAGTGGAAGATTCAACCCCTCATTTTTGTCGGCTACTATGAGGATGCTAAGGCGTACAGGTTGTTTGATCTTGATTCCAGAGAGGTCCTGTTTTGATAGGATGTCTAGTTTGATGAGCGCCTTCCTACAATTGATACCCTGTCTCCAGTGTCTACTTCACTACCTAGTCCACCCACTGCAGCTCTTCAGGATTATTTTGAGGATGATTCTGATGAGGATATTGATGATCCCCCATCTCCACCTCCACTTGCTCCACCTTAGAGGCCCAAATGGGCTCGCTTACTGTTGAGGCAACAGGATCTATGGCAGGTGATCCTTCAGACACTCATCACACCTGTTCTCATACTGCGGGTTCTAGTCTTTTGAGACATGCTCTTTCAGAGGATCCTCAGAGGTTTTTAGAGGTGACAGGTCACCCTGAGTGGGATAGTGCTATGGAGGAGTATTCTTCTTTGTTGAGGAATAGTACATGGGATCTCTGCCCTCTTCCTAAAGGCAGAAAGATGGTTCGGTGTCGATGGTTGTATCGCACCAAGTATGCTATTGATGGTTCTATTGATAATTACAAAGCACGTCTTGTTGCGAAGGGTTTCTCCTAGGTTGAGGGTATTGATTACTCTGAGACATTTGCCCCTATCGACAAGATGAATTCTATTCGCTTTATACTATCACTTGCAGCTTCTAGGGGATGGTCCATTTTTCAGATGGATGTGAAGTGTGCATTCTTGCATGGTGACCTACAGGAGGAGATCTATATGGAGCAGCCTTGGGGATTTGTGCAGGATGCTTCTTTGGTTTGCAGACTTCAGTGTTCATTATATGGTCTCAAATAGGCCCCTCAGGCTTGGTATGAGAAGATGGACTCTTTTTTGCTCTCCATTGGTTTCACACGCTGTCATTCTGATCCCACAATCTATATTCAGAATCTTGAGGGTGAGATCCCGATTCTTGTGCTATATGTTGATCTTCTCATCACAGATAGCTCATCCTCTATGATTTAGCATGCTCAGCTAGCCTTGATGGAGCCGTTTGAGATGACAGATCTCGGTCTTCTACACTATTTTCTTAGTCTTCAGGTGATTCGTTCTTCAGAGGGGATCTCCATTTACCAGCAGAAGTATTCTCTTGATATGCTTCAACACTTTGGCATGCTTGATTGCAAGCTTGTCCCCACACCTTTTCAGTCAGGGGTTGTTTTGACTACTACTTGCCCCACTCCTTTAGTAGATTCTACATTTTACAAGTAGTTGGTTGGTAGCTTGTTGTACCCGACTCACACTCGTCCTGATCTTTCCTTTACAGTTGGCCTTATCTCTTGATTCTCCCATGATCCTCATGAGATTCATTGGCAAGCTGCCAAGCGTACTTTGAGGTACATTCAGAGCACCACTTCTTATGGCATTCACTACACATCAAGGGATCCTCACATTGTTAGCTACACTAACTCAAATTGGGCTAGTGATTTCAATGATCAGAAGTCTACTTCTGGCTTTGTTTTATGTCTTGGCTCTGGTCCTATCACATGGTCTTGCAAGAAGCAGACTGCTCATGCATTATCATCTACAAAGGCTGAGTACTGAGGTGTTGTGCTCGCTAGTCAGGAGATTTTATGGCTTCGATAGTTGATGACTGAGTTTGGTTTTCCTCCTGATAGTCCCACTATTCTTTGGTGTGACAATCAGAGTGCTATACACATTTCTCGCAACCCAGTGGAGCATCAGCGGATGAAGCACATTGAGCTTCATATGCATTTCATCAGATAGTTGATTCAGGATGGTTCTCTCATCTTGGAGTATATTCCCACTGCCAAGCAGGTTGCAGACATCTTCACGAAGCCTTTTACATCGCCGTGCTATCTTCAGTTGCGCTCTATGCTTGGGGTGAAGGAAGTTGTCCTTGGGGGGTCTTTATGAGGCCTTCTTTCCTTCATGTTTCTTTCAGCATGTTCTTTTATCTCTTCTCGGAGAGGATTTTTTTCCCACTAGGTTTTCTCCTTTTCTTTGTTTCATAGAGATTTCTTTGTACTTGGGTACTTGATTTGGCCTTGTTGTCGGGACCCATTGTTTTTGCTTTCAGTAGCTTCTTCTAGGTTTTAGCTTTTCCCTAAGTCTAGCTTAAGGGGGGTGTTAGAGTAATTGGTTATTCACTTTATTAATTAAACAATATTTGTTTAATTACTTAAAGTTCCCTTTTATCTCTTTTACACTTAAGCTAACATTAGGTGCATAATAATTAATTACTTTATTAATTATTAATGTGTAAGCCTAGGGTTTTCCCTTTTAGGGTTTTCTTTGACCTATATGAGGTTGTAAACTTCTCTTTTGTATAATTATTCATTTTACATTTTGGGTGAATACAGAGCTCCACATTCTTGAGCATTTTCTTTGTTGCTTCTCTTTGCTTCTCCTTGTAATAGGTATTCTTCGCTTGCAAAGGTCACTGGGCTCCTATGAAGTTGTGTTTTCTCAACTCCAACAAACATCAAGAGAGATAATAGATTAGATAAATAGGTTGTTAGGAAATAGTGAAAATTGATAAAATACTGAAACATCAACAAAGTTAATGAAAAAATCAAGTCAACAGGGGCACTAAAAAACTAAATGTAATCATTGAAGCAACATAGGAGCTAAATCATGCAAGCACTAAATCAACGTAGGCACTACAATAAGATAGAGGTCTTGATTCCACACATAGAGGCGCTGAAACATAGTCATAGGCATTGTTCTACTATCTACAATGTGAATTTTTTTACAAAAACTCAAATTTTTGGTTAGTTTTAGGGACGTAGGTCCCACTAGGCATACCAAAATAAAGATGATGAGATGGATAAAAGACAAAAATATGAAGATAAATGCAAATGAAGAACAATTACATTTTTTTTTACCTTTCTCACCTAATGGATTGAGCTAAAGTAAAATACACCCATGTCTACTTGATGTGCTCCTTGTGATGTTGTAGTTGGATGGAAAGTGGTTGTTTATACCAACAACATGATGTTGGAATTGGAGATTGATAGAATAAAATAATAGCATAAGGATACATATGATGAAGATGGATACTTCAAGAAAATGATGGCATAAGAATATGATGAATGGATATTCTTCAAGAAAATGAAAAAATAAGGATATGATGAATGAAGATGTTCAAAATGAGAGTAAATGTCTCAATTTATAGATTTTAAATTGGGGAAATCAATGGACAAGATGCATTGAATAAATGGAGGGTAAAGATTGAATAAGATGATGGAAGCTTAACCTTGTGACAAGTTTCACAAGAGGAAAGGAGGTGTAAGAGCAAGGTATGCTCAACATGTGTGAATACACATTGGAAAGAACATGAAAGAGACTTGTCCATGACATGTGTAAGATGTAGGATGGCTTGGGAAAGTAACATGTCTATGACATGTGTAAGAGGTAAAGTGACATGTCTATGACATGTGTAAGGGGTAGGGTGGCTTCACATATGTGAGGGATATATCTCACACATGTGTGAGAAAGGGGTAGGATGGGTAGGTTAGGACACAAGTGTCACATGGTGACAAGTTTAGATCTTGATCCATGTAGATGGATTCAAGGGTTAGGATTGAATGGACAAGGATTGATGGTGAGGTGAAATTAAATAATAAGAAAATGGTAGTGAAGGTTAAATTACCCTAAATAAATTAGTTTATCATGTATTAATTTATTTATTTAGTTTTAAGGTTTGGGGGATAGGATTAGATTTCATTCAATACATATAAAATTATTTAATTAGGGATGAGATAAGGAGGGATTAAATAAATAAATAAAGATTAATTAATTAATAGATAGAATGGGGTAAATTCAAGTGTGGTCGAGTATGGACATATTTAGATGTAGATACATTCTCAAACACCAAAAATTCTTGAACTTGAAGATGAGGAACATGATGAAGAAGAGGCTTTGTTATTAGTGGATCAGTTTCCCCATCTTTAACCACTTCCATTCTCATCTCTTGTGCATTAACATATCCCTAAGTGGTACCAAGCCATAATGAAGGATGCTAAAGATGATGCACTTGTAAATACATCTCTTAATGGGCCCAAAACTCATAGTAAGTCTGACCAAGAGGTAAATCTAGCTCTTATGTATACAATTATTCAGAGTTTAGAACCAAAAATAGTATATCGGTCTCTTGAGTCATCACCTTGGATATATATCATGGATGTAGAATACCAAGCATTACTAAGGAATAATATAAGAGAACTTGTTGATCTTCAACTAGGGAAGAAGGCTATTGGATGCAAATAGGTTTTCAAGATCAAATATAAGGTAGATTGTAGTATTGATAAGTACAAGGCTCAACTTGTGGCTAAGGGCTATACACAAAAGGAAGGTATTGACTATGATGAAACTTTATATCCTATAACAAATATTAAGAAAATTCATATGGTATTTGCAATGGCAACACATTTGGATGGAAATTTCATTAGATGGACATCAAGAGTGCATTTCTTAATGGAGATTTCTTAAAAGAAGTCTACACAACTCAACTAGAGGGATATGTTACACCTGATCAACAATAAAAAGTGTCCAAACTTTCCAAATCTCTCTATGATCCAAAACACACTCTTTGAACCTAGTATATCAAGATCGATGAACATCTTCTTCATCATGGATTCATTAGGAATCTTTATGATACCAATCTCTACCTCAAAGAGTAAGATGTGTGATTGTCATTTTGATTGTATATGTGGATAATCTATTCATCACAAGGAGTTCTCCATAAATTATTTAATCAACAAAGAATGGTCTCAAACAAAAATTTAGCATGATATCATGCTCCTACATCAATTTCTTAGACTTGAAGTGTGCAATAGAAGAATCATATCAAATTCTCTTAGATGAAATATGCCAAGACATGCTCGATAAATTCATAATGAATAATTTCAAGCCTATTTCAACCCCCATAGAGATAATTTTATAACTTTCTCACCATGATCCACCACCTTGGGTAAATTCTTATCTTTATTATCAATTGATTAGGAGTCTCATCTACTTGACTTATACCAAGCTTGATATCAACTATGTTGTCAGCTATATTTCTAGGTTTATGTAGGAACCTAAGGTTGTTCATTGGAAAGAAGCAAAAAATGATTTGAGATACATCCACGATACCATGGAATATGGCTTGGAATAGACATATGCAAACTATGCAGCTTTAGTGGATGATAGGAAGTCTACTTTAACCTTCATTTTCTTTTCGGGATCTAGTTCGATATCTTGGGGGTGTAAAACTCAAACCACTATTTTTCACTCTTTCAAAAAGGAAAAATATTGTCTCATAGTTGGAAATACTTGTGAGGTGATATGGTTATGTTGCATTTTGAGGTATCTAGGTATTCTTGAGACTAGTGCTACCGGTTTATTTTTCAACAATTAGAGTGTGTTGAAGCTAGCTTACAATCCTATTTTTCATGAGCATACCAAGAATATTGAGGTTTCGTGTCACTATCTCCATGAATATGTTCAAAAATATAATATCTAGCTCTAGTTCTATTTGACTCAAGAGCAACATGCTAATATATTTACCAAATCTCTTACAATTGTGAAATTCAAAGCTTTTTATACTTGCTTGCTTTGTTCCCTTGGGCATATGATGTAATAAGGGTGATTATTAGAAATCATTATATATATTACATCATTGTTAATAATCTATAACTATTTAATATAGTTATAGTCGGTTGGTCAAGTATGCTTGACCTAGTGGTTATTCAACAACCATTCATCCAAGTTCACTCATTATTTTTGCTCATTTAATATAGGATCCAGTTTAGTATGCCCTAATCATCACATAAAAAGTTGTTGGAAGCATGAGCCATAATCAATGGAGCCACCAAGCAAATCACCACTACAACTCTCATATTCACCATTTACAACATCTAAGCTTCAAATCCTTTATATTCTTCCACTTTCAATATGAATAATTAATATTTTTGTGGTAAAAAATCCATTACAAAGATACCTTATTAAAAAAATTGAGCTTTACTATAACCTATATCATAAATATAAGCATTTAGGGAAAACAATTGAAAAGAAATAATGTTCAATCTTTTATCGAGGTTTATAATTTTGGAGAATTATTTATACTTATCAATATAACAATATTTCATATTGATTTTTTTTTAATAGATAAAGGCTACCAAAATTTTAACAAACACAAAAAAAAATTGTTCTAAGAATGACCTATCAACCAAAATATACTCATCAAAACAAAAATTTAAAAATTATCACTATAAATAAAATTAAAATTAATAAGATTGTGATTAATCTTTAATTTTTCTCTAAGAATTTAGAAAGCTGAAATTATTACTTCAAATAATATTTGTAAAGGAAGAACAATTTGATGAAGTATAAAACAATTATGAATAATCTCACTTAGATTGTCCCGAATATTGTATTTATACAGATCATAAATGAATAACCAGTTTTGCAGCACTTGACACATTCTGTAATAGTTTTGAGTCTCGAGAAGCAGACCACAGAAAATGTTTGAAGGAAAAAGAAATATAGTAAAAAGGAAGTAGATTTACATTTGTATCGACGTTTTTATCAAAATAAGGAACAATCATAGTTGTTACAATTGCTTGGCAAAGCAAGGAAGCGGTATTTCCAATTTAGAGAAAGGAAAAAAAATCCATGTACAGTGATTTCTCAATTCTTGCAGCGCAGCTAAAAATAAAACATGAGCTCTCCTACAGCAGATTTAAATGCTTCCTCGCAGCTAGGAGTCGATTCCAAGTACTCCCCGCCATTGACCTGGTTTTCATTCAGACAATTTGTTATGGCTTGAGCAAAACGAGACAAAATTCAATTATGCAATTAAATGTGAGGAGGAAGAAGACTTACATGGGCGTGAATCATATACATGCTTCTGCAATGATGGGAGGAGATATGTGCAGTGACGACGTCGAGCTTATGCTTCTCCAGAATGTAAAAAATTGTGGAGAGCATGCCTTGTTTTGGGGGCGTGCAAATTATTGCTATCTGAGCGTCTTCTCCACACACGCTCAACACCACATTTGGAGATGCCCACGTTTGGAAGTTATAACGCTCAAGAGCAGTTGCAGAGCACAGTGTTGGTTGGGAGGTCCAGGGTTCGACTCCTGTGCTCTCCAAATTCACATTCTGATCCTGCTCCCTGTGCTTGAAAATGGTGCCTCCTGTCACTATGGCACCAGCTCGAGCCTCCTTGTCTACTTTTTGGGTTCTCAATAGCTGGAAGGACCGCTGCAGTGACCTTATGTAGCTAATCGCCTCGTCGACTATTGTCGACTTGTCTGCCTAACCAGTACCATCAACCAACACCATTATTTCTCCAGCTACGATTCAAACCAACAAAATAATATACTTCTAATTGAATTCAATACCTCCTTCAATAATTTATTTGGATGGTAAACACGCTTTAATTCCAATTTTTAAGATTTGTTAGTTCCTTTTCCCCCATTGATCAATTATGCAACAGCTAAATAATCCCTCCCCACCACTCTGCTTTGGTTTCGCTCTCTCTTGGCAACGAATATCAATAGCTTCAAAAAGTAAACAAAACATACACAATTCCTATCGTCCCAATGAACGAATAAAGGACAGTCCTGCCGTAACTGGGTATGCTTAGGTCAAACAAAAAGAACTTTGAATGTAGCTATTAATATAGTAAATTGACATAAGATTAGGGTGAGAAAACTGTATGAATGCTTCACACAGTAGATAATCTTTCAGGTGAAATGGGTTTTGGTTATACTGACCTTAGGTGGTAAGTGTGGCAGAAGGGCGTGAAGACTAGAGAACATGTTACGCATCTTCTTGCGCCTCTCCCGCTCCGTCCAGATGTGAATCTCATGCTCCGGCTGAGTTTGATATTGATGTTCGTCTGTATTACTAGACCGTGCCTTGGCAGCATTGGAATTCTGCAGCTTACTTTCATTTTTACTTTTACCTACCTTAACGTCAACCGATTCAGTGTGCCTCTTCATATCCTCTACAAAAGCAATATCCTCTTCACCAGCGGCAGGGCCGACAGAATGGATATCAAGAGGAACTCTACTAATAATGAAATCTCTATGTGCGCGGTTCGAATCCGAAGGGGAAGGCGGAGGTGGCCATGATTGCTGGGTGTGGTGGTGCAGCAATTGAAGAGGAGGAGGGTGAGGGTGAGGGTGATGGGAGCAATCGGCCATTTGTGTACTCAGAAGGGTTTGTTAGGGTAATGAGATTCCTGAATAGGTCTGCAGCACAAGACTACAAGGCGCATGCAGCAGAAAAGATTTTAGGATCAGGCGCGGCGTTAATCATCATGGAGTTTTGTCTGTTTAGTTGTTGAGGCGGAAGGCAGCGTGGGTGGGACCCAACACCCCAAAGGAGAAAGGCTGGTCTTCTCCCTATTCTCGCCAGGTATCTGTTTTACGGAATTATGAGGGCAGCGCATGCGGATTGCCGACCACTTCTACTAACTAGTCTACATCTATAGACTCTACTCTTACTTCCCTAATTTTCTCTCTTTCTTCCCTAATTTGGAAGGCGGCATTGCGCTTTCGTCCACGCGCTTTCTCTCTTTTCTTCCTCTTCATCGCCTCTCTTGTCAACACGCTTTTCGCAGCTCCTTTCACTCTTCCTTCCCTTGTTTTTATTAACCCAATCATGAGCTTAAAATGATAGAATGGATTCGCTACATACAACTCCATTAATCATCACTCCCACAAAATTACATAGTAATATTACAACACGCCTTGTTCAATGAAAATTACCATTACCACGGATCGAAATTTGAAGTCTCGCCTTTATTAATGATTTAATAATTTGAAAATTTTAGTTAATTATGAATAAGTGAGAATGTGGATTAATTTTTTTGTGTATAAAAAGTTAATATCATAAAAGATGAGATTAGGTTTTTAAGTGAATTCGGTGGAATTAAATGATTTCATTTTCTTTTGGGTAAATTTGATTTCTAATAGATATGTCTCAATCTTTGACACTAAGCTAAAGGTGGTCCATTTTAATGGAATGGATACTCAAATCTTTCAGTTATTGCTAAGGGATGAGGGATATTCATTCCCCCAGATTAATCCCCTTCGACTTATTTATAATAACAAATGTTATATTAACAAAATTATAATGGTGAAATTTGCATGTCTATTTTGAGAGAATGGCTTAGTGCAATTATATATTGTCAAATAGCACAATCTTGTGTAAAGTTAAGCATATTGCCTAATCCTATCCACTTGTGATCCACTTACACACATTCCCACATAATTAGCTCTGCCTTGCCTTATCCCTAACGGCTCATATTTTCACACATTCCTCATTTATTATGTCTCTTATTGCAACCACTTTCATACATCCATAATCCACCTTGATTTTATTGTTTCTTTATCTTGAGTCAATCTTGCAAGAATAAGAGGGATCTCGCATTGCATATTTAACATTTCAAATTAAAAAATTCAAAGAAATTAAATTTGGTTGACTCGCAAATGATTATTGCTATGCAATCATATTTTAAGGCATTCAATTGCTTTCATTTCAGACATAAAAAATTATTAGAAAACATTAATTAAAAAAGAACCATGTTAGAGAAACATTAATTAATTATTAGTAATTTTGCATCACAACATCTTAAAGAACTTACATGTTTGAAGATAATTTTCCTCAATCATTAACATGATTATAAAGCCAACATTTTTCAAAATTTGACCTAAAAGAACTTATATTCTAATAATTTGACAACAATATCTCCAATCCTTATAAGTGATCAAACAAATTTGATAAATTAAAAAATAGAAGTGCGCAATCTATGATATTAGATTTGCTTGTTAGAGGACATATTCACCCCTTGGAAGTGATTAAGACCTAAAACTCTATCTCGGAAAAAGATATTTGAAATGAATATCATGATAATCAAAATTATAATAATATTTAGATTAACTTATTTAGTGCCCATCAATTTCAATTATCTTTTATTGGGTTGTATTGTCGTCATGGTCATGATTGGTTGCACAAAAATAGCTAAAACAAATTGATGTTTTCCGGTTTTGTTGGGACCAATCTTGATATTCTATCCTTAACGATTGCTTTTATTTTCAAATTGCGCTCTCCTATGACACGACACAACTCGATTTACTCCAAAAGGAGCTTACTAACCTTTTCTTACCCAATTTAGGAAAAAATGAACTTGTCATCTCACTCCCGCTGCACGCATCCACATTATTCACGACCCAAATTAGCACTTAGATGTGGACAGACAAATCCATAAGCTCAACCCTCGTGTTTATTCTTCATATTCCATCTCTTCTATAAATGAGCATAGCTAAACTAAGACACTTATCTTAGATGCTTCTTTTCTACTTGGACATATATTTAATCTCTACCCATATATATATGAATTAATTATATATGTGTAAAAATAAGTGAATGTAAATGTGTAAAATGTATTTTTTAATTTAATTTGTATTTATTTTGATATAATGTTTTAGTTTATGTATATAATTATAAATAATATATTTTTTATTGTTTGTTTTAGTTTTATGTTTATTGTTTATCTTTATGTGTATGTGTATATAGTCTCAATCTAATTGACTTATTTATTCGATTCTAATCATTAATTCAATCTTTATCATTAATTATTTATCTTATTGGACATAGATCTAACTTAGTCGTTTGACCTATGTTGAGCTATAGTTCATATGGACCTACTAGGACTCAAACATAGGACTTTACATTTGTTGCTAGACTGCTCAACTAACTAAGCTACTAGCGTCTTTGTGCCCAGTCCATCATCAATCTAAGTGTGGCTTATTTTCAACACACCCCTTAAGTCACATTGCAAGTGATTGAGACTCCTAACTTGGCTCTAATACCACATGAAAGATCATCCTCCATGCACGATGAGAGAAAAAATCTCCTCTAAAAATTCATCACTCCTCTAAGTGTGTCAAAATTCCTCCTCTATTGACTACATATGAGAGAACTCTCTTCTGAGAGTCCACTTTCCTCTAAAAGTGTCAATAACCCCCCTTCAATGCTATGAGAACCAAATCCCTCATTTGTTGTATAAAAAGAGACTCAACCAATGTACAGATACACTAATCCCAACCTATTTCAAATATTACACTATCTGCAAGTTTTGCCACGAAATGCCAAGCCCCCTTGCTCCATGAAGGGTCACAAAATGAAATTGATGCTTCTCATGAAAATTGTCATCTCTAAGCAAGAAGCTAGATTGAGATGATAATATTCCTCCAACTTCCATGCTTACATCTTTCAATTAGACCTATTTGATTTCTAAAAAAGATATTCCTTCTCATTGTAATTGTTAAGAGAGTCTTGATTGTGTACTACAAAATCACATATTCTATCTCATTTTTAGTAGTAGTTAAAGGATTATTAGTTTTCAATTTACTATTAATAAGATCCTTGAAACATTGAATACAATTCACTACAATATGTCATCTTTAATTATAAAAGTAACATTTTAAAAAATTATTCTTCCTTATTGAATTGTTAACCTTCTTTGCAAACAAAATAGTTTCCTTAGTAATTGTGTGATTTTGAGTGACTCTATTCTCTTCATCAATCAAGGAATAAATCATAGTTTCTAAGCTTAGATTGGTTTTCTTTAAATTAAATATACTATTATCAAATATTGGAGGCATTTTGATGTTGATGAGGTTAGGGTGCCTACTCAAACTATCCAACAAAGCAACCTGAAACAAAAAAAATTCAAACTCAAATTAAGTAAAATAAAATAAGTTTAACAAAACTTAATTCTAGTTATCTAAAATCATTCAAATATTTTGAATGTATGAATTAAAAACTTTATCTAATAGTCAAGAGATTTTAAATTATTTCATTCACCAATATCTATCCAAGAATGACAAAATCTTCGTAGAATTGATTCATTGTCGATTAGAAAAAAAATCACAATTTATTTTTCTTTATAATTTTTTTTCTTCTTATATCTTTGTGCAATATTCCTCCAACCATAAACTCATTCCTCTACTCTACATATTTTCCTTCTTTCCTTAAGCTCTAATTTTGTTTTTCTCTCTTATTATTGATTCATTTTATCTATCTCCTAGCTTCCCATGCCTCTTTGTATCCCCTTCTCTTCTTCCTATCTACCACACCCTCTCTTTGTCTTATTTTCTCCTTTTCTTCACTACCCCCCACCCCCCCTATACTTACTATGTTCCTATATTTTCTAAATGACCTCCTCTCTATTTCTCGCATTCCCCTTCTCCTCTTCTCTCTTTCTCCTAAAAATAACTCCTCTAAAATATTCCACGCCTCTTTTTATCCATGCCTATTCACCTTCCATGCATTTAAGGTAAAAATGTCACTTTGCTTCAAAGGCATCAAGTGACCAAGAAAATTGAGATCCTTAAATTATATGTAACCATTAAGATGACTCCAATTCAATAGAATAAAATAATAGAAACAATAATATGCCACACCCCTATTAATATGAGAAACACAACCTTTATGTAATATATTTCCTCCATATACATTACTTAAATAAAGATAAAATTGGTCATTCAAACCCCAAACTCAATACATTTATAGATTTGTCCATACAATATTATTATTAATTATAGATAAACAAATGATCTACCACTAGTGTTGAAAACATAGCACAGATTGAGTTGAGTCAACATTTATTCCAATTGCCAACAATTCTATTTTTTTGACAAAACATACAATGAGCCTCTGAAACTTAGAACAAACAAGTCTAAAATCATAACTTATAAAAAATAAGAATGCACAAAACCATGAGGAATAAAAACTAAACAAAATTATTGAAATCAAATTTTTGTTGTGTAGGATTACTCATACACTCGAACATTCCTTCATTAGACACATCGAGCAAGAAGAAATGTTTCATAAGTTTAAAACTTATGAACATTTAGAAAAACTTATGACTAAAATCCCATGTTTGTCTTTGATCTAGAGAATCTCTTCATCTTTCTCATGTTTCTTCATCACACCACATTCCTTGTCTTCTTTCATTGTTTCCTTCTTCTCAGACAACTATTATATCTACTTATTCATCTTTATATTTGAACATTTCTTTATTTTTGATTTTTTTTCCTTCATAATAAATAATAATAATTCAAATCCTCTATTTTTAAAATTGGTGAAATATTTACTCTTTCTAGAAGCTCTATCTCATAAATATTTGCTAAAATTTTCTTCAAGACCTAGCATGGTCCTAGTACCTTTCATTTTAACTCATCCTAAATCCCCTCTATAAATCTCTCCTTTTGTATTATAATAACCCATTCCAAATTATTACTTATTTAATATTATTGTAAATGACACACGAATATACTCCAAATTAAAAAGATATAACTAGTGGCTAAAGTCAATCATAGCTACACATGTCCATTTAAAACAAGTCAAAGATTCTTATATTCACTTCAAAAGAAATTACAATATCAAGTTTTACTTGGCTCCTAAGGCCACAATGTCATTACATAGTACATTTCTCATCTGTTAGGAAACTTGTAGCCATTGCATGGAAATTTCCACATAACCCAATATAGAGATTAATGCAAATAAGTGATCAGAATCCACATGCAAGAGAATAAAAAACATACCCATCAAATATGACACAAGATATAACCTAGGAAAACCTTCAAGAGGGAAAAATCTAGCCTCCAAAAGCATCCACACTCCATGTATTATTCAACAATGAAAACCCATTACAATACATCTTCAAAGACTCCATGAACACTTCTAAAGCAAGCTATCCATGCACTCCATGTGGCCAAGCATGAATCCACACATCCCATGCCATGCTTAAAACCCTCACACATGCACTAGCTCAACCTGCTAACCTGCTACAAACTCTCCAACCCTAAACAACTACCCTTGTGGTTGCTTTTATAGAAATAAGCTCCCACAAAACCACCAAGTGGTATTACATAAACCATGTGCCCAAAACCATGAACTTACAAAATCATGTGACCCCACATTTAATATTGGGTAATTTATTATATTTTATTTTTCCCCAATATTAAATAATTACATTTTATAATTAAATCTCAATGCTACATACAACATAAAGTGGCCCCAACATTATAACTCCTAGTGATGCACGTCCATCTAGGTACCCCTAGGTGCACCACACACATAATAATAAATTAAACATTATAAGAATTATGCAAGGTGTACAACACCTAATTCTAACAATCTCCCACTTCTTGTATACATTGCATAAGGGAGTAACAAGTAAGCTCAAACATTAAGATAATAAACTCCATAGGCAACATGTACCATCCTAAAATCTAAGTGCTCCATGTGCTCCATCAAGGTACCTATAACAAGAACCAAGGTGACCACCATCTCATCCATGAATTATCTCATCCTCCACCATGCAAATTCACTAAGATAAGAACACATCCAAATAGATGTCACACTAATTATCACAAAGAGGCATAATCTTGCCTCAAACGAATATCTCAAAACACAAACACTCAATCCAAAGGTAATGAATATGCACCAGTAGTTGTTAAGAATGAATCACCATAGATGAAATGACACCCACAAAAAATGCCAACAAATCCAGCTATCCATACCTCCAAGATATACATAACATAGTAAACTCATGCCACCGATCATATCCACCCATAAACCGCAATAACAAACTCCATGTGCAAACCTGTCAAAGAGTGACATACACATTCAAGAGCTCCCACTACATGGGCAATGTCCAGATGAATGAAAACATGGAATGAGTGCATTCAATGCGTCACTTCATTAACATTTCAGACACAAGGCACCATCACAAGTGATAAAGGCATACCAAGTCTACTAACATCACATAGGAGATGTTAACATGTAGTACCAAGGAACATCCACAATGATATGCAAAACCTGCAAGCCAAACAACTATAGCATGTCATCCTACACACACCTCTAAATGCCAATTGTGTCAAGTATGATCTTCTCAATAATACCCCAATTGAAAAGCCTCAACAACATCCATAACTCCCAATCTCATGGATCAAGTATGACATATGAATCAATGTAACAATGCCAACATGGATGTAAGCCTCTCTAACAAGAAGATCAAACTCAAAGTAACCATCCCCATAAGTGGAAATAATCCCATAAACCATCTCCTAACAATCCTCAAATGCACAAGGAGATAACCATACCATAACATCCCTCAAAATGAATCCTCCAGAACTAGCTAACCCTAGCTCAAGATCCATATCTATGAAATATAAAGAATACAAACTCATGCTAAACCATCCTCAAATGAGTAACCATAATCACCATGAATCAACTCAATCCCATGAGAATCAAAGCACAAAACATAACACATCTGAAAGATATAATGGGCAAATACCTCTCAAATCATAACCTATGGAGTAGACCAAGAGTGGGGAATGAGAATGCTCCTCTAGGATATCCAAGTCATCATGACTCAACCAAGAACACTCTCCTCATAGGTCCATGTTTAACTCACATCCAACCTGTTGTGACCTTTTCACACATCACCCCATTCAAAATGGGGACCCCCCCTAATTTTTTGCTCCATTCTAGTCTTTTGGCTTTGGTTTTGCGTCTCTCTCTCTCTGGTCTCTCTGTCCTTTCAGAGATGTCCCATCGTTTGACCTAGGTTGAAATTTTGGTTAAGTCTGTGAAATTATGGTTTTATCCTTCAGGATTTTTAAAGGTCAAACTAAGTTATCAAAGTGAATTTTGAGCTTAATACTGCAATCACAACGCTTCAAGCAGAGTCCCACTGAATTTTCACTAAGTTCTGGCGACTTACTATTTATAGTAAGTACTCAGTCCAAGACCTTTTTATCAATATTTTGGAATTCCAACTATTCCATCACATTCGGGATACCTCCAGGTACTTGCACAAAAATTTTGAACAAATTCTGACAACTTACAATTTTTAGCAGTTCCGACTTCAAGAGCCAATTTTAGGGTTTGCATGTGGAGTTTTTCAATGCATGTCTAGATATTCCTTTTGAGTTTTTCGAGAGCTTCGCAATGATATGACATATAATCAGAATGGATTGTGTTTCATAAACTTACTATTTTTAGCCAGTATAGGCATGCAAACTAGTTTTCTAGGTTTTTCTTGGGTTTTTGAGATCCCTTGGGCGTTGTGATATGCAAACTCATCGGTTAATGGGTTGATCACTATTTCAGGCAGTTTCTATTTTTGGCAAGTTCACTTTGGTAGCCACTCGACACTTCAGTTCAGCAAGTAGAGCAACATACAGCGAAAATCAACTCAAATGGAGACCATTCAGGAAACATGCAAGTCAGATTATGGTTTCCTACTTCAGTGCCTAAAAAGTAGGGTAAAAGGCCAAAATCTCAAAAAACGAAGATATCCCATCACAATCAGCATCCTTCTGGCAATCCATTGGTAAAATTTGAGCGTGATCTGAGAACTTACTATTTATAGTAAGTCATCTCCAAAATAGGGCTATAAATAGCAGGTCAACATGAGGGGCAGGTGTAAACAGGTTCATCAGGCAGTGAGGGTCACATGGTGAAAATTTCAGGCAAAACAGAGTTATGGAAGTCAAGGAAATCAAGGGCTTACTAAAAATAGTAGGTGGGCTATAAATAGCAGGTGAACATGGACGACAGGTATAAACAGGCTAATCAGGCCACGAAGATCACATCCACCAGCTTCTAGTTCAAAATAGTTAAAAATCCATGAAAAGCCACAAGCCTCCAACACTTACTAAAAATAGAATGTGAAGGAAGACTGAAGAGGTCAAAATATTCTAAGTGTAAAATTAAAACTTCACCTTCAAATGGCACCCTCATGAGGAATGTTGAATCTAGACATGCAAAATGCGCCCAAGGTTGAGATGGTGGCATATAAGAAATCCTAAGTGTTGAAATGAAAGCTTGCACATCAAAAGGCGCCCTCAAATCAAAGTTCAACACACTATATGCGCCCACCTTGAGAAAAGATGTTGCCTAGTGAAAAGTGGCTAAGGCATGAAAAGAAACCCACCCCTCTCATTTGCGCCCTCAAATAGAAGCACATCATGTCAAATGCGCCCACCTTTATAAAGGCCACCTCAAAAAGTTTCTAAGGCATGAAATAAAAGTAACACATGCCATTTGCGCCCTAACATGGAAGTATCACCTCACAAATGTGCCCACCTTGTGAAGCCAAGCCAAAAATCTCTAAGTGTTGAAAACAAAAGCTTGAGGGGAAAAATGCACCCATGAGCTAAAGGAGTTTCAAAATCGCCTAAGGCATGGACAATGGAAGTAGGTTGGGTTAAATGCGCCCAAGGAGGTAGAGCCTTGAAATTATTCTAAGACATGAAATGAAATGAAGACCTCTCATTTGCGCCCCAAATGAGAGTAGACCCTCTAAAATGCGTCAAAGGGGATGATGCCAAGAAGAAATATGCTAAGGCATTTAAAATAAAATTTGAGGCTATAAAATGCGCTTACCTCAAGCAAGGAAAACACCTAAGTCAAAAATAAAAGCTCCCACATGTAGATGCGCCATCAACTTGAAGTTGCAAAGGTAAAGTGCGCCCAGCTCCAGCAAGGAATGAAGGCATGGAAATATGCTAAGGCATAAAATAAAAACAGCCCATACAAAATGCACCCTTGAGTGAAGGCTCCCACATAGAAATGCGCCCAAGATTGCTGAAAGGTAAAAATGCCTAAGTATAGAAAATGGAAGCTCAACATGTAAAATGTGCCCAAGGTAAGTGAGGGGTAATGAATTGCCTAAGGCGTGGGAAAGTTAGTGCTAGCATGTGTAAAGGCGCCCACCTCATGAAGAATGTTAGGAAATTCTCTAAGGTGTGAGAAGTTAAAGATTAGCACACATCAAAAGGTGCCCAAGGTGATGGAAATGTTAGAAGAGGAGAAACGCCTAAGGCATGGAAAATGAAGTTGATGAGATCATATGTGCCCAAGATATGAAGTGACTTGGATTTATTTCCTAAGTCATAAGAGAAAAAATTATTAAAGGGGTGATTTGCCTAAATAAAATAAAAATGGACCGATGAAAATGTGCCCAAGGGAGATGTTAGAAATTTTTTCAAGTGAAATAAATTTCACTAAGTAAAATATGCCCTTGACGGGTATGTGTAGGATCATGATGGGCCAAAAAGTGGCAATGAGAAAAAATCACGTTTTGAATTGGCTCAAAAATGCGAAAATGGCCTAGTTGACTTTTCTAGGTTCGTGTAATAGTACTTCTACCTGAACCAAAAACCAAAGGTAGTTTCCACAAATTGGATATCCGATTTGTGGAAACAGTATATTAAAAAATAGCCGACTCTTCAATTTCATTTTTCACTGTTTGACATGGGCGCAAGAGGTGAATCCCAAATCCGATATCTGTTTTGATCCAATATCCGATTTGAAAGGTATGTATTTGTTTTTTTCGATCTTGTAATCGATTTTTCAATAGATTTTGTTAAGTTTAATTAGGTTTTATTAAAAAAAATTCAAAAATACGGTTTTGTATTGATTTTTTTAAAAAAGTACAGTTTACATTGATTTTTTATTAAAACTTAATGTTTTGAAATGGATCTTGATTAAAAATTAGTGTTGTTGATGTATTTTTATCAAAAATAAGAGTTTGTTATTGATTTTTGTGAAAAAGTATGGTTTTTTTTGGATTTTTACTAAAAACTAGGGTTTTTTTACAATAATTTCATTTATATTTTGTAATTTCAATTAGTTTAATTAGTTTTTAACTTTAATCAGGTATTATGGCTGTGAATGTAAATCCAAAAATGCCAAATGCTCCACCACCTCCACAGCCAAATGCTCCACCACCTTCGCAGCCACCAATTGAAGACTTAATTGGTGAAAAATTGGGGCAATTGAGGGGTATTTGTGAAATTTATCAAACAATGCCTCGATTGAGAGATATGACAAACACATTGAGAGAAATAATTAAAAATATAGAAACCCTCTCCACCCAACATAATTCTTTTTATTCATGGCGAGAAGACATGAGGGAGTATTATCGATGTGGATTGTCTTACGATGATGTGAAAGATCTCCAAATAACCAAAGCCCAAATAGCCTCTTTATTCATTGACCCCCGCATTGGTTTTCCAGTGAATGTTAATAGAATAAAACTTTCCATAAAATGGTGCATGCATAGGGAGATTGTTGCTAACTTTTGGGATCGTTGGTGTATGGTTTTTGATAAACCACCGAACAATAATTCCGACATACCATTTTACTTTATTAAAAATTTATATGCTGAGTTTGTGTAAGGGCATCATTTCAATTACTTTGACATTAAACCCTTCTAGGGCGTCAGTGGAGGTATGCCCTAGGATAGACCAAGGGTAGTTAGAGTAGTCCTGCGCCCAAATGTTCCCCTTCCTCCCCTTCCTCCCCTTCCTCCGCCACCTCCAATATATCATCCAGATATTATCGAGGATGCATCCACATAGACTATTTAGGCTATTCACTCTTTGAGTGGTCATTTGGTTTCGCATTCTTCTACAGTAGCTTAGCCACATTTTGGTTATGTTGGTGAAAGCTCTAGTGCTGCTGCATCATCCTCCTTAGGTCCACATATTTGTGTGCCACATGCTTGCACTATGTGCCGCCAGATATGCTTGGGTCCTCTTGTACAGCCCATTGAGCATCCCTTGGACACTTCTGATTATGAACTCCATGGTGTGGACATTATAGATTAGTCACAGGCGAGTGGAGCACACCCTACAGAGTCCTCTCCTGCTAGAGAGGGAGATGCTGGAATAGTGACATAGGTAAGATTTAAGTTGTAATTTCATAACTTGCATTTGTTTTTAAATGAATATTAATAAGAGATAGTATCAAGTACTAATATTTATTTACATGGTCTATTTAATAGTTGATGTCTGAGGAGGAGCTCGCACAGGTGACTGATAGCACCCTTAGGGCCATTTCATTTGGATTGGACACACATGCAGTATATATTTTCGCACTCACTCGTTTACATTTTATATTATATACTTGCTTGTCATTTGAATTGTCATTAATGAAATTATATAATAGCTTATATGTTTATCTTGTTTTCCTCATGTAGGAAATACCCAATGTGAGTGAGGTGCAGCCTCGTCCAGACTATGGAGGCGCAAATCTAGATAAGGGGAAGGTAATTGAACTCAAATTGGATTGAATTAAGATTTTTAAGATCTTATATTGATTATACATACGTCAACATAGATTGGTAGTTTCATTATGTACTTGTCAATTTTATTTATAGACAATTATGAGCTTTATAGATATGTTGACAAGGGACACACCGCCTAGAGGATTAGTTATTGGAACACCTCAAAGAGTAGGTGTTGAAACCCATCAAAGAGGAGGTGTCGAAACACCTGAAGGAGATAAAGAAAAATATCAACCTAAAGAGGTGCATGTGCTTATTTTATTTTTTGTTTGGTAAATAAGTTCTTATTACCAATAATCATATGCTAACTTGGATCAATTTTATGTTTTTGTTCACATATATAGATTGGCATTTCAAAAGTTGATTTGGTATATTCTAGGACTCCTGACCCTTTGAAGAGATGTATATTTTAGGTAATCAAGATTTCAAAGAGTTCAATTAAAATTCAATGTATATTGATTTTGATGTTAATTATTCAATTTTAAATTATATAGTATAACTAATCTCAATTGTGGTTTGAATTTTTCCTGTGTAGCTACCTTCAAAGCCAACGAGTGCTTCAAAGAGGCTCCATTTTGATGATCCACCAGTAGTTTAGGATGAGATAGACATTTTGGCATGTAAATTTTGAATACATATTGAGATGGCATATGCCACATTTTGTAAAACTTTGTTTGAGTTGGCGTCGATGCCATTTTTGTATATGGACATACACTTGATTATTGGATATAATTTGATATATAGAAGTTGAAAATCAAAATTTAATTTGTTCCTCATGTGCATGATTAAACTTTTTGAAAATTTTATCTTGAGCAATGGTTAAATATCAATGTGCAATAGCTTAAAACTGAATGGTTATATTATGTAGTTTATATTTATATCACTGATTACATTGCATTACACATCTTTCAAACTCAAATCATTAATTCACATTGCATAACTAACAACTAGATGTTCATAGATGAAAAATTTTCAATTACAATATAGTTCTTACAAAGTCAACCTAAGTAGTTATGCATTTACTTCACATTGCATAACTAAAAACTATGAACATTTGTCAATTGCATTTGATTGTCATTGAATTCTATGAGACCACATTTCTTTGAAGTTTTTTTTCAAATAGTCCACTGCCTTGTCTATGCTACCACATTTTTCATACATGATAGCAATCACATTAAGTTATAATAAATATGATAGCCTATGGCTATTTAATTTATACTCATTTTATTTAAATGGATGAGGCTGACTGATAGGGTAGGGTTGGATGGAACAATCATTGTTCCATGCTCTAGGTCTTTCTTGCAAGATCTCCTTGGTGTCTTACTTCATCACCTTAACCTTTAGGACCTTCTTCATGTTTAAGTACCCCTAGTTCTCTAGGCCAACCCCACTACCATCACAAATCAACCTACCAAGTCAATCTTGGTGCAATGTCTCTAACTCTTCCTTAGCCCTTAATCTACCCTAAAGACTAACATTCTCCAAGAACTAAAGCCCTTAATCTACCCTTAATCAGTAAAATGAGTTCCAAAACTCATTAAGCCTTTCCACTCCTTATCCTCCTGATCACTCCTGATCAAGACATGTTCCTAAGCCTCTAACTCTATCTCAATGGTCAAAAGAAACAAACTAACTACAAAAGAATGCTTGAACTGAAGAAACTAGCTACCTACTGTTCCACACAATTCTTGGAAGATAATTTCACTACATTCTACACAATTCACAGTGTCAGGATCACTCCATTAACACACAATTCAAAGCAAAAACCAGAAAAATTACATAAATTTATCACTGTCTTCTCTTGTAATCATAAATTTCCAATAATGCAAAAGCTTCCAACCTTCCTCTCAAGTCGAGGCACACCCTATATAGGTCAACAAAAGTAGTTATGCCTCCCCTTGGCTGGACATTGTAGTTACCTTGTGGCAAATTTGCAAAAATGTACCATTTTGCACTTTTTGCCAATGTCTAGCAAACTGAGTTTCTAATCTCATCAGTAAAATGAGTTCCAAAACTCATTAAGCCTTTCCACTCCTTATCCTTCTGATCACTCTTGATCAAGACATGTTCCTAAGCCTCTAACTCTATCTCAATGGTCAACATGACCTTCAAGGTGACACATCAAAAACAAAAATTCATCCTAAACTTCCTAATTGCCTAGTGTTTTCTAGGTGCTCCTGCACCACCGACCTTCCTTGATATTATTTTGTAAGTTATTATTTTCAAGACAGGCTGACCTCCTTGAAGAGTCACCTTATTTTGTATAAATACAAGGTGATGTTTGTTCATTTCCTCAATCAAGTTCATTTAGCATAAATTGCAATCCAAGCACATGTTTGCACTTGAGCAGTAGTGCTTCATCTTGCAACAGCAAGCCGATTTGAAGGAGAAGCACCTAAATACGTTGAATCGCTCCGAGCTACATCGGAGCGGCATTTTCCCTTCAGAGTCCAAAGTGCTAAAAGGCAGCAAACTTTGATGGACTATTTCTCAGAAACCATGATACTTACAGACTCTTTTTCTGAGGATATGAGATTGTGTTGAGACCATCTACAATAACCTCTCTCGGTTTTTGCTATCTCGAAGGCATTTTCTCGTGGTGATGAGTTTTCAGTTGAGGGAAAAGTTGCAAAGTGGTGCAATTTTCATTCTCAAACTCATACGACCCAACAGATTGTTCCAACACATCTGGATGGGTACGTTTATTCTAGGTGCGGTTCTCTTTTGCACCCAAATAAGTCAATTCGCTCTGAGTTGCATCGGGGCGACGTTTTCCCTTAAGAGTCCAAAGTGCTAAAAGGCAACAAAATTTGACGGACTATTTCTTAGAAACCATGATGCTTACAGACTCTTCATCTAAGGATATGGGATCGTGTTGAGACCATCTACAATAACCTCTCTTGGTTTTTGCTATCTCAAAAGCGTTTTCCCATGGTGATGAGTTTTCAGTTGAGGGAAAAGTTGTCAAATGCAAGCAGTGTAAAGTTGCAAAGTGGTGCAATTTTCATTCTCGAACTCTTATGACCCAATGGACTGTTCCAACACATCTGGATGGGTAAGTTTACACTAGGTATGGTTCTCTTTTGCACCCAAATACATCGATTCGCTCTGAGTTGCATCGGAGCGGCGTTTTCCCTTAAGAGTCCAAAGTGTTGAAAGGAAGCAAACTTTGATAGACTATTTCTCGGAAACCATGATGCCTACAAACTCTTCGTCTGAGGATATGGGATTGTATTGAGACCATCTACAATAACCTCTCTCAGTTTTTGCTATCTCGAAGGCATTTTCCCATGGTGATGAGTTTTCAGTTGAGGGAAAAGTTGCCAAATGCAAGCAGTGTAAAGTTGCAAAGTGGTGCAATTTTCATTCTCGAACTCCTACAACCCAACACACTGTTCCAAAATGTCTGGATGGGTATTTTTACACTAGGTATGGTTCTCTTTTGCACCCAAATACGTCGATTCGCTCCGAACTGCATCAGAGAGACGTTTTCCCTTAAGAGTCCAAAGTGGTAAAAGGTAGCAAACTTTGACGGACTATTTCTCAGAAACCGTGATGCTTACAAACTCTTCGTCTAAGGATATGGGATCATGTTGAGACCATCTACAATAGCCTATCTCGGTTTTTGCTATCTCGAAGCCGTTTTCCTATGGTGATGAGTTTTCAGTTGAGGGAAAAGTTGCCAAATGCAAGCAGTGTAAAGTTGCAAAGTGGTGCAATTTTCATTCTCGAACTCGTACGACCCAACAGATTGTTCCAACACGTCCGGATGGGTACGTTTACACTAGGTATAGTTCTCTTTTGCACCCAAATACGTCGATTCGCTCTGAGCTGCATCAGAGCGACGTTTTCCCTTAAGAGTCCAAAGTGCTTAAAGACATCAAACTTTAACGGACTATTTCTCGGAAATCATGATGCTTACAGACTCTTTGTCTAAGGATATTGGATTGTGTTGAGACCATCTACAATAACCTCTCTCGGGTTTTGCTATCTTGAAGGCGTTTTCCCGTGGTGATGAGTTTTCAGTTGAGGGAAAAGTTGCCAAATGCAAGCAGTGTAAAGTTGCAAAGTGGTGCAATTTTCATTCTTAAACTCATACGACCCAATGAACTATTCCAACATGCCCGGATGGGTATGTTTACACTAGGTATGGTTCTCTTTTTCACCCAAATACATCGATTTGCTCCGAGCTGCATCGGAGCGATATTTTCCCTCAAGAGTCCAAAGTGCTAAAAGGCAGCAAACTTTGACGGACTATTTTCTTAGAAACCATGATGCTTACAGACTCTTTGTCTGAGGATATGGGATCGTGTTGAGACCATCTATAATAACCTCTCTCGATTTTTGCTATCTCGAAGGCATTTTCCCGTGGTGATGAGTTTTCAGTTGAGGGAAAAGTTGCCAAATGCAAGCAGTGTAAAGTTGCAAAGTGGTGCAATTTTCATTCTTGAACTCGTACGACCCAACAGACTGTTCCAACACATCCAAATGGGTACGTTTACACTAGGTATGGTTCTCTCTTGCACCCAAATACGTCGATTCGCTCCGAGCTACATTGGAGCGACGTTTTCCCTAAGAGTCCAAAGTGCTAATGTCAATGAAATGTGGGGGCAGAAATATTTAAGGTTGGATCAAGATTCTACAAGTCCTACCTCTTGCTCAATCAACTTGAATCAATTACATGGAAAATGAAATTCACAATGAACTTTTTACTTCTTTGTTTTTCGAAAAAGTGGCAAGCCACTATAATTTGTTATATATAAATGGTATATATTACAAAACCTGGTTCAAACGAGCATACCGATAGGAAATAACTAGGAAGAAAACCTTCAATTGTAGCTCTATTAAGTACAATGGCAAACATTTGAAACGTATTTCAAAAAACATCACAATATATAGATTATGCCTATACATAGTTATGACCTTTTTACATTGTTTCACATTTCAAAATTCAATTTTTACAAAATTTGCCTATTTGAGGCATTCAAGGCATAGTCTTCCACAAGAGTAGTATGTTTTCATTGTCATTTCAAGTAGTGCCTATTTGACAAGCACCTGTACAAACCATCAAGGTAGCAGTTAAACTACATACAATAGAAAATATGCTTAGAATAACCGATCGATATTATTGTAATTTGTCACATACCTCTCTGAAAGGATCAAAGTTGCCTATTTTTGTAGTAGGTCCATGAGCAATCGTGGTAGGAATATCGCAAAATTTGTCAAATGATAAATCTATATTGTAACAAAAAAAAATATGCTTAGACTAACAAATCCATATTAATCTAAACATACTGAATGATGATGAATTGATAATGCAAACTATAAAAGATGCTTTGAATAACCAATCTATATTAAAGTAATATGTCACATACCTCTTTGAAAGGATCAGTGTTGGCTATTGTTGCAGCAGGTCCATGATCAATCATGCCAAGAATATTACAAAAATTTTCAAATGATATATCTATATTGTCACAACAAAAAAGAGGCTTAAGCATTGTACTTTCCATTCTTGAATATGCTATTCAAGTGTGCCTGAAGGGTCATCTCTTTGCTTAAGAGTATCCAATATTGCTTCATGGTCAGCATTACTAAGTGTCCATAGTTGTTTTGTCTTTGGTTTGGCATGATGCTTCAACAACTTAACATTTGTTGCTATAACAAGGTGTGAATACATGAGAATGGTTTTGTGTTTCTTGTAGTCTTCAAATGTAGGTATGCCATTCTTTCTAATCATGTATGTTCGCAACCAAGTTCCTACAACCACAAATGAACCTGTAGGATACACGAACCCATCATCATCTTCCATCGATTGTGTTAGCTTGTGCTTTACCCGCACACATCGAGCCAACCAATATTCTGATCTCTCTTCATTCCCCTGCGGTGCAACAACTGCAAAAACATGTCCTGGATGTAGTAGATTTGAAAGCCCGTCGTAATCAAGTGAACTTTCCATTGTGTACTTTGTCATGGATATAGTTTAAGATAAAGGAGTTAGATACTGTGGAACCCATGTATGCACCCACTCACTTGACTCGCATTGATCCCACTCGCACTGAATACAACTCTGACAAAAACAAGCCAACTATCATTTCCAAATGGTCCATGTGCTTGCATCTGAGCTTTGAAACAAATGCATCTTTGAAGAATCTTTGATTGTATGACAATCCAATCTGCCTCCCATTGTACCCTCCTCAACCAACCAAAATAATCTGTGCACTGTTGAATCAAGTGTCCCTCCCTGTGACAATGCTGAACTACACCAATCAACAACAGAACGTGCATCACTGAATTTTGCTCTTGAAATCTTCAATTGCTCCTTAACTAGAGCTCTTGTTACACATGCACCTGCTCCATCATGCTCCCCTTTCCCATGCCCAACTTAAAAAAAACTCCAAATATTAGGTACACCCCTCTCTACATGCATTCTACTCAACCAATAAAACATACGAGCATTCTTGAATTGACCTGTACAGTTATCTTACCAAATGAGATGTTGGCCCAGTGCTATATCATGCTCCTACAAGAACTCAAAAAAATTCTTGAAACAATGTTGGACATACTCAGACGAGTGAGATCTATCATCACTCATATAAAAATGATACTCTCTGATTATCTTTCGATCCTCCTTTGTACTATCAGGTGCATGTCTAAACGTTATGTGGACAAAAATAGCAATCTGAATAGAATTGTAATACTGAGATTGTACCTCATTTTGTGGTTGCAATGTGTAGTTTTCAAAAAAATTAACCACTGATATAATAGTGCCAATCGGAAAAGAGTCCTTACATATCCTGAATTGTTGATCCAACCACTGAGACCTATGACTATGCCTTGCATATTTGTAGAAAAGATTGTTCTTAAAATATGAAATAAAATCAGCAACACTGCATTCTTTTGTAACTAACTCGCATCTAGAACCTTCACCTCCACTCTGCAAAGTATATTTGATTATCTCATATCTCTTTTTCTCAACAAGATTTTTTCCAAATTCATGTTCCGAACCCTCATGAAAACATTGAACAAACTTTGGCAAGCCACCACATTGTGAGCACTTCGCATTTAAACAATCATTTCTATAGAAAAAGGAACCATCATCCCTAGAACATAAAAATAGATCTAGCAAGTCCCTTGATGATTTCGGAAGATGCATTGCACCATACTCCTGCAACATTTCATTAGTATGCAAAGTAGAATGGATATAGCATAATAGTTCATGGTGCATTGAAAACTCCACATGGTATTTGCAACAACAAGTATTATGAATCTTAAGAGGCACACAATAGAATGGCTTCAAACCTTCAAAAGTTCTTTGCGAGATTTCCATATTTGGATGTG
The DNA here is from genome assembly GCA_007115665.2 of Sequoiadendron giganteum. NCBI lineage: Eukaryota > Viridiplantae > Streptophyta > Pinopsida > Cupressales > Cupressaceae > Sequoiadendron > Sequoiadendron giganteum. Next base: position 721,688,071 of record CM021103.1, read on the forward strand.
TTTGATTAAATTTGTTGAAGAACATTGTTTGGCTTGATTCCAAGAAATGTTTAGGATGTTGTGTACGATCTCGACTGCCAATTCTTAACTTTAAAACATCCTTTGCATTGGGTGATACTCTAAAGTTATCATGCCAAAATTGCTGAACTGTCTACTTTACATTATCGGTTAGCTTCTTATCAACACGTGTAAGCCTTCCGGAAAAAGCCCATGTATCATTTTGAAGAGGATCATCTATTCTTTCTCTTCTTGCAAGTGCTCTATCCAAAGTTTTATGATTTAAGTCAAAATCAATACAAGTTTGTCTCATAAAGCTAGCCTTTTTCAATTGATGGCTTACTATGGCGGTGGTAATGACTCTTCAAGCAACTCTCTTATCTTTTTCCTTGTTATTTTTTCCAATAGACTTGAGAGCATTAAAAATATTTTTGACAATAATAGAATTTTTTTCGGTCCTCTTGTTCAAACGAATCTTCAATTTGGCTAGCAAAGGTCTCATCTTTTGCATCTCTATCAATTTTACAAAAAGTTGTCATTGCTTGGTCAATGTCTTATCGCTAAAATATTGGTTGAAAAGTATTCTAGCCCACAACCGAATAGTTTGTGTTGACCTCTTGCCTTCAAATTTTTTTATAATGTTATCATCAATTTCAACTAACCATTTAGGGGTCCTTGAAGGTCTTGAATTTGGAATACCTCTTTCTTCCACACAAGGTTCTTCATTTCTCGTGTAATCTAGTGAAACATAATTTACACTTGCTTCAATATTATGTTCAACATCTTCATTTCCAACATTTTCACCTTGAACATTTTCAATATCAATTTGAACAATTTCATTCCCAATTTCAATATCATGTTCAACATCTTCAATTCCAACATTTTAATTATCAATCTTAATATTTTCATTCCCAATTTCAATATCATGTTCAACATCTTCAATTCCAACATTTTTGTAAGTGTGAATATGTGAATAAAACCTAAAACACTTCTTAATAAGACATTTTTATAATGATTAAACAAATTGAATCAATTCAACAAAGTAATCAAATGAAAGCATCCTATTGCTCTCTATCTCCAAAGATTTATTAAATCTAAATTGCTCTCAGATTGTGTAAGCAAATAAGACTGTTAAAATGACTATCTGGAGAACGAGATGATGTTAATACAATGCTAAATGATAAATCAATTAAACTAGTATGATATTGATGTGAAACATATAATTGCAGCTACAGGAGGCAGCCATAATTGAAAACTTGATTGCTGGATATGCTTGATGCTTGAATGCTTGATGCTTGATGTCTGGATTCCTGCAGAGTAAGAGTGCAAAAGCTTGATTATCTGGATCCTTTTCTTGGTTGAATGAGGCTATATTTATAGATTTTCTGGCTATAGAAATGCACAGGGAAAGCTTTGAAAGGCTTGGATTCAATCTAGAGAATTGAATGGTGAGAGATGGAGGAGATTGAGAGAAAGAGGGAGGTTGTCTCTACCCATGAAAACACTAGACAAGAGAAGAGGAAAGATTGATGGAAGAGGATTGAGAGATCAAATTCCAAATTTGTCTCCAAAACTTCCCGTGAAGTTTCAATCAATTAATTTGACATATTTTTGACATAATTTAGACATGGTTTAGACATAGGAAATCTAATTCATTTTTGAGAGAATATAGATTGGAATATTCCTTGTGCAACAATTCAAATATTCTGATTTTTTTGAATTAACAAAGGAGAGATAAATAATTTAATAAAACGAACTATAAGATAGTTGTTTATTAAATTAAAATAGAAGAATAATGGCAATTAATCAATAAAGTATTTTGATCTTTATTTAATTAATTTAGAAATGATGTTATAGATTGAAATAGGGATTTGATAATTAAATCGAACAAAGTATTTATTTTTGTTTATTTAATTAAGACGAGATTTAGAAGAAATTATGAAGAATGTGAATGTGAGCTATATTAAATAAATATTTCTATTTATTCAATAGTAGAGGAAATTAGGATAATTAATCAAATAATTTGTATTTAATTAATCGGATGCTCCAGACCAATTTTAGGTATACAATTTTCATGATCAATTTCAATATCATGTTCAACATCTTCAATTCCAACATTTTCATTATCAATTTCAATATTTTCATTCCCAATTTCAATATCATGTTCTACATTTTCACCTTCAACATATTCAATTTCCTCATCACTTGAAAGACCATAGGGCTCAGGTTCACCAATATTTAGCATACCTTGTCTTTTCTTTCTATGACCTTCTCTATCTCTTTGTCTATATCATTCAATTTGTTCTTTTGTCAGCTTTCTCTTACGTTTTTGCTTCCGACGACTGTTGCTCCCCATTATACCAAATAAAAGATGCTAAAAAATCAATATGTATGACAAATTTGAGTACAAGAATCTCCTAAAAGTTTATTTTTGTCTCTTCTTGTCTAAAACCGGGTGTTTGTCACTTGCAAAGTGTTGCAAACAGAATGCAGGGTCTATTGGAATGCATAAAAACGGCCCACATGGGGTTTTTCTATGGCCCACAAATTAGATATCCGATTTATAAAACATGTTCTCCAACGGTAAGATTCAACCTCTGCACAATGGAGTTCCACAAATCGGATATTTGATTCAAACCAGATATCCGATTTGTACAAGACATGATCCAAAGGGAGAGGGAGAGGGAGAGGGGGAGAGGAAGAGGGAGAGGGAGAGGGGGAGGGGGAGAGGGAGAGAGAGAGAGAGAGAGGAGAGGAGAGGGAGATAAAGGAGGGAGAGGAGAGGGAGAGAGGAGGGAGAGAGAGGGAGAGGGAGAGGGAGATAAAGGTAGGAAGAGTGGCAGAGTGGTAGAGTGAGAGAGTGAGAGGGGGAGTGAGAGAGGGAGAGGGAGAGTGGGAGAGGGAGAGAGGGAGAGGGAGAGAGAGGGAGAGAGGGAGATGAAGATAAAGGGAGGGAGAGTGGGAGAGTGAGAGAGTGAGAGGGAGAGTGGGAGAGTGGCAGAGTGAGAGAGTGAGAGGGAGAGTGAGAGTGGGAGAGATAGAAGGAGAGGGAGAGAGAGGGAGTGAGAGGGAGAGGGAG
>CM021103.1:721691166-721736592 GCA_007115665.2 Sequoiadendron giganteum
GGAGAGGGAGATAAAGGTAGGAAGAGTGGGAGAGTGGGAGAGTGGGAGAGTGAGAGGGAGAGTGAGAGAGGGAAAGGGAGCGTGGGAGGGGGAGAGAGGGAGAGAGGGAGATGAAGAGATAAAGGGAGGTGGGAGGTGTGATGCAGAGAGGGGCTGAGGGAGAGAGGGAGAGGTAAGAGTGGGGAGGAGGTAGAGTGAGAGAGGAGAGAGGAGAGAGAGGGAGAGAGGGAGATTAGAAGATTCCAAAGGGAGGAGAAGTGGGAGTGAGAGAGAAGTGAGGAGGAGAGTGCAGGAGGAGGGAGAGTGGGAGGGAGAGAGGGAGGGATAGGGAGAGAGAGGGGGAGGGAGAGGGAGAGAGGGAGAGAGGAGAGTGAGAGTGAGAGAGGGAGAGTGGGAGAGTGAGATGGAGAGAGAGAGAGAGAGAGAGAGAGAGAGAGAGAGAGAGAGAGAGAGGAGTGATTGAGTGAGAGACTTCAGAGAGATAGAGGTGGAGAGAGCGAGAGGGAAAGAGATAATATTTAAATATTTTGTAAATTGGTAATGTATATATTTAATTATTTATGGATTAACTAAAATATTGAAATAATATTAAAATATTTATAGATTAACTAAAATATTGAAATAATATTTAAATATTATACATTTAATAATATATTATATATTAAATACATAATTCGGCAAGAGATTACCATAAATTGTATCTTAAATATATTACATTATAAATTTTATTGGATATTATATATATTAAATTATAAACTTAATTGCATTTTTAAATAATATATTAAAGATTGTATAAATTGTTTTAAAAACTGATCTAAAAGATATCATATATCGAATTCAAAAAGGATATCCGATCTAAATCCAATATCCGATATTCTGACACAAAATTTAATGCCTTGGTATTAGGCTCGGTATTAGGCTTGAGATTTGGTTCGGACCTGCCAATCCTAAAAGTCAACACATAAAACGTGTTTAACAACTTACCTCGTTTTTCCAGACTTCACCCATGTGGCTGATGACTTTTATTTTACCTAAAATTGATAAAATGAAAAGGGTTTGTAAAGGAGCTTCTCAACTTTCTACCAATATAAATTATATTTTCTTTAGAATCTAATAAATAATAATTATTTATTTTTTATTAGAATTATGACTAAAGTCCTGATTGATAGTTTGATAGAAAAACATCTATATCTTTCAAACGGTATCACATTTTTTGAATCCAAAACATGCGTCACATTCTATGCTTTGCATACTATAGGATTAAAAAAAAAAAATGAATTCCATTAAGTTTTGACCAAGTTAAGGTGGTCAGATAGACGATTTTTTATATTTTTTAAAATTTGTAATAAAAAATTCATAATTAATTATTTATTTTTAAAAAAATTACAAAAAAATATGCATCACATCCGGATATGAGTCCTCTACTTATATCTAAAATTTTATAAAAAAATATTATGATTTTATCATGGTTAGGGTGGTCAGACAGACACCTACTTTTTATTTTTTCCCTGAAATTTTAGTACTACTGCATTGAAATTTCAAATTTTCATCAAATAGATTTTTTTTTTACAAAAATTAACCTAGTAGTTTAGAAACTACATTCAATTTTCCACAGATTCTATTCTTACATATTTTTGAAATAATATAGATAACTTATTCAAATTTTTATGTCAAGTTGCCCAACTTTGATTTTCTGAATTTTCATTGCCACTTAAGGACCTGTTTTTCCCATGATGATCCTGCACATACCCTGACATGGAAAGTTAGTTGGATCAATTTCAAATTTTCCAAAGGAATTTAAATGAAGTTGGAAAATTGATGAGATGTTTTCAAAGGAGAAAGTTAAATGTTGAAGAATATTTTTCCATGGGTCAAGCGGAAAAATTCAATGAACCCCTTTAAAATGCACCCATGAGTTAGTAAAATTTTGAATTATTTTCCTAAGGGAAAATTTTATTTTCAGAGGGGAATTATTTTCTAAGTGCCTGGATTTTGATTTGACAAGTGATTTTAAAGCAACGAAGTTGAATTATTTTAAGGATTTAAATTGTCTAAGGTAGTTCATGAAGTAATGATTTAAATGACGAATGTTTTAATAGGTTGGAAATAAATTAAATTTCCCCATGGATTTTATGATGGATTTTTATTAAACATTGCAAGAAATTTAAAATGGAATTTTCAAGACAAGACGGAGTGACTTTCTCACAAGTTGTTTAATTACCATGAGTTAACTGGCAGACTGGAGGGAAAAATTCAAATTCTACAAAGGAAAGAATCTTCATTAATGGTAGCTGCTATGACGACTCACCCACTACTGCACCTAAATTGGAAGATTCTAAGTGGAGAGAGTGGGGAATTGATGAAGGTGCTAAAAATAACTCCAGCACTAATTGGAAAGATGCTTTGTGAAGAATTATTTAAGAAACCGTGTTTCTCATTTCTTCTCACATTTCGAAGTTGAGAGTTGCTGAAGTGAAAGGAATTCTTTGAGAGATTGAAATATTGGTGAGAAGAAATATTTTTGAAATTGTTGAAAGTGGAGTTGAGAGTTGTATTTTTCTCAAAGTATTAAGTTGTTGGAGATTTCTTTTCTCAAGACTGTTGAGAGTTGAAGTTGTTGTGAATTTCAAAGTTCTATGCTGAAGAGCTGAGAATTTATTTTCAGATTGCTGAGAGTTGAGTTCTCGAAGTGGCTGAAGAATTTTATCTTCGAGCTGATGAAAGTTAAAGTGTTGAGGAGTTGATGAGGAGTTCGAAATTCCATGCTATAGTGATTTCTTCTCTTCTATCTGCTGAAAGTGGAAGGCTGAAATTTGACAAGTTGAAGTCAAGGATTCAAAATTTTAAGTTGGAGAATTTAACTACTTGCTAAAAGTTGTTTGTTGCTGCAAATGTCTCCGGAAGTGAAGTTGCTGAAAGTTCTTTCTGAGCTCGGAAGATTTTAACAGCTTGAGGTATGGAGTTAGAAATTTATACTGAAAGATATTATTTTTGGAGCTAACTCCATATTGTAGCCATCTCGAGTTTGTTTTATTTTATTAAAAAAAATCTGCAATCTAACTTATTCTATTTTATTTTGTAGATGGTTGGAGCAAGATATGTTGCAGGAACAAGCAGAGCTATAGGAAAAGCTGAAAATATTGATGCAGGCAAGGCAAGTTCATCCTGACAGGCAGTGATAAATTTTTTTTCTAAACCATTTCTTTTGAAGTCCATGATCACTTCAAAGTTGGTGGGATTAAATGACACCAACCTTGGTTCATTTAATCTAGGTGCACTCAAATCAAGGATGTACAGGCTGGGAGGTCATCAACCATCAGTCACAGCGCACAACATAATGAAGAGTGGGACCTATGTAGCAGCTAGTTTTCCACTAGCAATGCAGTGTCCGAAATTGATCATGGAGTGTGTGAATTGCTACAAGACGAAACAAAGAACTATTGTCTCTCTAGATGGAAAATTGTTTTCCAACTTCACGAAATATGTTATTGGAGAGGCATTTGGGATTCCCACTTCTAAGAGGATGTTGTATAGAATGAAGGACATAGCAAATAGAATGTATTCCTCCTCCTCCGAAAGGTGTGTCGTGGTCATCAACAGAGTCTGGATGCAGAGAGCCAAACCACCCCGCACTAAGCTCCTGAATAAAATAATTGTTGAAGATGTGAAACAAGAATTTTGTGACCTAATAATGATGCTTAGCCAGGTGAACGTGAATTCACAAGCTTACATCTTCGACCCTTTGATGTTTTATTACATAGAGATCATATTTGAGGGAAAAAAATGTGTTGAGTGGGCCAGGATGATCAATGACAATATAGATGAGTAGTTCAGGAGCTTGAGGAGAACGAAAACCTTTTACATGAGCTCGTACATGATGTACATGTTGGCTTGGATGACCAAGTACCGGGGGATAATGTACAAGGAGCCAATCAGATGTGGCCTTGAATAGTTCAAAATCCATGAGGCTTGCCCACAACTGCACTTGACTAACACTACCAGCTACAAGTGAGTGAACACTGGATTTGCAATGCACATTGCAAGGATCCTTCAACAGAGAACGCAACAAAGAATATCAAAGGAAACACAAGCATTGATTGAAGAGTATGGATATTGGCTCATCCAATTTCCAAAATTTACATGCATTAGGCTGCAAGGGTTCACCTCATATCCATACCAGCTCCTGAGGTACCCCACTGATCAGATAATAATGCTAGAAGTATCTAGGCAACTCATTGCCTATGATAAAATTCAGAAGAAGAAGAGGAAGAAAGAACTGGATTTTCCTATTGCCATGGGGAATTCTAGTGAGGTGTGTCCCTCCTTGCAAGCAGCTCGAGAGGTTGAGGATGAGCTACAATTATTTCATCTCTCATATCACACGGGCACACAGGATTTCGATCCTTATAATGAAATCCAAGTGGTGCAGAATGTTGAGTACAGGCATAAGGCTCAGATAGAGGACTTCTGGGAAAATGCGATTAATGAGGCCGAAATTAGGAGAAGGATGTTCACTAGGCTCCCCCTCAAGTTAATCAGAGAATGTGAAGTAAATCCAGTTCCCGATCAGGTGGACAAAGATGTCAACGTCATACAACCTGAATATGAGTCAGTAAGAAACACGTCGGTCCCACCACCTGATTGGTTTGAGCCCCAAATCACGGACTTGGACACTCTTTCCATTCCGGTGTTGACTTTCACAAGGAGTTGGGTCGAGAGGCACGTGAGTAGACTTAAGAGTAGGTCGATTGCTCTTACTTATAACCTCATGGGAGATCAAAGGCCACTATCGGTGAGAAGAGGAAAGCAGATTGCCAAGTGGTGAAAACACAGGATGAGGTGTCAACCCAGCCGATACCTTTGAGGATGGAGCAAGCATCACCCACGCAATCACAAACTCAGTCTTTGAGTTTGAGAGAAATTTCATTATTTTATGATTAAAGGGAAAAATTGAATGAAGAGCGGGAACTTGAAGAAATAGATCAGCCCAACATCAGGGAGTCAGATAGCCTAAGTTTCAGTGCACCTAGAGGAAGAGGCCAACAGGAAGAAGAGGAGGAGACGAAGATAGATACTCATTTCTAGCAGATACTTGGCATGGCATTGGAAGAAGAGGATAACACGGAGTAGGAGGCCCAAGTTTTAGGAGATACGTAGCTCATGGAGAGTGATGAGCTCGAGTAGAGTAGTGTTAGAGAAGAAACACGCGAGGAGGCAACAAAGGAGCAACCCCTCGTCATTTGCAATCCACAATAGGTGGTGCCAGATTGGCTTACAGATAGAATGAGAAGGGACCCTGAGGATGATACAAATCTGATAGTTGAGATGGAGGAACTCCTTAGGAGGATTAGTGTACAGCCAAAAAAGAAGAGAGCTAGGAAATTTTCAAATATTTCAATCGATGAATCGGGTTCTCATACCCTCTAGGTTGTTGTCTTGAGGGAGGAGTGTGATCGAGATGAGGAGAGGCCAGAAAATTATGTGATCACCATTGTGGAGTTGGGTCATCCTATGGGAGCCCAAATTATTGAGGAGTGCGACAACTCCTATCAGGCACTGAAAGACAAGCTGCTCTGTATGGAAGGAAAGTATAAGAGGTTGAAGAAGGACCACAATACTTTGATAGGATATGTGCAAAATTTTGTGCATCAAGGTGAACAGGGGAACCCAGCAATTGAACTCCCACCAAAGCTTCTAAGAGAGTCAGTTATTGGCTTAGAGGATTTGAAGAAGATAGAAATGGAAGCAGATAAGTGGGTTGGCCATGTTCAAACTGAAACAAAGAAATTCATGGAGGACCTCGCTCATGCTTACCGGAAGGCCTCGGATGTTCTAGCATGCATGGATATGGTGGATCAAGCCTGGAGTGAGACCCAGATTTATCAGATGAAGAATGTTCTTCGTCTAGAGGATTTGATGCACATGCCTTTACACACCTTGGTGGATGGAGGTGTAATACAGGAGGGTGACAGGTATGATTTGACCAACTAGTACTCCTCAGTGGTCAGAGGCCATGGTTTCCATGATGCAGCATGAGCGGATTCAACAAGATTCAGGAAGGCAATGAGTAACATTCTGGATGGAATCCTCAATACGTTAGAGGCCATATTTGCTAGGAGGTTGGCTCCGGAAGAGATAACTATAGATGGCTTGAGGGATAGGTTGGCTCCCTTCTTCTTAGTTGTGAGATTGTTTGTCTAGGATGACTTTGAGAATATCTCCACTTTCTCCATCATAATTTAGAACACCTAGGATTCCTTGGTTGGTTGTAGAAAGTCCTATACTCAGCATAGGCAGATAGTTACAGTGATAGAATTTCAACTCAACCACATCCCACCGATTTCAGTTCAAGAGGTTGAGGCAGTGTTAGCCCATTTGATCGAGTTTGCAGTTAGGGAGAGGGACAATGAAAATTCTCTATTGGACGAGGATCTTCTAGAAGATGGTGAGGGGCATTAATTTCTCATTATGGTTCCTGTAGGGGAGTGGAGAATCTTTTGTGCATTTATTACCCACTCCTCTCTGTGGCAGTTTTTAGGGCAAGAACCCTAATTAGGGCATATGTGGATTAATTTGAGCCCTTTATTGTAATCAAATCTGAACCGTCCACTGAAATAGGCTTGCTATAAAAGGGGCATCCCCCTCATTTGTAACTATTAGATTAAGAGCTAGATACTAGAGGATTGAGCTAGAGATTAGAGAAGGCGTTGAGTGAGTAGCTAGAAGTTAGCTTAGTTTGAAAAGGAAAGAAAAGCTTTCCCTTTGAAAGTTTTTGTAAGAAGTAGTTGTGGATAACTCTCATAATATAAATAATTTCATTGATTGGTGATTCCCTCTTTCATTGTGAGTAGTTGAAAAGGATTTTTCATATTTCCAATTCAATTAGATAGAGTAAAGTAGATTTTATTGTATGCAAATACTTGGTAATTATGGAATTCAGCATTTGATTTGAGCAAGTATTCTTTCATCCATACCACTAGCGGGCCCGCTGACGGTGAGTTCGCCCTGCGTGGTCAACTGGAGTATCGAAAGTTAACTTCAATTGTGATTCATATGTCCATATACATTGTTGTGATGGTATGCGCATGTTGTGTCATAATTTGAACATCTTTCTCATCCTTTGAAGATTGCACCGATTTTGTAGAAGTTGTCCGAAGGGAGGCAAAGTAAAGTCTAGTTCGAAGCTTTTTGAAGTCGATCCTCACATTCCACCTTTAGAAGTAGGCAATAGAATCCCTACCCTTATTCCTTTTAAATTCAACATTTTTTCGGTTAACCTAGGAATCAAAGCGTTGTCGTCAAATCATTTGTGTCTTAATTGCTTCACAAGTTGAAAAATTGTGTAAGTCCCCTTGGAATACCCAACATATTCACATCAAACCAACTGAGGCTATCCCCTTGCATAAGGAACCTTGGATTTGAATGTATGATCTTTCACGCTATCTTAGCATACGAAATACTTTGATCAAGAGAGGATAGATTTTCCATTGGAAACTTTATTCTGTGTTGGTGCGGTCACAAAACACCCATCAACAAAATTAGCACTAGAAGGAGGGCGACTACTACCGTGAAGAAAAATAATTACACAAAAAGTATAATGTACCAAGATGGTGCTACCTCATAGAGAGATATTTCCAGTGTTGTAGCCAAATTTGGGATTCAACAACAATCAAGAAGACATCCTTTCAGGATTGAACAATCTTGCATGGAGGACAAAGAGAAGTGCAACTGAGTATATGCGAATGAGCTTTGTGTTAGAAGAAGAAGAAGAAAAGGCTATCAAAATCCAACTTTCCATTGAAAAAGACTTGTTGAATCAAAGATAGCCACTTGCTCCCACGTGTTGCCAATAGGAGAAGCATCTTCATCTTGGATTGAATCAGTTCATTCTCGTCGGACAAGTTGAAAATAATTCTGAGGTCTATGCCCAATTCATCCAAGGAACTTTTAGAGCTAGAACTACTTGCCAAAACGAGGAAGAAGAAGGAAGCTCGATCAGGTGAAGAGGCCCCCTCAAGTGAGGAGATTCTATCAAATGAAAAAGTTCAATCAAGTGAAGAAGCAGTGAGTGGCGAAGAAGTCTCAAGTTTATTTAGAACTTCACCTAGCGTTTCAAGGTTTGCCCTACAAGGACCAGCCCGATATATCACGCCAGTAGCAATTCAACAGCAGTAGCCAGCTCAAGCCACTACACCGCCAACTCAAGAAACTGCATATTGGTGAAGACAAGCAATGGCTCAGCCAGCTCCCAATGGTACTACTTGGTTGGTTACCAACCCATCTCTGCTAGAATTCAATGACTATCATGACATGCCAAAAAATCCAGAGAGTTTTTGCTCCAAGTTCCATGTCCATGACGTGAACCGCATTGTTGAGGATCACATCAAAATTTTTGAAGATCATTTGTGCAACAGGTAGATTGCATACGGAGATGTGACTTGTTGGTTGCTCCCATATTCTTTGAGAGAAGAGGCCCATTATTGGTTCATCCATTTACGAGTTAGTTCAATCAGATCATGGGAGTAGATGAAGACGACCTTTGTTGGAAAGTTTGGCATTCCTATCACTCTTGCAGACCTATTTAGATAGTTTGTAGAAGTGAGGAGGCAAGAGAAAGAGCCTATTCATGTGTTCAACAATAGATTTCAGAAGGCTCTCACAAGACTGCGTATTCCTTACACCATCAGTGATGCTTGGGAGAATTACTATGCCACCTTCAATCCCTTAACTATAATGTTTGTGAGAGAATCTCACCCTACCTAGCTAACATGAACTTAGCCTATGCTAAGGCCATTGAAGTGAGTCAAAAAATGGGGCAAAATACAACTAGGCCTTCATTATAGACGTGCTTAAGTTCTACAAGCAGTTAGATACAAACCTGGAATCAACAAGTTCCATCATTGAATCTAGTTCCCCAGCCAGCTTACCAGGCAACCACACCATCAAATCAATTAGTTCTCCACCCTAGAGCACCCTTGTCTCAAGCGTCGGCAATGCAACCTATTTATTTATAGAACACAATGCCACCAACGAAGACTCGAGAGGAAAGGGATGCGATAAAAGAGTTGGTGGAACAAGTAAAGAAGTTGTCGATTGAGGTGACATACCTCAGAAATTAAAATAATTAGATACAAGCCATGCAAAGGAATAATCAAGCACATCAAGGTGCTAATCGAGGATATTCCAATAATCCTCTGAACCACCATGATACCCATCAGGGATACAGTCATGAGAACAATCATGGGTATAGGAACAACAATCAAGGATTCCAAAAAAGATCCTGGACTATGGGGCCTAACAATGGAGGTGTCCCTTCACCACTGGACAAACTGCCACCTCCTCAGAACCGTCCTATGGATAGAGTATACTTGGCAGAGGCCGCCCTGTCAGGATGGTGTAGATTACATAATACTAGTCAACACTCTAAGCTACAATGCCATGAGTTCCAAGTAGCTGCTGATATTTTTAGAGGAGAAGTGAAGAACAAATAACCCATGGAGAATCCTCCAGTTATGGGGTATGAAATAGTTCCAACACCTCGATATGATCAGGGCTCGATCTTAGAAGATTTTAAGTTCTTGCCTAAATTCCAAAGTTATACACCACCGTCAGTTAATCAGAATTTTCTGCCAGCTTCAACAAATGGTCCTGTGGGGACGCCAGAAGCTCAAGCGCCTTCAAAGGCTCATGCTACATATGCATCACCATATGAGCCTCTTAGTAGAGATGGTTATAGTTTTCTATCTCTTAACAACAGTGTCTCGATGGAAGGAGTCAGAGAAGTACAAGCTCTCTAGACTGCTGGAGGTGGGCCCCCTAAAGTGTACCAAAGGAGTTACCCTCAGCATGCATCATTGACTATGTCGACACCTCCAAATAATTTCACAACTCCTTTGCATCCCAATGCAAGAAACTTGCCAATTGCACCAAAGGACTCTCCAGAGTATAGACAACAGAGTGCGACACAGGGCAGAGGTGGACCACATATCACTCAACAGCCTGTCTACTAGGCTGAATGGGGACAAAAGGGGAGTTCTCCTAGGGAAGATGTAAAGAAGCTGAGCTCCTATGTGTTGGAGGAATTTAGGAATATAAAGGTGAGTCTGCCACTCTATGAGTTGATGAAGGTTCAAGAGGTAAGAGACACTCTTTTGGGGACATTGACTGAAACTCCCATCACAAGAAGCACTTCACAACAGACACCCAATGCACCAAGAAACCCTCAGATTATCACATAGTCTCATCCCGCGTAGAACACAAATTTGGTGCAAAGTATGCCACAAAAATTCTATAATTCATGGGAGGTACAACAACAGTCTCAAAATTTTGAGGGAATGGTATTAAATTCTTCAGGCACTCCTGGAAAGACCAAGACCGAGAAGAGTCCTCAACCTGGTGATGCCACGAAGCCAAAATAGAATGCAAGAGATCTAGCTCAAGGCATACAAGTTCAACTGGACAGGAAAGATGAAAAGAGAAACAATGTAGCACATGAAAGAAGAAAATGAATAGTGTTTTATCAAGGGAAAGATGAACCAACCCCTTTTCTGGTTTCAATTAGAATATTCAGAAAAATGCTACATAATTGTTTGATTGATTCTGGAGCATCAAGTAACATCATGCCTCTGAAAGTATGTGAAAGGTTGGGTCTAATCCCACTCCACACCAACAAGAAAGTGACCCAACTGGACAAAACTGAAGTTCCCATTGTTGGAGAACTGAATGACATTCACATGCAGCTAGCCGCAGATCCTAGAATCCAAAGTCATATTGATATTAATTGTGGTGGATATACCAGATGGTTATGGCATGTTGTTAAGCAGAGATTAGTCCTGAAATCTGAATGGGTACATTACAACTGACTTCTCTCACATGTTTTTTCCTTGGAAAGGAATCCCAAATCAAATAAGAGTTGAGAGCACACCACGGCTCAGGCTGATGATAACCGAATATGGTGACAATAATGAAGTGTTATTCACAGAAACTGATTTGGGCTCATATAAGCCCTTCAAACAAGAAGTCCTCATATTGCAAAGTATGAATGAAGAAAGACCCTTGGAAAGTAAATCCTACTCTACTGAAGCATTGATTGAAGATGACTCAAGTGAGAGTGAGGGAATGTTTGAAAAATTTAGGAGCTTTGTGCTGAAGAGTGTCAAGCAAAGGATGGAATCAGGAAAGAGTGCCTCCATCAGAAGTATGCTAATGCCCAATTGGTGTAGAATCCATGAGGATTTCCATCCATAATTTACATGTGCCATGTGAAAAATGGCCATAGAGAAATTTTCAAAGAGAATTCCACAGGCCTCTCTAGAAGAAGAACTTGAAGAAGTAAATGCAAGAAAGAGTTCCCTAATAGAGAAATCGATAGAAGAAAATAAAATTGAGCCCACAGTGGAGAAGAATGATCCCAACATACATAGCAGTCACATGGAGAATCAAGTATGGACTCTGAAATTTGATGGATCAAAATCCAAGAAAGGGAATGGAGCAAGATTTGAAATTATTAGCCACAAGGGGGAAGCATATCTAGGTGCTTACAGACTCCAGTTCTCTTGCACCAACAATGTTACCAAATATGAATCTTTGATTCATGGATTGATCCTGGCAATAGAGAAAGGTGCCAAAATTGTGCATGCCATTGGGGATTCAGACATAGTGGTCCACCAAGTAAGGAAGCAGTATGCCTATCATGAAAAAAGATTGGGTTGCTACCAGTTTAGAGTTTGGGACCTAATTGAGAGCTTTGATGCCTTCAATATCAAATAGGTGTATAGATCCATAAATCCAGTGGCAAACTCTCTTGCGTAGGCGGCTAGTTCATTGTAACCATTGGCCATGGAAGGCTTAAAGAAGTTCACTATGGAGTTGATCTCCACACCCTCAATCCCAGATCACATAAAGAATTTCCAGGTGTTCGATGATGATAAATAGATTTTGGAGTTTCTGACAAGCTCTGGAGTGTTCGAGGCACATATCATACATGAAAACCAAGGAAGCAGAGTTCGACATTGAAGGGATCTTGAACTTAAAGAAATTTTATTCCTAGAGGAATGGTCGAGCTAGAAAAACTCTTTGATCTTGATAGACTGAGTAGAAACTAGGGCACTCAAGGGAATGAATGTGAGAAAGCCAACTTGGGAACTAATGAGCAAGTAAAGAATGTATTTGTGGGTAAAGTTTGTACCCCAAGAGAAAGGAAGGTATTGTGCAAGCATTGAGAGAGTTCTCTAATGTGGTAGCCTGGGGCTACGAGGACTTGAAGACCTATGACACTTCCTTGATTACACACACAATCCCGCTGAAGCCAGGGAATAAGCCATTCCAACAAAGGCAGAGGCCTGTGAACCTGCTGCTAGAATCGTTGATCTATTAGGAGGTTAAAAAGCTCCTTTCATCTAGGATTATCTTTCCAGTAAGGCACTCGATGTGGGTCACCAATCTAGTTCCAGTCAGAAAGAAGAATGGTGAGATAAGGTCGTGTGTTAACTTCCACAATTTAAATAGAGCATCTAAGAAAGATAACTATCCCTTGCCCTCGTTAGATTAGGTGTTGCAGATTGTCAATGGCTCCCAAATGATGTCCTTCTTGGATGGCTATTCAGGATACAACCAGGTGATGGTCGAAGAGGTAGATAGATTGAAGACGACCTTCACCACCAAGTGGGTATCTTTTGCTTATAGAAGAATGCCCTTTGGCTTGATTAATGCTGGAGGCACATTTTAGTGGGCTATGGATATTGCTTTCCAAGATTTAGTTGGGAAATGCATCATTATATATATGGATGACTTAAGTGTGTTTTCCAAGAGAAGGGAAGATCATGTTGAAGATCTAAGAAAGATCTTTCAGAGGTGCAGAAGGTTTGGCATTTCCCTCAACTCAAAGAAGTGCATGTTCAGGGTTACTGAAGGAAGATTATTGGGACATGTCATTTTAGAATAGGGCATATCAATTGACCCAGACTGTATTGAAGCAATTTCAAAAATTGGTATACCGAGAAGCCAGAAGGAGTTGAGGTCTTTCTTTGGCAAGATTAATTTTGTGAGAAAGTTTATAAGTGGGTTTGCCGAGATTGTCAGACCATTGAATGAGATGTTGAAGAAAGATGCAAAGGTAGAATGGACCCCTCAAATGAGGAAGGAATTTGAAGAAATCAAACAAGCGATAGTGGATGCTACAATGCTGGTCAGTCCGGATTACTCCAAGCCATTCTATTTATACTCCTTTGCTTCATAGCACACTTGTGCAGCGGTATTGACCCAGAGAACAAAAGAAAAGGATGAGCATTTGATTGCTTTTATGAGTGTGCCGTTGAAAGAGGAAAAAATAAGATATCCAAATGTGGAAAAGCAAGCCTATGCTTTGGTGAAGGTAGCTAAGAAATTCAAGCATTACATCCTGAGGAGCAAGGTTTATGCTATAGTTCCAGATGCCATGATGAAAACATTGTTAATGCAAAATGAACTAGGAGAAAGAAGAGGCAAGTGGGTCACCACTTTGCAAGAGTACAACACGGAGATACAACCAATGAAGTTGGTCTGAGGACAAGCTTTGGCACAAACAATTGCAATGGCAAGACTTGGATTGGTGTAGCAAATATATGTGGTGGAAGAGGTGTCCCCAAGAGAGTGGTATGATGACGCTATCTATTACTTGTTGAATCACAAGTGCCCTTCACATTTGAATCCAATACAAAGAAGAGCTCTACAAATGAGGAGCCAGAGGTTTATGCTACAAGGATCAATGCTATATAAAATAAATCACGAGGGTATTTATTTAAGATGTGTAGGAAAGAGAGAAGCTAAGCAGCTAATGGAACATTTTCACGAGAAATTTGGAACAGGTCACGAAGGTGATTTGGCCATGGCTCATCAAATCTCAAGGGTTGGATATTACTGGCCTACACTCTTCAAAGATGTTATGAACATGTGAAAACTTACCATATTTGTCAAACAACTGCATATAGAGAGAAGAATCCAGCTATGCCCCTGCAGCTAGTGATTGAAGTTAGGCCGTTTGCAAAGTGGGGATTAGATTTTATTGGAATGATTAATCCACCTTCCTTAGCACATCACAGGTACATTTTGACAGCTACAGACTATTGGACCAGGTGGACAGAATCTCAGGCTCTCAAGCTCTACACGAGAGACGTTGTAATAAAGTTCCTTGAAGAGAACATTATTACAAGATTTGGATGCCCTCATGCATTTGTGTGCGACAATGGTCCCGCTTTCTCATCATTGAAGTTTTTGAACTGGGCATTTGAGTATGGGATTGCAATAAAATTCTCTTACAATTATTATCTATAGGGGAATGGACTTGCGGAGTCCACGAATAAGAATTTTCTGAATGCTATTAAGAAACTGTTGGATAAGAACCCCAAAGATTGGCACATGTAATTGAGGTTTGCTTTGTGGGCCGACAAGACTAGAACAAAGAATTATTTGGGGATGTCTCCTTACCATTTGGTATATGGGCAAGACCCCGTCTTCCTGGTTCAGTTAAAGATCCCTACTCTTCATTTTATTCGGGAGTATCTTGAGGGAGAAGATCGAATTCAAGTCAGGTTGTCCCAATTGATGCATTTGGAGGAGAAAAGAGATGAAGCATTGGAAAATCTGGCCAAACATCAAGGGGTCGTGAAGAGATGGTTTGATAAGAAGGCCAAGGTCAAGGTCTTCAATATTTTAGATTTAGTTTTGTGTTGGGACAAGTCCCATGAAAGAAAAGGTGATCATGACAAGTTCGACAAATTGTGGCTAGGCCCATATCAGATTTCTGAGATCCTAGGAGATAATGCGTTCAAAATGAAAACGCTAACAGGGGAGGATATCCCATTGCCATTCAATGGGCGATTCCTCAAGCATTATTTCCAAGTGTAGGTTCCCTCCTAGGTCCTACTTTGCGCATAGCTAGATTAGGTTGCTTTTTCCCGCTTTCCTTTTTGTTTTTGGTGTTTCTTCCCTTGAGTTGTCCGCTCAAGTGGTTTTGGTTTGGGTTTGGAATGGACATAAATTTTGGGTTTCCCATTGCGTAGGGGGTGATGATGGTTTTCCTTACACAGTTTGATCTACTGCCATTGGGTTTTTATGGATTTGTGCAAATTATAGAATGCCAAGGTTGTTTTCCTCTTATCATCATCCGGTTTTGTATAGGCTCGACCCAAAAGGTTAATCAGCCATTGTGTCTTAACACACGAGTCTGAGATCATAATGTCCTATCTGCCCAACAAGCTACTTTGAGTCATTTTCATTTCTTGGGAGAGGTTACGGCAAGTGAAAATTTTACGTCTTGCTTCAGCGCCACTGCAATTCTCAAACCCATTGGTAGCTTCACTGCTTGCCAACCAATTATGGAATTGATGGAAAATCAAGAAAGAAAAAAGGAAAATGTGCTAAAAGAAATATCAAAAGGAGAACAATGAAAGAAATATCATACTTTGAATATTGGTTTGGGAATATATGGATAACTCTACTAGGGATGTGGACGCCTAACCGACAGTGGAGCAATATTCGTGATAATTGTAGCGACAACCTCGTCGAGGCTATGGATGCCTAAATGGCAGCGAGGCAATGTCCAGGATGCTTTTGAAGATAAGATACTTATACAGCTTGTCGTAGTCAATATCGAGGGTCAGAATGATTTAGACATGAAATAAATGCATATATCCAAAAGATCTCAGATGAAGGTGTCTTGATCCAATATTGGATTTTCCTCCCCTTTTGAGCAAGTATCCTTTTTGTATGGTGGTTAGAGGGGATTATCCAAGGTTTAAACTTTAAAGTGTTTTTCAATAATTTCTAGTGGAGTTGCTAGATGTTGTGACCTATTCACACATCACCCCATTCAAAATGGGGACCCCCTAATTTTTTGCTCCATTCTGGTCTTTTGGATTTGGTTTTGCGTCTCTCTCTCTGGTCTCTCTGTCCTTTCGGAGATGTCCCATCATTTGACCTAGGTTGAAATTCTGGTTAAGTCTGTGAAATAATGGTTTTATCCTTTAGGATTTTTAAAGGTCAAACCGAGTTATAAAAGTGAATTCTGAGCTTAATATTGCAATCATAATGCTTCAGGCAGAGTCCCACTAAATTTTCACTAAGTTTTGACGACTTACTATTTATAGTAAGTACTCAATTCGGGACCTTTTTATCAGGATTTTGGATTTCCAACTATTCCATCACATTTGGGGTACCTCCAAGTACTTGCACATAAATTTTGAATAAATTCTGACAACTTGCTATTTTTAGCAGTTTCGACTTCAGGAGCCAATTTTAGGGTTTGCATGTGGAGTTTTTCAATTCATGTCTGGATATTCCTTCTAGGTTTTTCAAGAGCTTCACAATGATATGACATGCAAGAAGAATGGATCATGTTTCAGAAATTTACTATTTTTAGCCAATGCAGGCATGCAGTCTAGTTTTCTGGGTTTTTTGAGATCCCTCGGGCGTTGTGACATGCAATCTCACCGGGCAATGGGTTGATCACTATTTCAGGCAGTTTCTATTTTTGGCAAGTTCACTTTGGCAGCCACACGACACTTCAGTTTAGCAAGAAGAGCAACATACAACAAAAATTAGGTCAAATGGAGACCATTCAGGACACATGCAAGTCAGATTATGGTTTCCTACTGCAATGCCTAAAAAGTAGGGTAAAAGGCCAAAATATTGAAAAATGAAGATATCCCATCATGATTAGCATCCTTTTCGTAATCCATTGGTAAAATTTGAGCGTGATCCAAGAAATTACTATTTATAGTAAGTCATCTCCAAAACAAGGCTATAAATAGTAGCTCAACATGAGGGGCAAGTGTAAATAGGTTCACTAGGTAGCGAGGGTCACATGGTGAAAATATCAGGCAAAACAGAGTTGTGGAAGTCAAGGAAATCAAGAGCTTACTAAAAATAGCAGGTGGGCTATAAATAGCAGGTGAGCATGGACGACAGGTATAAACAGGCTAATCAGGCCATGAAGATCACATCCACCAGCTTCTGGTTCAAAATAGTTAAAAATTCATGAAAAGCCACAAGCCTCCAACACTTACTAAAAATAGAATGTGAAGGCAAACTGAAGAGGTCAAAATATTCTAAGTGTAAAATAAAAAATTCACCTTCAAATGGCACCCTCATGAGGAATGTTGAATTTGGACAAGCAAAATGCGCCCAAGGTTGAGATGGTGGCATATAAGAAATCCTAAGTGTTGAAATGAAAGCTTGCACATCAAAAGGTGCCCTCAAATCAAAGTTCAACATACTATATGTGCCCACCTTGAGAAAAAATGTTGCCTAGTGAAAAGTGGCTAAGGCATGAAAAGAAACCCACCCCTCTCATTTGCGCCCTCAAATAGAAGCACATCATGTCAAATGCGCCCATCTTTATAGAGGCCACCTCAAAAAGTTTCTAAGGCATGAAATAAAAGTAACACATGCCATTTGCGCCCTAACATGGAAGTATCACCTCACAAATGCGCCCACCTTGTGAAGCCAAGCCAAAAATCTCTAAGTGTTGAAATCAAAAGCTTGAGGGGAAAAATGCGCCCATGAGCTAAAGGAGTTTCAAAATTGCCTAAGGCATGGAAAATGGAAGTAGGCTGGGTTAAATGCGCCCAAGGAGGTAGAGCCTTGAAATTATTCTAAGACATGAAATGAAATGAAGACCTCTCATTTGCGCCCCAAATGAGAGTAGACCCTCTAAAATGCGCCAAAGGGGATGATCCCAAGAATAAATATGCTAAGGCATTTAAAATAAAAGTTGAGGCTATAAAATGCGCTTACCTCAAGCAAGGAAAACACCTAAGACAAAAACAAAAGCTCCCACATGTAGATGCGCCCTCAACTTGAAGTTGCAAAGGTAAAGTGCACCCAACTCCAGCAAGGAATGAAGGTGTGGAAATATGCTAAGGCATAAAATAAAAATAGCCCATACAAAATGTGCCCTTGAGTGCAAGCTCCCACATAGAAATGTGCCCCAAGGTTGCTGAAAGGTGAAAACACCTAAGTATAGAAAATGGAAGCTCAACCTATAAAATGCGCCCAAGGTAAGTGAGGGGTAATGAATTGCCTAAGGCATGGGAAAGTCAGTGCTAGCATGTGTAAAGGCACCCACCTCATGAAGAAGGTTAGGAAATTCTCTAAGGCGTGAGAAGTTAAAGATTAGCACACATCAAAAGGCGCCCAAGGTGATGGAAATGTTAGAAGAGGAGAAATGCCTAAGACATGGAAAATGAAGTTGATGAGATCATATGTGCCCAACATATGAAGTGAATTGGATTTATTTCCTAAGTCATAAGAGAAAAAATTATTAAAGGGGTGATTTTCCTAAATAAAATAAAATTGGACCCATGAAAATGCGCCCAAGGGAGATGTTAAAATTTTTTTCAAGTGAAATAAATTTCACTAAGTAAAATACGCCCTTGACATGGAAAGTTAGCTGGATCAATTTCAAATTTTCCAAAGGCATTTAAATGAAGTTGGCACAGTGATGAGATGTTTTCAAAGGGGAAAGTTAAACGTTGATGAATATTTTTCCATGGGTCAAGCGGAAAAATTAAATGCACCCATGAGTTAGTAAAATTTTGAATTATTTTCCTAAGGGAAAATTTTATTTTCAGAGGGGAATTATTTTCTAAGTGCCTGGATTTTGATTTGAAAAGTGATTTTAAAGCAACGAAGTTGAATTATTTTAAGGATTTAAATTGTCTAAGGCAGTTCATGAAGTAATAATTTAAATGACGGATGTTTTAACAGGTTGGAAATAAATTAAATTTCCCCATGGATTTTATGATGGATTTTTATTAAACATTGCGAGAAATTTAAAATGGAATTTTCAAGACAAGACATAGTGACTTTCTCGAAAGTTTTTTAATTACCATGAGTTAACTAGCAGATTGGAGGGAAAATTTCAAGTTCTGCAAAGGAAAGAATCTTCATTAATAGCAACTGCTATGACAACTCACCCACTACTGTGCCTAAATTAGAAGATTCTAAGTGGAGAGAGTGGTGAATTGATGAAGGTGCTAAAAATAACTCCAACACTAATTGGAAAGATTCTTTGTGAAGAATTATTTAAGCAACCATGTTTCTCATTTCTTCTCACATTTCGAAGTTGAGAGTTGTTGAAGTGAAAGGAATTCTTTGAGAGATTGAAATATTGGTGAGAAGAAATCTTTTTGAAATTGCTGAAAGTGGATTTGAGAGTTTTATTTTTCCCAAAGTATTGAGTTGTTGGAGATTTCTTTTCTCAAGACTGCTAAGAGTTGAAGTTGCTGTGAATTTCAAAGTTCTATGCTGAAGAGCTAAGAATTTATTTTTAGATTGCTGAGAGTTGAGTTCTCGTAGTGGCTGAAGAATTTTATCTTCGAACTGATGAAAGTTAAAGTGTTGAGGAGTTGAAGAGGAGTTTGAAATTCCATGCTACATTGATTTCTTCTCTTCTATATGCTGAAAGTGGAAGGCTGAAAGTTGACAAGTTGAAGTCAAGGATTCAAAATTTTAAGTTGGAGAAGTTAACTACTTGCTGAAAGTTCTTTCTGAGCTCAGAAGATTTTAACAATTTGAGGTATGGAGTTATAAATTTATGCTAAAGGATATTATTTTTGGAGCTAACTCCATATTGCAGCCATCTCAAGGTTGTTTTATTTTATTAAAAAAAATTTGCAGTCTAACTTATTCTATTTTATTTTGCACATGGCTGGAGCAAGAGATGTTGCAGGAACAAGCAAAGCTATAGGAAAAGCTGCAAATATTGATGTAGGCATGGCAAGTTCATCTCGACAAGCAGTGATCAAAAAATTTTCCAAACCATTTCTTCTGAATTCCATGATCACTTCAAAGTTGGCGGGATTAAATGACACCAACCTTGGTTCATTTAATCTAGGTGCACTCAAATCAAGGATGTATGAGCTGGGAGGTCATCAACCATCGGTCACAGCACACAAAATAATGAAGAGTGGGATCTATGAAGCTACTAGTTTTCCACTAGCAATACAGTGTCCAAAATTGATCATGGAGTTTGTGAATTGCTTCAAGCCTAAATGAAGAACTATTGTCTCTCCAGATGGCAAATTATTTGCCAACTTCATGCTAGATGGTATTGGAGATACATTTGGGATTCCCACTTGCAATAGGATGTTGTATAGAACGAAGGAAAAATAAGATAGAATGTATTCCTCCTCCTTCGAAAGGTGTGTTGCGGTCATCAATAGAGTCTGGATGTAGAGAGCTAAACCACCCCGCACTAAGATCCCGAAGAAAATAATTGTTGAAGATGTGAAACAGGAATATTGTGACCTGATAATGATGGTTAGTCGGGTAAACAAGAGTTCGCAAGCTTACATCTTCGAGCCTTGGATTTTTTACTACATCGTGATCATATTGGAGGGAAAAGAATGTGTTGATTGGGCTAGGATGATCAACGACAATATAGATGAGCAATTTAGGAGCTTGAGGAGAATGAGAACCTTTTGCATGAGCTCATACGTGATGTACATGTTGGCTCGGATGACCAAGTACCAAGGGATAACCTACACAGAGCCAAACGGATGTGGCCCTAAATAGTTCAAAATCCATGAGGCTTGCCCACAACTGCACTTGACTAACACTGCCAGCTACAAGTGGGTGAACGATGCATTTACAATGCACATTGCAAGGACCGTTCAGTAGAGAACACAACAAAGAATATCGAAGGAAGCACAGGCGTTGATTGAGGAGTATGGATATTGGCTCATCCAATTTCCAAAATTACATACATTAGGATATAGGGGTTCACCTCATATCCATACCGACTCCCGAGGTACCCCACTAATCAGATAATAATGCTAGAAGTATCTAGGCAACTCATTACCTATGATAAAATTCAGAAGAAGAGGAAGAAGGGTCTGAATTTTCCTATCACCATGGGGAATTCCAGTGAGGTGTGTCCCTCCTTGCAAGCAACTCGAGAGGCTAAAGATGAGCTACAATTATTTCATCTCTCATATCACACGGGCATGTAGGATTTTGATCCTTATAATAATATCCAAGTGGTACAGAATGTTGAGTATAGGCATAAGGCTCAGATAGAGGACTTCTAGGAAAATGTGGTTGATGAGGCCAAAATTAGGAGAAGGATGTTCACTAGGCTTCCCCTCAAGTTAATCAGAGAATGTGAAGTCATTACAGTTCCCGATCAGGTGGATGAAGATGTCAACATCATACAACCTAACTATGAGTCAGTAAGAAACACGTCGATCCCACCATCTAATTGGTCTATGGCCGAAATCACAGACTTGGACACTCTTTCCATTCTGGTGTTGACTTTCACAAGGAGTTGGGTCGAGAGGCACGTGAGTAGACTTAAGATTAGGTCGACTAATCTTACTTATAACCTCATGGGCGATCAAAGGCCACTATCGACGAGAAGAGGAAAGCAGATTGCCCAAGCAATGGAAACACAAGATGAGGTGCTGACCCAGTCAATACCTTTGAGGATGGAGCAAGCATCACCCACGCAGTCACAAACTCAGTCTTCGAGTTTGAGAGAAATTTCATTATTTGCTTATTAGAGGGAAAAATTTAATGAAGAGTGGGAACTTGAAGAAATAGATCAGCCCAACATCAGGGAGTTAGATAGCCTAAGTGTTAATGCACCCAGAGGAAGAGGCCAATAGGAAGAAGAGGAAGAAACGGTGGCAGAAACCCATTTCCAGAAGATACTGGACATGGCATTGGAAGAAGAGGATAACACGGAGCAGGAGGCCCAAGGTTTAGGAGATACTTAGCTCATGGAGAGTGATGAGCTCGAGCAAATTAGTGTTAGAGAAGAAGTACATGAGGAGGAGGCAACAGAGGAGGAGCCCCTTGTCATTTGCAATCCACAACAAGTGGTGTTAGATTGCCTTATAGATAGAATGAGAAGGGACCCTGAGGATGATATAGATCTGGCAGTTGAGGTGGAGGAACTCCTCAAGAGGATTAGTGCACCGTCGGAAAAGAAGAGAGCTAGGAAATTTTCAAAGATTTCAATTGATGAATCAGGCTCTCGTACCCTCCAGGTTGTTGTCCTGAGGGAGGAGTGTGATCTAGCTAAGGAGAGGCCAAAAAATTATGTGATCACCACTGTGGAGTTGGGTCATCCTACGAGAGCCCAAATTATTGAGGAGTGCAACAACTCCTATCAGGCACTAAAAGAAAATTTGCTCCGTACAGAAGGAAAGTATAAGAGGTTGAAGAAGGAGCACAAGACTTTGATAGGATATGTAGAAAATCTTGCGCATCCAAGTGAACAGGGGAACCCAATAATTGAACTCCCACCAGAGCTTCCGAGAGAGTCAGTTATTGACTTAGAGGATTTGAAGAAGATGGAAACGGAAGCAGATAAGTGGGTTGGCCATGTTTGGACTGAAATAGAGAAATTCATGGAAGACCTCACTCATGCTTACCGGCAGGCCTCAGATGTTCTAGCACACATGGATATGGCGGATCAAGCCTGGACTGAGACCCAAATTTATTAGACAAAGACTGTTCTTCGTCTAGAGGCTTTGATGCACATGCCTTTACACACCCTAGTGGATGGAGGTGTAATACAGGAGGGTGACAGGTATGATTTCACCAGATGGTACTCCTCGGTGGTCATGGGTCATGGTTTCCATGATGCAGGATGAGCAGATTCAACCAGAGTCAGGAAGGCAATGAGTAACATTCTAGATGGAATCCTCAATACATCGAAGGCCATATTTGCTAGGAGTTGGCTCCAAAAGAGATAGTTGTAGATGGCTTGAGGGATAGGTTGCCTCCCTCCTTCTCAGTCGTGAGATCGTTTGTCTAGGATGACTTTGAGAATATCTCCACTTTCTCTAGCATAATTCAGAACACCCAAGATACCTTGGTTGCTTGGATAAATTCCTATACTCAACTCAACCACATCCCATCGATTTTAGTTCAAGAGGTTGAGGCAGTGTTAGCCCATTTGATTGATTTTTCAATTAGGGAGAGGGACAACGGAAACGCTCTGCTAGACGAGGATCTTCTGGAAGATGGTGAGGGGCATTAATTTCTGATTATGGTTCTTGCAGGGGAGTGGAGAATCTTTTGTGCATTTATTACCCACTCCTCTTTGTGGTACTTTTTAGGGAAAGAACCCTAATTAGGGCATATGTGGCTCAATCTGAGCCCTTTATTGTAATCAAATATGAATCATCCACTGAAATGGGCTTGCTATAATAGGGGCATCCCCCCTCATTTGTAACTATTAGATTAAGAGCTACATACTAGAGGATTGAGCTAGAGAGTAGAGAAGGCATTTAGTGAGTAGCTAGAAGTTAGCTTAGTTTGAAAAGGAAAGAAAAGTGTTCCCTTTGAAATTTTTTGTAAGCAGTTGTTGTGGAGAACTCTCATAATACAAAGAATTTCATTGATTTGTGATTCCCTCTTTTGTTGTGAGTAGTTGACAATGCTTTTTCATCTTTCCAATTCAAGTAGATAGAGTAAAGTAGATTTTATTTTATGCAAATAGTTGGTAATTGTGGAATTCAATGTTTGATTTGAGCAAGTCTCTAGTGGGCTCACTGATGGTGAGTTCGCCCTGCGTGGTCAACTAGAGTATTGGTACTTAAATTTAATTGTGATTCATATGTTTGTATGCATCGTTGTGATGGTATGCACATTTTGTGTCATAATTTGAAGATCTTTCTCATGCTTTGAAGATTGCACCGATTTTGTAGTTGTCTGAAGGGAGGCAAAGCAAAGTCTTGTTCGAAGCTTGTTGAAGTCGATCCTCGCATTCCACCTTTAGAAGTAGGAAATAGAATCCCTACCCTTATTCCTTTTAAATTCAATATTTTCTCGGTTAACATAGGAATCAAAGCATCATCGTCAAATCATTTGTGTCTTAATTGCTTTACAAGTTGAACAATTGTGTAAGTCCCCTTGGAATACCCAACATATTCACATCAAACCAACTAAGGCTATCCCCTTGCATAAGGAACTTTGGATTTGAATGTATGATCTTTCACACAATCTTAGCATATAGAGTACTTTGATCAAGAGAGGATAGAGTTACCATTGGATACTTTATTCTATGTTGGTGCGGTCACAAAACACCTGTCAACACAACTAAGGTGTAGGCTCCTCAGACTTCCTGCTGAAATCTCATCAAGAGTAGCTATCTCAAACACATGTCTCTAATCACAAGAGAACTCAAGCCTCACCTATGTCTCAAAGTATCCATCAGTACCTGTAACCAATCAATCCATACCAAACTCCAAATGCAACATAGCACCAACATGAAGTAATCAAGTAAATGATCAATGTACCCAGTACCAAGAGAACTACCAAGATCAATGTCAAAGCTCCAACTGTAGAATCAAGAACCTAAACAGGACATCCATGATCTAACCATCTCCTCCTAGGAGATCACATACACCATAACATATATATAAACATCCCGGTCTCAAGAGAACATGTACCATGCAAAACTCTAATCTAGAATAAAGAGTGTACCATGACATCATAACAACCACTCTAAACCAAGAAACCATATCCCTCATCATATGAAGATAACCATACCAATGATGCATACACATCACTACCAACAACTCCCATTGAACCATGATATCGATTCACACATGGCATCATGACAACCATCCTCTCCATGAAGATCATCTAGGTCTACACACACAACTGAAGTGTTAGTAACATAACAAGTAGAACCAAAATCTCCAAGCCAAGAAGATACCTACAATTGCCAAACCATCATAAACATATCCATCACCACCAAACCATCACTGTCAAAAGTTCCTATTGAAAAATGTAACCATGCAACAAGCTATCATGACATCGTGATACCAATCTCCTAATGAATATCAAACATGAGATACCCTCATACAACCAAAGAACTACAAATGCAACATGAGCTCATCAATAAGAAATCAAAGTAAACCATGATCCTCATACCAAGAATATTCACCACCATAACCTGAATCAAGAACCGATCCAACACCACCAACAATGCACCTGCATAAAACATCATGACATGCCAAATTATTTAAAGCACAAGAAACATCCATGACACCATGATCACCACCAAATGTACTAACAACATCAACCCAAATGTGTCCACATATCTGCATAATCATAGTCAACTGCATAGGTCTCATATCATGACTGTACTTGGTAACACCATCTCACCTCCTCAACATAACAACAAAACCAGCAAACCAAGTGACTAAACCAAGCTTCCAAAACTGAACATGCATCATCACTGAAATATCAATGGGCAAAGACAACCCATGTCCAAGTCATAGGTGCAACAAGTAACTATAGACTGCTTACAACATTGCACAACTTGTAGATACGACAATGCAACATACAAATCCAACCAATGCTGATAACCATGTCAGAAGAGAATAATCTGAGATGTATAAATGAGCATACAATGAACCCAACATCAAATCTCCCAAATCTGACAATCCGTAAGCTCATAGTATCACAATAGTCAACATATCCAATAAACAACTTAGATAAAGAAAATAGAAAATAAACCATGTCAAAATAATTCCAAACCTAATCCACTATGTAGTGCTCCGAACAAGTTTTTCGTTGACTATGCAAAGTCAAAAATATGACTCTGTATGCACTCGATATGCCCTCTCAAAACTCAAAACAAACATCTAACTTTGACAAAGCAAAAACTGTAAAAACTGCAAAATCTGGAAAAAAAATTGATACCACAGTGTAGAGCTTTGAATCATCTTTCCAACAAGTCGATAAATCGACATCGTGAGTGAAAGTTATACCTCTTGAAGTAAAACTCCTTCAATTAAATTATATGAACAACTCCATATGGACCCCACTCCAAAATTATCTCCACTTTAGAGTGGCGATTTTTTCCTCATTTAATAAATTTTAAATTCAAAAGCCTTTAATTAAAGGTATGTGGCGATTAGATTTCTATGAAAAAGTTTTTTATTTAAGATATAGAGATTTCCTATTAAAGGTTATATGACCCACTTTTTCTTAGGTATTTTTATTTTTAAAGCATTCAAGAAAAAGGCCGACATCCATATTTGGTGGTGGCAGAATACGACCGAGGTATGCTTACCATGTGGGTACGGAAGGTTTGCAAACTCCCCACCCACCATGTTTATATCTTTATTTTTTTAATTTTCAAAACCTTTTCAGTAAAGTTTTCTATCGGCATTTTTACTAATTTTTTGATTTTATTTTGCAGGATTAATTTTGTCGATTGGATATATTTTATTTTTCAGATTTTAATATTTTATTTTCTGACAATTGTACCGTCGATGTTTGTACGACCGAACAGGCGTATGGGCAAAAGAAAAATTGCATTTTTTTTTCAGTAACCAAAATAGGTCGAGTTATATATCAAAATTCGTCTCTCAGCCAACCTGAATCCAACCATGAGGTCCATTTTGTCTCAAGAGGTCATTTGTAAAATTTCCCCCACAAAACCCCGATTTGAATGCACAACCAAGAAACCCTATTTTTCCAAAAAAAAATTTCCACGCCCCAAATCCGCAAATAACCCATCATAAGAGCAAACCCAAAACCCTCAGATTTGCAATAAACAACCTACGAAACCCTCATATATTTCCATGTCTTTCATTCTCTCATGCATTGCATAGTTCAAACTTAAGCAATATTTTTTTCTCAACCTAGGGTTATTCAACCACAACCATGGCTCTGATACCACTTGTTAGGAAACTTGTAGCCATTGCATGGCAATTTCCACATAACCCAATATAGAGATCTATGCAAATAAGTGATCAAAATCCACATGCAAGAGAATAAACAACATACCCATCAAAGATGACACAAGATATACCCTAGGAAAACCCTCAAGAGGGAAAAATCCAACCTCCAAAAGCATCCACACTCCATGTATTATTCAAAAATGAAAACCCATTACAATACATCTTTAGATACTCCATGAAAACTTCTGAAGCAAGTTATCCATGCACTCCATGTGGCCAAGCATGAATCCACACACCCCATGCCATGCTTCAAACCCTCACACATGCACTAGCTCAACCTGCTAACTTGCAATAAACTCTCCAACCCTAAACAACTACCCTTGTGGTTGCTTTTATAGAAAAAAGCTCCCACAAAACCACCAAGTGGTATTACATAAACCATGTGCCCAAAACCATGAAGTTACAAAATCATGCGACCCCACATTTAATATTGGGTACTTTATTATATTTTATTTTCCCCAATATTAAATAATTACATTTTATAATTAAGTAGATTGAAATGTTACATACAACATAAAGTGGCCCCAACATTATAACTCCTAGTGATGCACGTCCATCTAGGTACCCCTAGGTGCACCACACACATAATAATAAATTAAACATTATAAGCATTATGCAAGGTGTACAACACCTAATTCTAACATCATCATGTACATGAATGATTTACATCAAGTTACATTATAGACTATAATATAGTCTGGTGAACAACTAAGGTTCTTCAACGCTCGCCTTCATTGGTGGACGAGAAAATGGTTGAAGCTCTTTATTTCCCAACCACGAAGCTTACGCTTCCTCGGTATTCTTTTGACTTGAAGAATGCCCGACCCTGCATGGAAAGTTTAGCAAGAGAACAACTTGCAAGGTGGAATCTGGTGCGTGCCCACACATTGAAACATGCAATTTATATCTACAAATTAGAAAATAAAGTGCAAGATCTATGCTAGAATGGCAGAGAGTGAAATCATAGTGACAAATTTCATTCATACATGCATAATGAACAATATTGCTTGGCCAAGCATAATAAGTGTGTTGCAGCAACAAAAAATGATAGGTTTTGGTAAAGAAAACATATACTCTCTGAACTCAATTTCGGAACCCATCCCAGAAGGTAACTATCTACTATAAAAACTATCTACCCTCTAGCATCAACTACCCATAGATGCTCTAGTCAACAAGGTATCACTGTTTTGTTCAAGTATTTAAAATATTCTTTCAAAAATGTCTTCAAAAGAAGAAATAAAATACTAATCTATACTCTAAATGGAAATCAGATTCTATGATTCATAGAGTATTTCAATAATAAGTCATATAATTCTTATGACTAGTTTCTATTTACCATCATAAGCATTTTCCTTTAAGCATTTTCCTTAAAACAATGTACTAAAGAAAAAAAAGTATGTCACAAGTATGTGTATGTACATAGATGAAGTCTATGTGCATACAAATATATGTGCCTACTAATATTAAAGTTTGTGCATACATTCTAAAATAATAATTATTTAGATTGCAATCTTTAAATAATATTCTAATTGACGTTTCTTTGTCAAAATAAAGAAAACGAAACAAGTTTATGCTATTAGTTTCACACTTACTGTTATATTGTTCTCACTAATATGTTCTTATAACATTGTTTACATAAGATCATTCATTGTTTGAGCATAATAAATATTGTTTCCTACTAAATAGTTATGAAACCAACTGTTCACATATATACATTCATTGTTTAAGAAAAACAAATATCGTTTCTTACTAAATAGAACTATGAAACCAACTTTTCACATATATACATTCACTGTTTAAGCAAACAAATAATGTTTCCTACTAAATGGTTATGAAACCAGTTGCTCACATATGTACATTCACTATTTAAGGAAAACAAATACTATTTCGTACTAAATAGTTATGAAACCAGTTGTTCTCATATGTACATTCATTGTTTAAGTAAAAAAAGTATTGTTTCCTACTAAACAATTGTAAAGCTAGTTATTTTCATATGTACATTCATTGTTTGAATAGAAGAAATGTTGTTTCCTACTAAAAAGTTAAAAATCAAGTTGTTCTTATCTGTATTTTCATTTTTTAAAATAAAACATGCTATGTTTCCTACTAAATAGTTATAAAACATGTTGTTTTCAGTGGTAAGAATAACTTTTTAACCAAATAGAGTTGTTTGCAAAAGAATATCCACTTTTTACATCAACACATTTTTGTTTCAAATTAAATAGTTACATTTAAAGTCAAATATTGTTGTTTACGTTGTTTGTTGTCCTCAAGCTGTTTACATGCTAAATGATCACTTTACAAGTAAAATTTCATTGCTTAATACAGAATTGGTTTATATTATGGACTAAAATCAAACAAAAAAAATAGCCCAGTTTCAATCATAAGGACAAAATTTCTAATACCTAGATCTCAAACACTTTCATCTCTTGAAATAATATGAGTGACTTAACTGATATGAAGAATACCAGGTTTGACATGTCTGTTAATGTTCTTCTTGAGAAAATATTTCATTCTATGAAAGCATAGAAGCTTTAAGTTTAACAACTAAAAATGCCCTTTTTAGGTTGTAACAAATAACTACAATTACTCAAGATCGACCAACCTCTAGGATCAGGTATCTTCTACCTAAGTTCAAAGATATATCTAAAATCGCCCATAAGGGCTTACTACTTTTACCATGCAAGCTACAACATTATACATGTATACTTCTGTTTGTATCATTATACATTCAAGGGTTAGCCATTGATGCTAAGATCAAACCCAACATGGCTTGGTGTTTCTTCTGTCATAGGAAAAACCTTTCCACCATTCTTACTGAATGGGGTCGACTACCCATTAAAGGAAATATCACATATGCAAGGTTATATGAGCTTTGTACAAGCCCTCCACAAGCTTTGACCCTTCAATAATAATCTGAAAAGAAAACAATACAAATGAAAAGCAAAGAATGCATAACCTCCCCACAGGATCAAATCTATCCTTCTCAAGGAATATAATTACAAACACATACTATATATTAGAATAATATCCAATAGCCTACATAAGGTAGATAATTTTCATGCAACAAAAGGTGAAGGTCGAGCCATTGGAGGCTCTTGAGCCTCGGCCTGGCTCCGTACATTAACCATGAAGGCTTTCAAATATGTCGGTTTCCCACTGCATAGGCTGTAGGCCATGCACCCTACATGTGGTGGAAATGATATACAAATATCTACTCATTCATTCGACTTCATGCCATTGGACATACAAAACAACGACATCTTTTCCTATGATGCCTTGAATAATTTTGAACAAAAAAAATGAACAAAGTTCTAGCAATATTTGATAATAGAAGTAGTGCTAAGCCATTGCAAGAATATGGGAACCGAATTACCTCCCAAATTGACTATGATCTTGTTCTTTCCTTATATTTTTCTTGGCTTTTTTGTTCAACCCCTGCTTCCCCTTTTGATATTTCCAACAGTTCGTCGCCTTCTTCTTTGTTTTTATATGCAATCATCTTACCCCAAAATGATAGATACAATACATTGTTTTGCATGATTTTCTAGTGATGATGTTACTTCCGTGCTACCGCTAGCTACCTCCGAATATAGATTATTATCATTAAGGTGGTGAAAGTCCACATTCCTAGTGGATTACCTTATGATATCTTCCTCATTTTGAACATATCGATTTTTAGAATATGTTGGTTATACATTTGAATTCAATATAAATTGAATATGTATACGTTTATATATATATATATATATATATATATATATATATATATATATATGTATGTATATATATGTAATATATATACACATATATATGTACATATTACTATATGTATTTAAATGGTTCCATTCATATTTACCATGTTTTCTAATATTGTATATACATATATATACACTTATATATATGTATGTATTCGATTTTTATTTCCATACATGTATATATATATATATTTTTATATATACTTTCATGTATAATTTTTTTGTTTAGAATGGCTTATAAGTTCCATACATCATTATTTAAACAAGGAACTTGAATTTTCATTTCGAGCATTCATAAATATGTATATATATATTACACTAGCAAAGAAATTTCCTTAACAATACTAGCTTTTGTTTTCTTAAAACACAAAGTTTTGAATAGACAATTTAATCTACTAACCATTCATTTTCAAGTGCTAAAACACTTCATATCGAAAATATTGTTTTCTTATTTATGCAAATCAATCAAATGCAAGTCATTGTGTCATTGTGGTGTGTGCACACAGATTCCAATTGGCTTATCGTTTGACCCGACTAAACAATCCTACTTCAACCATGTTCTCGTCCTTCAACATGTCACCCTACAACTGCACACACTTGCACTTACAAATTGATCAACAATGTTCAATTCTTGATGACATATAATAATAACTCCCAAAAATTCCCAAAGTCAACATCAGTCAGCTCTTTTCATTCAATTTTTGAATATTCCAAAATCTCCTTTTTAATATTTAATTGAATTTCATCAATAATTCAATTTTCTGTATTTAAATAAATATGCAACAAGATTGAGTTATGAAATCCTTCCCCACTTGGAAGAGACATTGTTTCAATGTCTAATAAGTCGAATAAGAGAACATCATATTAAATTTTGAACATTTATGTCTATTTCAACATCTCATCAAAATATATGTCTATTTCAATATCACATCAAAATATATGTCTATTTCAACATTACATCAAAATATATGTCTATTTCAACATCATATCAAAAATATATATCTATTTCAGCATCACATCAAAAATATATGTCTATTTCAACATCACATAAAAAATATATGTATATTTCAACATTAGAATTTTAAAGCATGAAATAATCATAATATCTCAATCCAAAATTTTCAAGCAAAATTATTGAGTTTCTCTTTCAAGAAATAAAATGTGGAAAGGAGCACTCTAATTCTTCCACATCCGCCCAAATAGCATTATCCATTGAGTACTGGTCCCATTGGACCTTAAACTAAGCAATATCTCTACTCCACAACTTAACACTGCGTCTATCCAAGATTCTAATGGGCTCCACTAGCACCACTCTTGGATCTTGTACCTGCAAGGATTTCCAATCAAGTACATGAGTCACATCAGGATGATATGGCTTAAGAAAGGAAACATGAAACACATTATGAAGTTGATCCAAAGCAAGTGGTAGAGCTAGTCTATAAACAATTGGGTTAATCACTTCCAAGACTTCAAATGGTCTAACATATCTTGGGGTCAACTTGGAAGACTTTCAAAACTCAATAGAGCTTTTATGAGGTTTAACTCTTACGAAAAATTTGTCCCCTATTTCAAACCATCTAAGATTTTGGTTCTTTTCGAAATAACTCTTCTATCGGTCTACTGCCTCTTTCAATCTTCTCTTAATGACCCTCATTTTTTCTTCCATTTCCTTAAGCATTTTAGGTCCTACTATAATTTTGTACTCCAGTTTATCCCAACTAATGGGGGTACAACACTTCTTCCCATACAAGGCTTCGAATGGTGCCATGCCTAAGGATGTATGATAGGAGTTATTGTAAGAAAAATCTACCAAAGGAAAATATTCTTCCCACCTATACTTTTGGTCCATACAATACATTCAGAGGAGGTCTTCGAGCACCTGATTCACCATCTTTGTTTTTTCGTCAGTCTATGGATGATATGTCGAGCTGAAATTCAATTTAGTCCCTAATATTGTATTCAAGGTCATCCAAAACCTTGAGTTCATCCATGTGTCCCTATCAAAAATGATGGTCTCTAGCACTCCATGTAAAAAAAGATCTCCTGAAAAACATTCTTAGCCGAGGTCAACAATCCATCCTTAAGGTTTATTGGAATGAAGTGTGCAACCTTGGTCAACTTATCAATTATGGCCAAGATGACATCATGCTTATTCTTGCTCAATGACAACCCATGTACAAAATCCATACTGATCACCTACCATTTATATTTAGGTGAGGATATAATAACCTGACTGGGTGTGCATGCTCAACCTTAACTCGTTGGCACTCCAAACATCTGGCTATGTACTCCACTACATCCTTCTTGAGTTTAGGCCAAAAATAGAGAGTCTTCAACTCTACAATCATCTTGGATACACTGGGTGTCTTGAATAAGGTGCATTGTGAACTTCTAAAACCAACTTTCTCAGCTCTCTAGAGTTAGGAATATAAATTCTTCTCTGGTAACTCAAAATACCATCTGGTTCAACCTCATACCCATCGAACCCATGGTCCAAAGGATTTTCTGCTAGGGCACTCTTCACTCTTTCATAGTGCTTGTTGGGTCTCAAAAATGCTGGTTTGAATGAACCACGTGATGTTGCCACACTCTCACTACGTTATTGGTCAACTGACAAGGCCAACCAATATGCTTGAACCTTCTACTCTTAAGGCTTTGCTAAACCTAGGCGGGTGCACCTATATGAGTAACATAGATTTTGAATTTATGTTTCCTACTTGATCTAACTATCCACAAATGGCAATTTAACAGTGGAAATATATGATCCTACTTTGCTATAAATTGTATATGCAATATCAAAGTATGAATTAATATGTTCAATTAAGAGATGTCAAATGCAATGAATAAAACTAATGTAATGTAAATAAGGGAGACCAATGCTTTATTGGGTAAAACGAAGTCA
Organism: Sequoiadendron giganteum; assembly: GCA_007115665.2. Taxonomy (NCBI): domain Eukaryota; kingdom Viridiplantae; phylum Streptophyta; class Pinopsida; order Cupressales; family Cupressaceae; genus Sequoiadendron; species Sequoiadendron giganteum. The sequence goes on from CM021103.1 coordinate 721,724,574, forward strand.
AATGAAAGCTTTTAATGAATGGATTCTATCTAGCAGGTCCTCTAATTTTTTGGCATATAACTATGAGTCTATAATTGGTATAAACATGTAAGAGTGTAATTGATAAACCCTACTTGAGGCAGAATATCAAATCTAATTATCTAATTCTTCTTACTGACCCAAATGACATTCCTAGATTACTGTAATTGATTGAAAGGAATTTTAATTCTTCTTTAAAGAATCCAATAAACCAAATTACATAGAAACAACAAATGTGTACAGATAAATCAAATATATACTTGATACTTCAATTCAAACAACCAAGAAACATTAGATTAGAGACAATCAAATAATCACAAGAATCCAACAAACAATTGATACCAAAATGAAGCCACTAAATCAACAGCCTTTCATTATCTCCTCCAAAATTCATACATGCAACATAGTCTCCTTGAATGTCATCGATTCTGAAAAATGTAATGGTTATAGCAGTATATCCTATTCTAATTTATCTTCTCCTTTTTTTCTTACAATTTTTTACAAGTACTTATACAATACATTCCAAAGGTCGTGACCCTTTATTTTGTTGTGCAATCGCTCGATATTTTGGTTATGGTCGTTTACATTCTTCACAGTTAAACAAAATATTTAATTAATTTCGTTGTCAGCAAAATCAAATATCTTTACATAGTTTGGATTTTGACTTTAATCTAATAGCTTTTATATTTCCATCGCCTCTATTTACTTCATTTCCCGTGGCTTTCTTTTATCTCTACCGCTCTATCGCGGTCACTCTATTCACACCCTGCGGTATGGCGGTATTTTGACCTTTCAACGGTCTTTGTTGTCATCGTCGGTCACCGTGATGGTTATCTTCATGTCTACCGTGCTGCTGCGGTCTCCATTCCAACCAGCAGCGGTGTAGCGGTAACCGCCTCATTGTCTGCCATATATTACCGCATTTACCGCGGTCTTTGACTTTCCCACCCACAGTATCATGGTGTTTGATTGTCGCTCACTATCCATCCCCTCTTACCACTTTGTCGTAGTTTGTTCATTGCTTGTTCGTGGTATCGAGGTGTAGCCGCTAACTGTCCTTGACAACTGCTTTCTCCATCCATCGCGGTCATTGCGGTCTACAAGATGACCACCTGTGGTGCCACAGTGGCTCCTGTCCTTACCATTTCCATGTCGTCATTAACCGTTTCACTAACTGCTACCTATTTACCGCAACCACCGTGGTCTATGGCTTGATCATGCGCACTGGTGCGATAAAAATTTTTTGCCAACTCCTTAGCCGCTACTGTTGACTGCTTGCCTTCGATGACCGTTTATCGCAGTCACCGCAGTCTCAGACTTGACCATCAGCGGTACTGCAGTGATAGTCTATAACCGCCACCACTATACCGTGAGCCCCTTTGTGGGAGGCCGCGGTAAAGTGGTAAAGAATTATATAGTAAAAATGAAGGGGCGATAAGGGTTATAAGTTATTTTTGGCCCTTTTGAATGGTGGTAAAGCTAAATTTTTCATGAGAAGGTAAGGAAATATAAGAAAATAGATGGGGGCAAAGTGTAGAAGGCAGTTAATGAATTTTATGGGAAAGATAGTGAAAATGTAAGGCGTGAGTAAATAAAATATTTTAAGGTTTTGATGGATTTTCATGGAAAATAATAGGAAAATCCTAGGAATTCTTGTGGAAAATTTTAGTTCTAACAGTGGCTTTGTCTAGGGATGAATGATTGTGAGATCATTGCAAGAATCCAGATCTCTGGGTGAGTAGACCAAACATTTATGGATAAAGGAAAGTGGAGATGAACATGATCCTAATCTACTGTACATGGAGAAAAGATCAAATAAGGGATTCCAAGATTGTCCATGTACTAGCAATTTCCTGTATCCTTTTCTTTCTATACTATGGCGCATGGAAAATTTATGAGAAGTCTTCTTCAAGAGTTGTCCATGCACTGGCAACCCTTGATCCTTTATGACTTTTAAGAGAAAAGTTCTTTAGAAATTGCCCATGAATAGGCAACTCCTGTTCTTCACTACTCATATTTTGCAAATAATATGAATCCTCTCCTTGCTTTCCAATAATAACAAAAGGTCCTAACCATAGTGCCTCGAATTTTCCATGTTTCCCTTTCTCCTAGCACCTAGCATTCCACATCAAGACTAGATCATCCCTTTTAAATTTTCTATTTTTTTATTTTTTGTCAAACAAATATTTCATTTGTGCTTGCAATTTCATGTTCTGATTTTGAGCTATTCTCCTTATTTCATCAAGTTCTACAAGTCGCTCCATTCTCTCCTCCATTGGTTCAGGAACATAAATATCTTCTTGAAGGGTAAATTTGTAAACTGGCAATAAATTTTGTAAAGGCATCCTAGCTTGTGTTCCATAGACTAATTCATATGGGGATTTCCCGATTTCCTTTTTGATAGTAATTCTGTATGCCCATACAACGAATCTTAACTTTGAATCCCACGATTTTTTGTTCTTACTGAGCATCCTTTTTATGATTTCTAAAAGACTCTTGTTGCTAGATTTTGCCTGGCCATTGGCTTGTGGATGATATGGGGCAGAATAAGAAACATTGATGCCATATGTCCTACAAAACTCTTTGAACTCATCAGACCTAAAACACATGCCATTATCTGTAATCACTCTCAATAGTGTACCGAATCTAGTAATGATGTTATCCATTAAAAAGTTGATCACAACTTTACTTGTTGCTTTCTTGGTTGGGATTGCCTCTACCCATTTGATGAAGTAATCAGTGGCCACTAGTATCTACCTATGTCCTCCACTCAATTTCTCTTGTATTTTCCCAATGAAATCAATCCCCCATTGATGAAAAAGGGCTTCAATCTGCGTAGTTCTAAGTGGTAGAGCTCCCTCATACTTCATTTTCCTTGAGAACTTTTTCCATGCTTCACACTTCCTTACATATGAAAATGAATCATTGAAAATTTTTGGCCAGTAATAACCTGCCCTGAGGATTTTATGTGCAGTTGTCTTTGCTAAATAATGCCCTCCATAGACTCCTTCATGCATTTCTTTTAGAACATGATCAACTTGTGATTCATCCAAACATAACAACAACATTCCATCTCTGTTTTTCCTGAATAGATCTCCTTCTATAAATACATATTTAGAAGCCTATAGTTTTAAAGTCCTTTTCTGGTTATCATTGAGTCCTTCTGGGCATTTTGTGTTCCTAGGGTAATGCATAATGTCTGTGTACCAGGGTGTATGATCAATACTTGCAATTGCATTTCCTTCTTCTTGTACATTGCAGATTTGATTTTCCTCAATGTTTGTTTCTGCCATTAATCTAGCCAATCCTTGGCCTCTTATCAATTTAGTAATTTGTATTTCCATATCAAATTCCTAAATTTTGTTAATCCACTTGCACCTTTTCCTTGTCACTTCTGATTGTGCCAAGATGTCTTTGACTACTGCATGAGGAACATATGCAATTACTTTGGCTCCAACAAGATACGACCTAAAAGCTTTTGTGGCCTTTACCAGTGCAAAGGCTTGTTTTTCCATTATGTCATACTTCATATGTCATACTTCATTTCTGATCCTTGTAAAGATTTACTAAAGAAAGATACAGGTTGCTCATGACCATCCTCATTTTTTTGTAGCATGACAACAACTATCGTATGCAGGGAGGCAAATGAAAATATTTGAAAAGGTTTTGTGAAATCAGGAGACTTGAGGATAGGGGCTTCCTTAATGGCTCTTTTAATGGATACAAAGGCTTCTAATGCTTCTAGGGTCCATTCAATCTTTTGTCCATTCAATATCAGAAAGTTGGACACAAACCTCCTAACAAAATTAATTTTCCCAAAGAATGATTGGATGGATTTCACATTTTTAGGGATAGGAACCTTATCTATAGCTTCAACTCTCTCAGGATCTATCCTAACTCCCTATTTTGATACAATGTGTCCTAAGAGCTTTCCCTTTGTAAAAACAAAATGACATTTCTTAGCGTTAAAACTAATGCCGTATTCTAAAGCTTTAATAAATATTTTTTCAAGGTGCCCTATATGATCTTCAGCCCTTTTTGAGTAAGTTGTGAGGTCATCTTGATACACCACCATTATAGCACTGATCAGGTCAGAAAATGCTAAGTCCATAGCCCTTTGAAAGGTTGCTCCCACATTAGTGAGACCAAAAGGCATTCTCACATATACATATGTTCCCCACGGGGTTGTGAAATTTATTTTGTACTACCCACATTCCTTGACCTTAGCCTGGTTATAACCAGAAAAACCATCCATCATAGACAGCAACTCATACCCAGTTACCTTATGCAGTATGGATTCCATGTTAGGCAGTGGGTAGTTATCTTTAAGAGATGCTACATTCAAATTTCTGAAATCTGCACATAGTCTTATATCTCCATTTTTCTTTCTAACAGGAACAAGGTTTGACACCCATGTTGAGTGCCTCACAGGTTTGATGATACCTCCATCTCTAAGCTTGGTCAATTCTTCTTGCATTTTTGGTTCCAGAGTGGGGTTAATGGGCCTTTGTTTCTATATAAATGGCTTTGCATCTACTTTCAATGGAATTTCATGCTGAAATAAATCCTCCCTATACGCCTTGAGGTCTTCATAAGACCATGCGAACAAATGTTTATATTTTCTTAACAATGAAATCAACATTCTTTGGATAGTAGGGCTTATCCTTTTCCCAATATATACCTTCCTTGGTGATAGTTCAGTTCCTAAATTTATTTCTTCAATATCTTCCCCTTTGACTAGTGTTTGTTTCATAAGGGATCGATCACTTCCATCGTATACTCTTTCCAATGCTACCAACCCCTTTGGAATTTTATTGGTCTTAAGTTGCAAGACCTTCTTTCCAAATACTGTCTCTTCTCCATTTATTTCCTCCAAAAAGGCACTGAAATCAATTTCCTGAGCCTCATATTGGTCTATACATTGAAGGAATTTCAAAAGATCGGTGTCATCATTGAAAACTTGCCAACTATATACATTATTAGGTACTGCAGGTCTTGTTTTGAATTCCACTTGGGACACTCCTACTAACGTGATATCATATTTTTTTTTGCTACATTTGCCAAGAAGTCTTCCATTATGTTTTTTGATCTATCCACCCAATCAATGGAAAAAGCATCAAATAGTTCAATTGTACCACATATTGCATTTTTGTATTGTTTCAGTCTTTTATTTTTTGCTACATATTTTGATCTGATATGAGACACAACCAGTTCCGAATCTCCAAAAACTGTTAAGATTTTGATCTTATGTTTAACAACTAAATTCAATCCAATCAACAAAGCTTCATATTCCACTACATTGTTTGTACATTCAAATGCTAATAAAAATGAATATTTGTAATTTGAACCATCAGAAGATATGAAAACTATACCAGCTCCATTTCCCTCTTGGCTGCAGGCTCCATCAAAGTACATTTTCCATATTCCTTGTTGATTTTCAGAAATATTTTGATCAATTGGATCTTTTCTTATCAACTCAGGTTGGGACAGTTCCACTCTAAAACTCCCCAAATCAACATCACCAAAACAATTTAGTGGATCTTGAGTATATTCAACAATTTCATTCATTCTAGGCTCTCTATACAGTTTTACCTCTTCTACATTTACTAGTATGGTGGCATATGACAAGTCAAACTGTACATTGCCTCCTACTACAACAGTCCATTGTCTTGATAGAAGCATTCCAAATTGGGGAGGTGTGTCAATTATAGTTATGTCAATAGTGTAAGCATCTTGTGGGTAAGTTTCCAACCTTACTTCCACATTCTTCATTATTCCCACAACCTGGACAGGTCTGCTATCCATGGCATAGCATTTACCTCCTTCCACATCTATCCACAAACTAAGCTGCTTCATCACCCCTACTGGCATGATATTCATGGAGGCACCCGAGTCTATCATGCAATTTCTTACTAGTTTTTCGCTTATGAGTAAAGTGGTGAAGAATGGGTCAATCTGCGGTGTGTTCATTAGGCAGGCCTTTGGGATTTTCACCTCCTTCCTTTTATTATTTATTTTAGAGACCTCTTTGTTTTTAGGGCTTATATTTTGATTTCCATTGGAAATTAATTGTATAGTGCTTTTCCTATATTCCTTGATTTTCATCATTTCAATTAATGGGACCGAAATTTTTAATTGAGATAAAGCTTGTATAAAATCAAAGGATGTACCTTCAGTTTTGATTGTCTTTTTAGGTTCAGTACATTCTCCTTTGTTTCCTTCCTTTTCCCTTTTGGATGTTTGATCTGGCTTTTTCTTTTCAATGGGAAATTTCTTACTTTCCTCCTTAGGGGATTCTTTTTGTTCTCTTTTGTTTGGTTGTTTATCATCAGTTGCTTTTGATGCCTCATCTGATTTTTTTTATTTTTTATAAATATCCCTCTTGGGACACTCTCATCTTTATTCACCATTTTGTTTCTCAAACGATATTTTCTTCTGGCTTCCTCCACTACTGCAATTGTCAATATTTTAATCTCTTCTTCACTTGGTCTTCTTATATTGCATTTATTTGTCCGACTTGATGTAACATGGGGATCTTTCTCATTATCTTTTTCTTCATGATCAAAGAAAACATGTTGCTCTGCCATGTGAACATTGTATTTTTGGTGATCCACATTATATTCATATCCTTCCTCCTCTCAAGATGCATACTCCCGTTCCAAAGAGTTAAGAGTGTGGGAAGTTAGGTAGACATTTTGGTCTTCACCACCATCACCTTCCTGTGTGTCTTCCTCTGGTATTGACTGAGTTGTTACACAATGTTCAGGGGAATGTGGTGCATAACAGACTGAACACCAGGGACTTTTATCTACCATGTATGTCCATTTTCTTTTTAATGGGTCTGGTGTTTCTTTATTTCTAGGCCTATCATTTACCAACTTCCCACATTTCCAATTGGTATTATAAGGCATGTCATGTAGCCTTGGTCTTTCATTCCTATATGTGTTCTCTTGTCTGTTTGGGGGAACATATTGAGGAACCCTAGTGTTTTCCCTTTTAGAAAACATCCCTCCAACTTTCCTATTATTTTCAATGGTTAAGGCTATATTTTGGGCCCCAGCTAGATTCCTAGGACCTTTGTTTCTCAATTCATATCTTGTCTTGGGGTCAAAGGCTTTTAAATAGATACTCAACGTACAAGGATCAACCAACTTGGATGCCTGAGGTATTTTATTATGTAATTTAATGAATCTTTGGTTAAAATCAAAGGCTGACTCATTTTGATGTTTTTGGATTGTCACTAACTCATGCAAGGTAAAATCTGATGCACATTGATTCCCATATTGTTGAAGAAACTATTCATGAAACACCTGAATGGAATAAATGGATGTAGTGGGTAGACTGTTGAACCATTCTTTGGCATCCTCATTCAATGACATCATAAATAGTCTCTTTTCTACATCCTCATACTGCATGTCCAAGTCCTGAATGAATGCTTTAAAATTTCTCATATGTTCCTCAGCTATAACTGCATTACTTCCTATGAATTTAGGGACTAAGTTCCTCCAATTGTTGCCCAGGGGGTAAGGGTAGATCTGAAATCCAACAAGATTGAATTGTCTAATCATGGTTGTGCATTATGGAGGGGGATTTTGGAAATGCTGATGTTGGTAGAGTGGGTTATTGTTTTCCATATATTGTGGGCCTTGTGGGGGTGCATACTATTGATGAGGAGGTGGTTGAAAATTTATGTGTTGTGGTGAAGAATTTGTATTTCTATATTGCTTTCTAGGCTGATTTCGGTGGGGTTGAGGGGAATTTGATGGCTTCATATTGTTGTTCTTATGGGGGGGAGTATATTTTGGTGAATCATCTATTGATGTTTTGATTTGAGCTTTGTGTAACTTCATTTTTCTCAATTCTTCCATTGCTTGAAGTTGTTGCTCATACTCTACCCTTAATCATTTTGCATGTTGCCTCATTTGCTCCCACTGTGTATCTTCTCCATCTCATGTCATAACCTCACGTTTTTCTTCAGATGTCTCATCATACTCAAGACCTTCCTCATAGAGTGTTGCCCCTTGTTCATCTTCATACTCCCTCCTTTTTCTAGCTTCAAACTCATCCATGTGCTCATTAGCTTTCCCAAGGTCTACTGGGTGGGAAGGATTTCTCCTCCCCTCAGGAGTGTGGAGCTCTTTAGATGGGCTCTCTTCATTTGCAAGCGTATCATATGAATTATGTGTTTCCAACAACAACTTTGATGATTTTTTTTTGTTGTTGTGTCTAAGTCATTAAACACTTTCTTGGCTTGATTGTTTTTGTAGTTTGACTTTCCTTTATTATCAGGACCATCCCCCTCTTTGTAGAAAGATCTCCTTCCTTACATGTTGTGAGAAACTGTGATGGTCTAAACTCTAGGTTGATTCCTTTCTGATTTGTATTTTATTGTATCAATCTCAATGTTTTTATTCATTCAGAGTTGCCACCCACTTTTTCTAAAAGTGAGAAAAGATTTGGTGGTTATCTTACCCAACAGAGTCGATTTCTTTCAAATTTCAATTATGGTTTTCTCTAGTGACTTTATATGGAAAGGCTGTCTACTACCAGACAATTCTCTAGTTTTTTCCCCAGCAAAGTCACCAATTTGTTGGGTCTCAAAAATTCTGGGTTGAATGAACCACGAGAGGTTGCCACACTCACTACATTATTGGTCAACTGAGAAGGCCAACTAATATGCTTGAACCTTCTACTCTTAAGGCTTTGCTAAACCTAGGCGGGTGCACTTATATGAGTAACATAGATTTTGAATTTATGTTTCCTACTTGATCGAACTATCCACAAATGGTAATTTAACAGTGGAAAGATATGATCCTACTTTGGTATAAATTATATATGCAATATCAAAGTATGAATTAATATGTTCAATTAAGAGATGTCAAATGAAATGAATAAAAATAATGTAATGTAAATAAGGGATACCAGTGCCTTATTGGGTAAAACGGAGTCGAAATGAAAGCTTTTAATCAATGGTTTCTATCTAGAAGGTCCTCTAATTGTTTGGCATATAACTATGAGTTTATAATTGGTATAAAAATGTAAGAGTGTAATTGATAAACCCTACTTGAGGCAGAATATCAAATCTAATTATCTGATTCTTCTTACTAACCCAAATGACATTCCCAGATTACTGTAATTGATTGAAAGGAATTTTAATTCTTCTTTAAAGAATCCAATAAACCAAATTACACAGAAACAACAAATGTGTACTGATAAATCGAATATATACTTGATACTTCAATTCAAACAACCAAGAAACATCAGATTGTAGACAATTAAATAATCGCAAGAATCCAACAAACAATTGATACCAGAATGAAGCCACTAAATCAACAGCCTTTCATTATCTCCTTCAAAATTCATACATGCAACATAGTCTCCTTGAATGTCATCATTTCTGAAAAATGTAATGGTTATAGCAGTATATCCTATTCTAATTTATCTTCTCCTTTTTTTCTTACAATTTTTTACAAGTACTTATACAATACATTCCAAAGGTCATGACCCTTTATTTTGTTGTGCAATCGCTCGATATTCTGGTTATGGTCGTTTACATTCTTCACAGTTAAACAAAATATTTAATTAATTTCATTTTCAGCAAAATCAAATATCTTTACATAGTTTGGATTTTGACTTTAATCTAATAGCTTTTATATTTCCATCACTTCTATTTACTTCATTTTCTATGGCTTTATTTTATCTCTACCACTCTACCACGGTCACTCTATTCACACCCCACAGTATGGCAGTATTTTGACCTTTCAACGGTGTCTGTCGTCATTGCCAGTCACCATGACGGTTATCTTCATGTCTACCGTGCTACGACGATCTCCATTCCAACCAACAGTGGTGTAGCGGTAACTGCCTCGTTGTCTGCCATATATTACTGCATTTACCATGCTCTTTGACTATCCCACCCATGGTATCGCAGTGTTTGACCATCACTCACTGTCCATCCCCTCTTATCGATTTGCTATGGTCTATTTTTTGCTTGTTCGTGGTGTAGCCGCTAAGCGTCCTTGCCAACTGCTTTCGCTATCCACTACAGTCACCGCAGTATATAAGATGACCGCCTACGGTACTATGGTGGCTCTTACCCTTACCATTTCCATGTCATCGTTGACCGTTTCACTAAGTGTTTCCTGTTTACCATGGCCACCGTGGTCTGTTGTTTGACTGTGTGCAGTGGCGCAGTAAACATTCTTTGCCGACTCCTTAGCTACTACCGTTGACTGCTTGCCTTTGATGACCGTTTACCGCAATCACTGCGGTCTTAGACTTGACCGTCGGCGGTACTGTGGTGACAGTCTATAACCGCCACCACTATACTGCGAGCCCCTTTGTGGGAGGCAGTGGTAAAGTGGTAAAGACTTATATAGTAAAAATGAAGGGGGCAGTAAGGGTTATAGGTTATTTTTGGCCCTTTTGAATGGCGGTAAAGCTAAATTTTTCATGAGAAGGTAAGGAAATATAAGAAAATAGATGGGGGAAAAGTGTAGAAGGTGGTTAATGACTTTTATGGGAAAGATAGTGAAAATTTAAGGCGTGAGTAAATAAAATATCTTAAGGTTTTGATGGATTTTCATGGAAAATAATAGGAAAATCCTAGGAATTCTTGTGGAAATTTTTAGTTCTAACAGTGCTCATCCCATGGAAAATTCTAAATTACCTACTACCTCAAATTAGACCTTAAGCAAATCATGGTTGTCATATGTCTTCATCTACTAAGAGCATCAATCACTTTGTTATCTTTCCCTTTTATATATTTAATTCCAAATTCATACTCACTAAGGAATTCTAACCACCTTCTTTGTTGTGCATTAAGTTTTGGCTTGGTAAATATGTATCTCAACCCCAAATGGTCTATCTTGATTTCAAATGGTTTTCCCAAAATTTAATGCCTCCACATCAATAAGGCATGAACTATGGTTTCCAATTCCAAATCATGAGGCACATAGTTCACTTCATGTTGATAGATTTTCCTTGATTCATACACTACCACTTGTCCATCCTGCATTAATACTGCTCCCAATCCCTCTCCTGAAGCATCTGTGACTACTGTGAATCTCCCATTTGGATCAGGGATATTTAGCACTAGTGGTGTAATGATCCTCTCCTTAGGGAGTTGGAATTCCTGCTCGTATTTCTTGGTCCATTCAAACCGTGTTCCCTTCCTTTGGAGTGAGGTGATAGGAGATTCAATCTAGAAGAACCCATGCACATAATTTCTATAGTATCCTGTGAGGCCCATGAAGCTATGGACTTCTGACACATTCTAAGGCACTAGCCATTCCATGATCTCCTTGATCTTCTCAGGGTCCATGAAGACTCCTTCAGCTGAAATGATATGGCCCAAATAGTGCACTCTATCTTGATAGAAGGAAAACTTGGACAACTTTCCAAAGAGTTTCCTTTCTCTCAATTGCTGAAATAGTATCCTCAAATATCTATCATGCTCTTCGACAATCCTTGAGTAGACTAGGATTTCGTCAATAAAGATCAAGATAAAATCATCCAAGTAATCTCTAAATACACTATTCATAAGGTTCATAAAGGTTGTTTGTGCATTATTTAAACCAAAAGGTACCACTGTGAACTCACAATGTCCATACCGAGTTCTAAATGTAGTCTTCAAAATATCTTATTCCTTAATCCTCAATTGATGGTACCTTGACCTGAGATCAATTTTGGAGAACATTGTCGCTTCCTTCATTTGATCAAACAATTCATCAATCCCCATAAGTGGATAGCGATTCTTGATGGTAACTTTGTTCAACATCCAATAATTTATACATAGACACAAAGTTCCATCTTTATTTTTCACAAAAATAATCGGAAGCCCCCAAGGAGACACATTGGGTCTTATGAGTCCCTTATCTAGTAATTCCATTAGCTAGGCCTTCAACTCATAGAATTTTTTGGTGGTCATCCGATAAGGTGCCTTAGATTGAGGTTTAATTCTTGGAACTAGGTTGATAGAAAAATTGAATTCGCACTTTGG
>CM021103.1:721736692-721997480 GCA_007115665.2 Sequoiadendron giganteum
AAAGCCTTATGCTCAATTAACCAATTTATTCCCAAGATTATATCATATGAGCCTAAGGGTGCCACATACAAGTTGACCTGAGTTTGAAAGGTTGGAAGCTCTAACTTATAACAAAAGAGATAGGTATCTACTCTTTGATCTGCTTGATTACCATATTGGATTGTCCATGAATTTTCCATGTATCTAAGTCTAATGGGTATCTTAAATATTATTCTAGGATCTATGGAACACTATGGCCATAAAGCTTACCTGTTAGCTGAATTGGTGAAGCCTGATACTGAGCTAGTCTATTATTCACTATAGCTTGGATCCGGTGAGTCTGTTGGTAGCTTCCTTCCTTCTATGGCTTCAACCATTAAGGAAAATTCAAGGCATAATGGTCATCTTCAAAACTATAACATCCATCTCGAAGCCCATTGCGACCTCTTGGCTTGTCCTCTCTAAATCCTTTTTACTTATGGTCATCTTTCCCCTTGCCTTTTTTTGCGTTTTTGTTCTTTCCGCTGTTACCATCTTCACCCTTCTCCTACAATTTACTTCCCCTCTTGAGATTATGGATCTGATGGCTCTTTTCTCCCTTAAGAATTTTTTTTTTACCATATCCAGACTTATAACTTTGATCACTATGAAGATTGGATAGCTATTGCAGCTTTTTTTCCTCTTTGGTGGCCTTCTAAAAGACCATTCATGGTTTGAGGTTCATGCATATCCACTTCAAATTCTCTATGGGGTTTGAATCCCATTATAAATTTATAGATACAAAACCATTCATCCCACTAATACCAAGGCACATACTTCAATAGGTTGATGAACTTCTCCTAGTACTGAATGACAGACATATTTCCTTGGGTTAAGTTCTAAAGTTTTGTTACTTTCTTATCAAAGAAAATTTGTGGTAACCATCTCCTCCTGAAAGCTTGGAGAAAGAGTTCCCAAGCGACCTTAGTAGGCTATAGGTTTTTCTCTAGCTTCTCATTATCCCACCAATTTGTTGCTTCACCTGAGAGCTGATAAGTAGCCCATGATGCCTTAGTCTACTCATAAAGGTTATGGAGCCCAAAGTATTTTTTCCATTTCTATACTCCAAGCCTTGGCTCCTATTCTGATAGCCTTACCATCAAACTTGGGCAGTGCTACTATTTTGAGGTCTTTCCCAAGCTCTTCCTCATTTTTCCCTCGTGGACCTGCCCCTAGAGCACTATCTCCTTGATTGCCTTCAAAATTCTTGTGGCCCCACTCCTTGTGTGCCACTTGGACTTCTTTCTCTATAAGATCCATGCAAGACTCTTGTCGATTCAAAAGCTCTAGAATTTTCTCTAGTCTCTTGTTTGGTCCATTATCAAAACCACTACCACTCCCATCTTTCCTAGTGGTCACCATGATGTCTCTCACTTATCTTGCAACATAGTCATGTTTATCGCATCTCAACACAAGGTTCTACGAATAAACATTCTTATGCTACATCACATAATTTGCATATGCATACATCCCTCAACATAGAAGACATACACATTCATACAAGATACACACATTTTAGATTTTCTCATTGAACACACCAAAATATCATTTGATTTTATTTATATTTAAGGTGATTCAATAGACCCTTATTTACAATTGACTTCTAGTTACATCATTTTAATTTCTTGCTATCAGAAAGAGGACATTCCTCTAGATCATCATTCGAGTTTACATCAAACTTTAATACAAAAGAGGATGGTTGAGAACAAAGGCTCTCCTTTTCCTCTTTGGTCAACGAGGGTGCATTGGGTGCACACCTTAAAGGCCAGTCCTGGATTGTGGAAAGATTTTTGATCTTGGGCAACTGCTTCGCCTCAATCTTCAAGCCTCTCTCTAGCTCCAGTCGTGTAAGATCTTGAGCTAGAGTTTCATCATTGGGAATTTCTGATGGAACCTCTGCCTTGGCATTTCCTTCCTTTATATCATTCTTATGTGGGGTTCTAATAGTTTTCCCTTTCCTTTATCCTACTTTTGACCTTCCTATTCCTGCATTCAATTTAGGCTCAATAAATTCTCAGGACTTCCAATTTTGGGTCAAGGGTCAACTACCATGGTCAACTATGGTAGAATCAAAAGGCCTAGAGTTGAACCCTAAGCTCTGATACCAAATGTAATAACCCATTCCAAATTATTACTTAATTAATTATTGTAAATGACACATGATTATACTCCAAATTAAAAAGACATAACTAGTGGCTAAAGTCAATCATAGCTACACATGTCCATTTAAAATGAGCAAACTATTATTATATTCACTTCAAAATTCAAATTATAATATCAAGTTTTACTTGGCTCCTAAGGCCACAATGTCATTATCGTATAGGAGTGAATTTTCACCCCTCATGCAAATTCCCCTTTTACACATCCTCACCCTAGAAAACCAAATCTGAAGGAAAAGTTCCACATCAGTTAATTGCTTGCCTTACACTTGGAATATATCTATTGTGTTGGTGGGAGAATATTTGTCAAGGACGTATGCACAACGTGCAAACGTTTGTGTGGCATGCTTGCATCCCTAATGGATTCTAGCATCTGAAGTTGGAAGAGGCATTACACTTTTGATTGGGGTCAATTTTTAACATCCCTCTTTGACCAACCAGCCCCGAAAATAGAAGATTCTTCCTTATTCTTCTTCAAATTCATCCATTCTTCATTCAACTCATCTTCTTTTCACTCTCTAGCAATATCTTCAATCTCTCTTATCAAGCTACAACACTTCAACACTCCATTGCAACAGCAAAACTCCATCAACTCCACAAAGAAAGTGTGAAGCAAGCCATCACAACATGTGATTGAGGTCTTGCGAGACCTCCCTTCATCACAATCAAGATTGTGCTAACTGTTTCAAACCTTCTTTCTCCTCTATTGGCTAGTGAACTCTTAGTGGAGGCTGTAACTTTTTGCTTCTCTCCTTTGTGATTTGGTTGAGTAGCTCTTTACTATTTTGTAGTGTTATTTGCATTCCTTTTTTCTTTACTCTATCGCATATTTCTTTCTCGTTGCTATCTGGTTGTTCATGGAGGTGGAAACACCAAAATGGGGGTCTAACTAAGGCAAATCCATATACAACCCCAACAATTTCCCCTTTTTCTTGTGTGTAGGTGGAAATTATTTTGAAGCTAGCTAATGAACTGGTGCCTTGGTGAGATTATCTTCATTATTTTAGCTCTCATATATTTACTTTGTCCTCTCTACTTATATTTTTCATATTTCATAGTTATATTTTGTTCATCTAGGAGTCCTTAGCTAGGTTGTCAACTCATTTTCAAGCGGTTCATATTTCCTTTTCTATCCTTTGGTCGTATGGATGCTAGCACACCTGTGAGACGCCAGCACACCACATGACCATCCCAGAACCATGCTTACATCCTTAGATAGAGAGTTGTCTAAGGTGCAATATTGAATCTGAAAACTAGCTCGCCTAGCCTAGACATAGATTTTGGGTCTAAAGAGTGGTAGAAGGACCTTATAGTCCTCATCATTCTTGTCCCTTGTTTGATAGCATCACTTTAGATCAAGGTAATTTAGGGAAACCTTCCACTCTCGACTCTCCATGACCTAGGGCCTTGGCGTGGTTGGTTCCCCTCTTTTACATTTTTGGTGAACCCGATGTGAACCATTTTGGTTCCATTTTGCGATACTAAAAGTTCATTTCCTTGTATTATATGAGTGTTGTAGGTGTGAGTGTTGTGAGGCCTTTTCCATACAACCCAACCTATGACCCTATTAGGATTAGTTGGAAGGTTCCACAAGTCTTACACAAGGAAACCTTAAGTGTTTCACTATTCTATTTTACAACCTTTGGGGGGCTTTATGAGGGTATCATTCAGTACATGGGATGGCCTTTTTTTTGCATCAACCTATCCCCTTTGAGCAGCATGTGAGTGGTGGCCTAGGTATAACCTTCAGCTTGTAGGATCTGTCGATGTGCTTCAATAGAGAACCATATCCTCTTTATTCCCCTGTGTGGATCAATGGGAACATTATAGCGGGTGTTCTTATTAACCTGACGTCTCAGGTGAATATCATAATCAAAGAGATTATGTTAATTAACTTCCTACACAAATATGGGTACAATTCACCTATGAGCACCATATGTATGCACAATGTGCTTATGGTACCTCCCTTGGGTAGTATCATGTTATTAGTCCTTGTCAGACCTAAGTCTATGAACCTATCATTTGACATAATCTTGGGGTCTGAACTCTTTAGAGTTAAACTGGGTATCCCTCGGTTAGAAGCTATGAACTTAGTTCCCTCGATTGTGCAAAAATTCTTGAAGTTCATTCATGGGGGATCGGTGTAGTCATGCATGATAGCTACTCCTTAGACCACTTTTGGCCTGCACCTATTGTTCCTCTTCCACCTAGGAAGGACCTCTTGTATCGAACCTATCAAAAATACAATAAAGGGTGCTTAACATCAAAAGTGAGATACCCTCCATCGCCTTATACTATTTCACATAGGGCTTGCTTAAATTTGATAGTGATGTCGCCAAGGGACACAAAAGAGAAGAAGAGAAGTGATCCTGAGATCCTCCTTCTTCCTCTTCCACTATTCAAACTAATGCTCCTTCTCACCTTGTTGTGGTGCCATCAGATTATGTTTCATGCTTGCAAGAGAATCCTATGGTGTCCACTTGGCAAAATCCTAAGCGTCCTGCATCTGAACTTCTTGTTTTTCCCATGGAGCCTAGGCCCATTTGATATGGCAGAAAGAAAGGTCCTTGAGGGGAATCCTCTATTTTTTAGCCTTTGTGGCCTCCCACCGCTTTTTCTCCCAAAACAGTAAACAGGAAGAGGCCCGCTACTAAGGCATTAGAGTTGATTCCCCTGGCTGTTTCTCAACCTTCTTGTCCTACTCCCATATAGGAGTCTGTCCCTCCACTAGAAATAGTTGTAGTAGACACTCCCATGGCTGAGCAGGAGCCTTTTGTGCCTTTTTTAGCTACCAGCCTCTAGCTCAAAGGATCACAGAAATTGCCTTGTATGTGAACGCAAGCATCAGCAAAAGGCTCTCATGGCTAAGCAGGCTGCCTTGCAGAGAAAGGATGAGGAGATGACCTCCCCTACTTTAGGGCCTCCTATTGCGTCCTCCACTCTCTTCCCCTATGCTTCCATCCAACCAAGCTCAGTATCGCTTCTAGCTCCAATTCTGAATGCACCCGACCCCAAAAGGGTGTAGGTGTTCATCGCTCCTTCCATTGAGCTTCCCTTGATGATATCCCTTCTAAACGTCTCACCTTTCTTGAAACTCGTAGACATTCCAAATGCTTCAGTGGTATTTGATGTGGTTTTCTCCTCCTCATCTTCCTCTGCACCTCTTGCCTTGTCTGTGGTGAGTTCACATCCCCTAATGGAGCATAAGGTGGAGAGTGGACCTTCTAGTAATGGAGGGTGTAAGAGGATCCTGCCTTCTCCGAGGGGTGGTCCTAAATTGGCTTGTTCTATCTTAGTGATGAAACCAACCCCAAATTCCCCTGAGTCCATCACTGCCCCCGAATCACTCAGTGATCCTAGTGGTGAATCTCGAGCACAACCCTCTCCATCCTTTGAGGTACAATATGGCACTCCAATATAGTGCATGTTTAACTCTCTAGATGAAATTTTGGCCTTGTCAATGATCACAAAATTTCTGACCCTAGCTCCACAAGAGCTTAGTGGAGAAGACCTATGGGGGCTTATTCCTTAGCCCTTATTGCGAGAGGGTTGGAAGCTCCTCCCCTTAATAGTCCACCACTGTAGACTCATCCTCCTCCCCCTTATGATGATATAGAGTGGGAAGGAGATGACCTCTTGGTTGATGAGTGTTAGGGGGAGGCCTCTTCTTTATCTTTAGAATAGATGTGTTCCCCCATGATTGTGCTATGTTTTGCTGGATGACCCTTGTCACCCTTGTTGGTGTTTGGGTATAAGAGTGATTTTTTGTATCGTGAACCTTATTCTATTTGTATTATCATTCTTCCATATTTGTGTTTGAATTTCTTAAAAATTGGTGGATGAAGCAAAGTGTTGGGGGCATTTAGGCTTCCCTTCCATGCTGACCCAATTTTTTATTTTTTATTTTTTCTTCTCGTGCATTCTTAACATGGTTTGATATAGTAGGGGGTTGATGATAGTTCATTTATATACTACTATTATACTTATATATATATTAGTAGCTCTAAGCTTGAAATATCAAATCACCCATGTGTTTCTTATTTGTTATCTTGCTTTCTTATCATTTTCTCTTCTTTGCTTGAGTTGTCCCTCTCATGTATGACGCCTTTTCTGTAATACTTCGATTTTTAGAAAATGAATTTGTTTCCAAAAAATATTTTCTTGAGAATCTTTACAAACCTTTTCAAGGATCACATTCTCAACTTGGACCCCTAACAGAACATGTTTCCTTCATCATGGGTTCATAAAGAAAGAACTTGAAAAATTTCCTCTGAGGTCGGAGCAACTTTGACCTTCCCCTCGTGAGGGGGAGTTTTCTTCATTTTGAATTCCTTATTCTTCTTCAAATTCATCCATTCTTCATTCAACTCATCTTATTTTCACTCTCTAGCAATATCTTCAATCTCTCTTCTCAAGCTACAACACTTCAACACTCCATTGCAACAACAACACTCCATCAAATCTAGAAATCAAGTGTGAAGCAAGCCATCACAATGTGGGTTTGAGGTCTTGCGAGACCTCCCTTCATCACAATCGAGGTTGTGCTGACTGTTTCAAGACTTTTTTCCCCTCCATTGGCTAGGGAGCTCTTGGTTGAGGATGTAACATTTTGCTTCTCTCCTTTGTGATTTGGTTGAGTAGCACTTTACTATTTTGTAGTGTTATTTGTGTAACAATAGATTAAAATATGTAGATGTATCTTTCAAATGATGATGATGGACAATCTACAACTACAATAAACAAAGCTAAATCCTAATCTAAACAATAATCTAAAATCTAACAACAAAGAACGAGGAAATAAACAAAACAAACTTAAACAAATTAATGGAAAGCTCTCACCGAATATGCGTTCATCCCTTCAAATTATCTTGATTGTTCTTCTCCATTTTTCCTTTTCAGTATTCTTGCCCTCAGATTTCTGTGTTTGAATGCAAGTATAGATTTGTTGAGTGTCTAAGCAAAATATCGAAGATGAATCTCTCTTCTCAAAAATGAATGATTTCGGGAGGAGGAATAATGATAATGGCAGGCCATTTTATAGATTTTGGGTTTTCAAACGATCAGCTTAGATACAAAGAGAGATCGACAGACGAGATTGATGAATGCCATGCGATGTGAGTTTTGTGCCAGATAGAACGTGAGTTAGAACGCGAGTTAGAACACGAGTTTAGAAAAGACTGAAGATAGAGACTAAGTTAGAATGTGAGTTAGAACACAAGTTCAAGATCTTAATCTCCAAAAATAGAAGAAATAGACTTTTTATGCAAAAGCCAAAGTTAGAACTCGAAGACTAATGCATTCGAATGAAAACATGAGTTAATTAATTAAATAAATATATTTAATTAATAAAAACATCATGCATATGAGTGGGAACTAGTTAACTGACTATTTGGGACAGCGAGTCTTCTTGCAGAAACAAACAGATGTTGAATTCGGAGATAACTAGAGAACTAAAAATAGATCTCGAGTCAGAAGGTGAGTGAATGATTAGATAACTGATTGACAAAAGAATGTGACATAATTAAATAAATATGAATTAAATGTTAATTTAATTCAACATTTGAAAAATGAAAGATTTAATTAAATAAATAAAGATCAATTATTTAATTTAACTGTTGTAAAGGTGGAATTGAATACATTAAATAATAAATATTTAATTATAGATAAAGGGGGTTAAATGGATAATTAAATAAAGATATTTAATTATAGTTGAAACATGATAAAAGGGGGGGGTGTAATTAAATTAAATTGATAGATAAAGGGGGTTTAATTAAATAATACATATTTAATTAAGAAGGAAGAATTAATTAGTTAGGGACATAATTAAACAAATATGATTTATTTAATTAATCAAGGTTGAATAAAGGTCATTTATGAATTAATGAATTAATAGAGGAAATATGTGTTAGAAAGGTTAATTAAATAATAAACATTATTTAATCATTACTATGGATAATAGAAAATTATGTCGAAAGTGGTGTTCGCAGGCCTAGACCAATTTTTGGTATCTACAGTTTGCCCCTCTTTGATATAATGTTGTTTCAGTGTTGTGTCAAAGAAAATATGCCCCGATCATGCCCCAATATGAAATAGGTTAGGGTATGCCCCAGTGAAAGGGAGAATGACGAGGAGGTAGTGGTATGCCCCCTCGAGAGGATAGGTGGGTTTGAAGAACACGCGTGTGCTCTTGAAATGGATAGATAATGATTGTGAAGATATAGACTAGAAGAAATATTAGCATAGATAATTCAAAAAGTTAGTATTGAAAAAGAATGGTTATTGATTGAGAAAAACATCTAATCTTTGATATATTGCCAAATATGCTATGCTTACTTGTTATCATCATTGGGCGGGACATGACACAACTGGAGAGTACACACTATGATATGAGATAGACCATAGCGTAAAAAGTCATCCATCTGTGAAAAACAGACAGTTGTAGACAAGGAGTGTCTCAGCTCAGACTAAGGACAAGATGCCCCAGTCGTTTTGTCGAGACAAACCACAGACAATAGACAAATAAAAGATGGGTCATAAGACGTCATTGCTCCTCTAAAGCCTTGATAGGACATCCTTGAGGAAACTAGTAACATGACTCAAAAACCAATGTTAAAAAGACAGTTGACAGACAACAGTCAAAGAAAAAGCGTCTTGAGACATCGTTGCTTCTCTAGATCCTTCAAGGGACATCCTCGAGAAAGCTAGTAACCGGATTAATTCACAAATCGATAATAAGATAAGAAAAAATAAGATATAAAGTCATAAAGCCAAATAAATTTATTCACCAAAACTTGATCTGGTGGGATTGTTTGATGTTTGATGTTTGACATAGCATAATGTGAGAGAATGACACATATCACATAAGACGTTGAGTCTGGTTTCGACTTGGTGACTTTTGTATAAGGCCTGACAAAGCCTGGTTTCAGAAAGACACGTGTCATATAAGACGTTGGAGTTTGATGACGTTGAAGTGACAAGCCACATGAGACTATGACAATGTGATGACGTCTATTGACAAGAAAGACATATCTTGTGTAAGACATAGGTTGATCGTTTTGACAATGTGTTTGATATTGACTTGATGACAGTTTGAGATGTTTTGCCTTGCTGTTGCATGACTTTTTTTTATTCCTTGATTGATAAACTATGTGTGTGTGTGTGTTGACCATGTATGTCATGAGATGATACCCTAAACTATGATATACAACTTGTGTGATAGTGATTGTGAATGAACCCTATTGGACTGACCTAATGTGGTCTCGGGAGCTCATTAATTGATTAGCCTTGCCTACATTATACATGCAGAGAACTTGTAGTTTGACATGAACAATGAATTTGAATATATAAAGAGTCATGATTAAAATGTGTGTGATACATGAAAAACCTAGACTGACAGACCTAATGCCTCGGGGGCACATCGATTGATGGCCTTGCCTACGTCTCAGTCGCAGAGGCAACATAGTTTGACTATGTCTACGACTGACTTAACATGACCAACTTGACATGGTTGACTTGACATGACTGACTTGACATGGTTGACTTGACATGACTGACTTGCCATGATTGACTTGACATGATTGACTTGACTCTGTTTTTGGGATTTTCTGACATTTTTTTTTTATAATTTTTTTGGATTTTTGGAGTTTTCTAATGTTTTTGGGATTTTTCAAGACATTTTTGATGGTGTGATGTTATGTACAAGGTGTTAGGGAATAGAACATGGATTTTACCCTAGTCGGGAATAAGATTTGGAAGAAGGAGTGGGTAATATGACGGAATGGACACTAGATGTCAATCGTTCCAAGTAATGGATAAGACAACCATTTATTATGAGTGATGGTGAAAAAGTCTGATTAGAATGATGGTAGACGGAAGGGTGAGCTTGACTGTAGATGGCGCCTATTTGCTAGGTTTTCAGCATGGTACTTATCCGTAGCACCACCAAAGCGGTTTTCACTAGTGGACGGATTTATTTCTCTTTACTTCTTTTTTTGATTTTCTCAAAAAAATATTTGGTGTTACAAAGATGCCTATTTACCAGGTTTTCATCAAGGTAACCATTTTTTTATTTTTTTTGTATTTTTCCAGATTAAGACACGGATTCTTAGAGACTTAAGCATAGAACCTCTTTAGTTGCAGACTATTGATAGGGGACAAAAGCAGTTCTCCTTCAGGAGTAGAGAGCTAGTATGCTCCTGATCCAAAGGCTTCTGTGACAATACACGACCCCAACCAGTTAGGTTCAAACTTTCCTAGTTTCTCGCGTTCAGCTTGGTTCTTAGGATTCTCCATTAATACCAGGTCACCAATGTCAAAGTGTCTATTGAGAACCTTCCTATTGTAACTATGACGAAGATGATTCTGATATGCTTGCAAATGATCTAATGCTTTTTGTCTTCGTTCATCCAGGAATTCTAGCTCTTATAACCTAGAGACACGGTATTCTTCATCGTCAATATGACCCTTCAAGGATACCCGTAGAGTAGGTATTTCAACCTCAATAGGTAAGATAGCTTCGAACCTGAATACGAGGGAATATGGAGTGGCGTCAGTGGGAGTACGGATGCTTGTGCGATAAGCCCATAAGGCAGGTTTAAGTTGTAGGTGCTAGTCACGACCAGCGTCATTGATAGTCTTCTTAAGGATTCTAAC
Source organism: Sequoiadendron giganteum (assembly GCA_007115665.2). Classification (NCBI taxonomy): domain Eukaryota; kingdom Viridiplantae; phylum Streptophyta; class Pinopsida; order Cupressales; family Cupressaceae; genus Sequoiadendron; species Sequoiadendron giganteum. The sequence continues at coordinate 721,747,522 of CM021103.1, forward strand.
AATTTTCTTATTAGATGCCTTAGCTTGGCCATTACCTTGTGGGTAATGTTCAACAAAAACTGCTGAGGTCTTTGCAATTTTATATTTACCACCGCAGTTGTGCCTTATTTTTCTATGCTCACTACCTTCAGAGCTCTCCACGTGGCTTCCTCGCGAAGCTTTTCAATTTTCTTTCGCTTCGCTTTTCAGCAATCTTTGTCCACATGCCGCATGGATCATCCTAGCTACTTTTTTGAGTTGGGCCCGCCTGATTCTTTATTTTTGTTCGGAGCTCTCCACGTGGCCCTCTCTCGTGGTTTTTTGCTCGGTGCCTTTTCAACTCTCCATCGGGCTCCATCTGAATGACACATGGCATTTCTTTTTCTACACCAGTTACCTTGGAACTGTCGATGGATCTTTTGTATTTCCTACCGCCGCGTGTTCTCCCCTACTGCTGCATGGTTTTCCGCTTTATGTTGTGGCTTTGCTGGTGTGTTACTGATCGGATGATATTTACTGTGGCGGCTCGAGATGATCTGAAGCGTTGATCACTGCGCATGGGTTGCTTTTCTTTGGATAGGTCTTTAGGCGGTGGACTGGCCAATATATGGGGCCGTGTTTTCTTTTATTAGGTTGTTAATTAAGTTTTACAAAAAACTCTCAAACATTGAGAAGTAAGCATGTGTAATAGTTGCTTTCAATTCAAAGACTACGGACTGTCCCAAATAGTTTTGGCCTTTTCTGTTTCTAAGCATTTGTTGCGATTATTGACCTGTGTTGTTATCTTTATTTTTGTATGAATGTCTGTTCTTCAATTTTTGTAACCTTTCATAGCTAAAAATGAATGTAGATCATGTTTCTTCGACTCTTCTATGTTAAAATAAAGTTATGCTTAGTTACATTTTACAAATTAGAGGGTATTTTTGCATGATAAATGCTTTTGAGAAAGTTATCTTAATTAACAAAAATTTTGTGGTTTGAGCCTTTGCATTTTGCATTGTGCTCTAGTAAAATCATCTAAAGATTTTGGCGCATCACCTGTAGTTTAAATTTTACATTCCTGCAATCTCCTTTACTTTCTACTGCACCCATTAGATGAAGAGCCGACTTCGAAAAAATCTTGGAGGTTACTTAGCTAGTGCATAGTGTCCCCCAATAGCTAAGTTTAGCATAAGACTACTGCTACATACAAAATATTGCGTCAATAGTTCTTTTTTTGACACACCCGATGGGACTGTGAACTAGCATGTTCACCTAATCTTCATAGGTGTGTATGAGCCATCGACCTGTGACTAGGTCACTGACTGCAAGAGTCCCTGGCCAACTTGTTTCACCTTTAGTATCTGTGCACCCGAGGGGTCACCAAGGAAGCCCTTCACCACCTCCGTCTCCTCCTTCTCCGACATCACATAAACCACCCACATATATGGCTGCTAGAAATTACGTAGCCTGGGACTCTGGCAGTCCTTTAGTAGCACCTGTGCCTCCTACAGTATGGGCCCCTATCCTCGTTTCCACTGTAAAGGCTATCCCTAAATATTCCAAGGATGAATCAAAGACACCAACAAAGCATTTGCAAGATGTGGCAGACATATGTGTGGTACATGACATATCGAATGAAAATGTAGCCCTCAGATTGCTGGTCGCCTCCTTCCGAAGAAAGGAACTAAACTAGTATAGGACTTTACAAGCTGGTACCATTGCTAGCTGGGATCAACTTGGGACCTTGTTTTATGCGCATTTTTCAAATGTTGGTGATAAATCTTCGTTGTACCACCAACTGGCAACTATAAAGTGAGCCCCTTGTGAAGCTCTGCCTGACTTCAATGCGAGATTCCATTCTACCTAGCAGAGAGTGCCTGTGGGTAGCCGACCACCTCTGGATCTAGCATTTATGTTCTACTTGAAGTCAATCAATGTCGATATCTCCATGATGTTACAAGCTCTAGGCGAAGACACTCTTCTTGGTGCTTATGCCCTAGTTGTCACTGCAGAAAATAATCTGATCGTTGTAGGGAAGTTGGCACTGAGGCCCATTATTCCATTGTTCCCCAAGTGCAATGCTACAAAGGTCGCAGTTCCCTCTACTAGTGCTCCTACAACTCTTTCCCAATCAATGTATGTCTATCCCGAAAGTGCTCCAAGCACATCCCCAACAATAGCTTTTGTGGTTGCTCTTGTGCCTAATCCTATGGCTGCCGAGATGAACAAGATGAGAGAACAAATATGGGCTATGAATAATGAATTGACTACTTTAAAGTGACAGCAATACAACTATCAAAAGCCCACGTACCAAAATTACCAAGGCAGGAAACCTCCATACCAATCAAATGAGTGGCAGGATAGATCACGTGGGAATACTTTGGCTCAACTGAGTAACCAGATGGTTCTGGTAACCCTGCCTATGCAGATTGTTCATCCTAGTTCAAATAAGGAACTGGTAGCAGGACAAAAAAATTTGGTTGAAGATGCTAACTCATGGTGTTTTCCTTGCAATGATGCACACATTTTGCGAAACTGTCCGTGGGGAAATTTGCAACAACAAATCGCAGATCAACATAGCCAGGGCAACAAACCTCTTTCCATCAACTCACCATATGCTTCTCAACAAATGGACAATGCAGTCCTCGCCATGCAAATGTAGGGGATGTCTATCCAATAAGAGTTAGACATTGTTCTGGACCAGGCTCTCTTTTCTTGGATGGAAGGAGAAGAGTCAACATTTCTGAACAACATCCCTACAGGTAAAATACCCCGAGTGCAATCTGACTATAACACACGTTCCAAGTGTAGATTCACTGGAGAGTTCACAACCTTACCTGCCAAAGCTACATCACAATCGATGTCTAGCCTAGCGACATGCCTATTGCCAATCCCATCACAGTCAGAAGAGGCTATTCCTAGTTCTCCAATTTCGCTTCTTCTGGAGGAGAAGGTTCCATCGATCACTCCAGCTGATGCTAAATTGCCGAATGCACCAACCACAAGGCCTATATTGACCGTCAAACTAAAAGAGCAAGCCACTACCACTCACCAAGTATGAGCGCAATTCAACGTGGTGGAGCAATTGAAGAAGTCATCAGCCAATGCTTCTCTATGGGATGTCCTGACTATTCCGGAGCAGAAGGTGTTGCTACAAAAGGTATTGTCAGTTGAGGAGGATTCTAAGGTCCATGTTCTATCTGATGGAAAAGGTGTATCTAGGCCCGACTTGGATAAAGTGCTAACAATTCAACTGGAGGAGAAGCTCGAGTCCAAAAGGGAAAGTAAGCCTAAACCTAAGCCTTTCTTTCTAACACTAATTATTGGTGACAAGATGTTGCACAACTGTATGATCAACTTTGGTGCTGGCACCACTGTCATGCGAAAGCAAGTAGCTGATGCTTTGGGTCTAAAATATGAACCTCTAAATACAAGAGTTATGCAACTTGATGGGAATAAGGTTGATACTATTGGGATAATCAAGGGATTACCTATGACTTTGTTTGCCTGCCCTAGTATCACTGCAAATCAGGACACCATACTCATCGATATCCCTCCTCTATTCGGGATCTGTTTGTCCCGAGAGTTCACTACAAATGTAGGAGGATATCTGGCGCTAGACTGGTCACTCTTGATTTTGAGGACTAAGCATGGGCTAAGATGAAACTATTATCAGAAACTCTTCATTCCAAACACGTTGTTGATGAGGCTTTGTTAAATTTTGAAGCAACACACACTTCAATCTCTCAGGAAGAAAGGTACAATGTGGAATTTCTTGAAGAAGAAAAGGCTACTAGCTCTCAGATAGTAGATGAAGAAGATTTGTTGAAAGAATTTATTGACATAGACCCTTTCGAGAATTACCACTCAACTGGCCTCAGAACCTATGTTATACATGAAGAAGGGCAGATCATGCCCAAGGTTACCAAAGATCCTGGAGATGAAGAATCTTTGGAAATATGGACTTTAGACTTTGATGGTGCCAGATGTAAAATAGGAGCCGGAGCTGGGATTTGTCTGATATCCCCGTCTGATAATAAAACCTTGAGGTCCTACAATTTCCAGTTTGCATGTTCAAACAATGAGGCTGAATATGAAGGTCTTGTCCATGGTTTAGGCCTTGTAGAACAAATGACTGCTAAACATATAAGTGTCTTCGGAGATTCGAAGTTAGTGTGTAACCAAATCTGAGGGACTTCTACTGCTAAAAGCATCCGTATGCGATCCTATTGACATAGAGTCTGGGATTTGTTTGACAACTTTGAAGCATTCAATATCCAGGCTATTCCGAGAGAGATGAATTTCAAAGCCGATAAGATGGCAACTATAGGGGCTCAGTTCAAGCCGACCTCTGGATTATTAAGGAATAAGCATGCGGTAAGGGTAATCGTAAGACCTGCTATTCCCGACAACAATCAATATTGGCAAGTATTTGATAGTGATGCTCATATTGCATCATTTCTCTAGTCATCTGGGGAGTTCGCCGATTAGCTGCAACCAAATATCACCAAAGCTTATGGAGATCAAATCATCCAGTTGAAGTCCAACAAGCTCCCAAGAGGCCTAGTTAATCTGGAAAGCCTTTTTGATTTTGATGATGCGACAAGAGATAAGAGAAAGCTGGTGGCAGATAAAGGCGATTACATCGATTTGCATATCGGGGAAGATAGGAAGCTCAAATTTGGGAAAGAAGTCTCGAAAAATAATAAAGACAAACTAAAACACTTCTGCGAAGAATATACTGGTGTAGTAGCTTGGTCATATGATGATCTTAAGGGATATGATCCCAGAATCATTGAGCATACTATCGAGTTGTCTAAAGGGGTGAAGCCAGTTCACCAAAACCAGAGACTTGTGAACCCAAAGATAGAATATCTCATGTCACAGGAGCTGAACAAGTTGATCGCATCTCGAATAGTGTTCTCGATCAAACATAGCACTTGGGTGTCAAACTTGGTGCCAGTCCAGAAGAAAAATGGAGATATACGACTGTGTGTGGACTTCCGAGACCTAAATAAAGCATCCTTAAAAGACCATTACCCCTTGCCTTCAATGGAAGTAATCCTGCAAATGGTTGTTGGCTCTGAAATGTTTTTAATGCTGGATGGTTTTTTGGGCTATAACCAGATTCGGGTAAAGGAGGAAGACCAATACAAGAAAGCGTTCACCACAAAGTGGGGAACGTACGCATATGTTAAAATTCCTTTCGGGCTCTCAAATGCTGGAGCCACTTTTTAGAGAGCTATGGACATTGCTTTTAAATACTTGATCCATAAGATTATGCTCATCCATCTGGATGACTGAACAATATTCTCAAAATTTGTTGATGATCATTTTGATCATTTGGAGCTTGTTTTCCAGAAATGCCAAGAATTCAGGATCTCCTTGAACCTGAAGAAGTGTGTGTTCAGAATTTGCCAAGGGAAGTTATTAGGGTATGTTGTCTCCAAAATAGGCATTGTCATTGATCTAGAAAGAGTGGATGCAATCCGAGAACTCTCGTTGCGTGTCAACAAAAGAGGTGTGCAGTCCTTCCTGGGAAAAGTCAATTTTATTAGCCGTTTTATTATGGATTTTGCAAGTATTGTTCACCCTATTACTTTAATGCTGAAGAAGGAGCAGATTTTCAAATGGATGACAGAAGCTAGAAAAGCTTTTGAGCTTATAAAGGAGGCTATTTTTTCTGCTCCTATGTTGGTTAACCCGTTCCTGTCGAAAGATTTTATCATGTATGTTTTTGGCGGTGGAAATAGTATTGCCACAGTGCTCATGCAGAAAGATGATGAAGATATAAGGGAGTCCCCTATTGCTTTCTAATCATGAACCCTGAAATAATATGAAGTAAAGTATAACTTTGTAGAAAAATAGGTCTTTGCCATTATTAAAGGGCTCAAGAAGTTTTGACATTTGATATCATATAATAAGGTGATTGTCTGTGTACCACATCCTAATGTGCGAGAATATATCATGGAAGGAGAAATCACTGATAAGAGAGCTAATTGGATCACCAAGATCCTAGAATACGACATTGAAGTTAGAACTGTCAAGACTGTAAAGGGAAAAGGTCTGTGCAAATATATCACTGAAAATAGTGAAATGGCGACAGAGCTTGGAACCCTGGAGTCTATGTTAATAAATGAAGAGAATTCCCAGAGTAATTGGCTTGATAACAGAATAAATTTTATGCAAATGAGAAGGTATCCAATTGATCTCCCATCTTTTAAAAGATGTTTCTATCACCTATAGAATAGTAGTTATGTCCTTTTGGAGGGTGTCCTGTTTAAAAGGAATTTTAACGGCATTCTGCTAAGATGTGTGAATGAGGATCAAGCCAAGAATATTTTAGGGCAATACCATAACAGCCCTGCAGGTGGACATTTTTCTGCAAGAACCACAATAATAAAAATTATGTGTGTGGGTTATTTTTGGCCGGCATTTTTCAAAGATGTGTTTTCATTGATTAGGTCTTCCAAGGAATGTCAGTTTTATATCAGAAAGAGATAGAATGCCGCCATACCTTTGAGGCCTATAGTGGTAGAAGAACTTTTTTCTCAATGGGGTCTAGATTTCATTGGGATGATTAATCCTATTTCTGCAGCTGGACACAAATGGATACTAATAGCAATAGACTATTTTACCAGGTGGACTGAGCAGTGCCATTGAAGAATGTGACTGAATTGAAGATTGTTAATTTCCTAGAAGAAATGGTGGCCAAATTCAGCCCGCCTAAAACAATTATCTCTGACAATGCTAAGGCTTTTCTTGGCTCAAAAATGATTCAATTCGCTCTAAAGTACAGAGTGTTCTAAAAACCTCCTTTAACTACTATCCCTAGGGAAACGGTCTCATGGAGTCTACTAATAAAAACTTCATCAGGTTGATCAAAAGGATAGGCTCGAAACATCAAAAGGAGTGACATAGGAACCTCCGGACAACACTCTGGGCAGATCGAATTATGCCCAAGCAAATACTGAAGAATTCCCTGTATGAGATGGTATATGGGAAGGAGGCATTGCTGCCCATTTCCATGAAAATTCTCGCCCTACAATTGCTCAAGTCCTTGGAAATCAAACAAAATGGGGCAATGGAGGTGCATTTTTCTGAGTTGCTCGAGGTGCAAGAGAAAAGAGAACATGCCCTAGAAGCAATGAATAGCCGCTAGTAGGTGGTAAAGAAATGGTTCGACAAAAGAGCTTTCGATCAAGGGTTGCAATGTAGAGATCTGGTCCTTAAATTCAATGAGCACAGAGCAAAGCCCGAACAACACAACAAATTTGACAGTCTTTGGGAAGGGCCATTCAAGATTTATCAGTGTAAATAGTTCAACTCTTTCGAGTTGGAAGATATGGAAGGAAATTCCTTGAGTATTTCAGTTAATGAAATACATCTTAAAAAATTCTATTAATTCAGCCTATGAGTTATTTTTGTACATTTTGTATATATTAATTACTCTTCCCGACTTTAAGTTTTGGATCCTCTTAGTGCAAGAAATGAATTACAACAATAATGCAAACAATTAAGAGAAATTTGAAAATGGGCTAGGTGGTCTAAAAAAGGACATATATTATATTCATCAGGGTCAAAATCTTTACAATATATTCAGGCCGAAGGCCTTGTGTTAAAATTTGCACATGCCCGCTATAGTGCGGAGCCTGTAAGCATAGAAAAGCAAAATTTGTGAAAAATTAGCTTCATCCTTGAGATATTAGGGGGAAGAACCAACGATCATGGCAGTAGGTGGCGCAGGGTCAGGAAACACCATTTTAAAAAAATCTTCGTACCACTGAAGTCTTTGAAATGGCTCAAGATAGTACACGCGCATTAGGAAATAGCAGCCTACGTGGACTCTAGCACGATGCTTCTCATAAGTTTCCAGCTCGAACCCGAAGAGGAAAGGCTTGGTTAGAACAATGCCTTCATGCAGGTGCTACAGGCAAATGTTTCGAACTGAGGGAATCCCATGATCAAATTGGGTTGCATGCACAATTTGCTCCAAGCCTCTGAAGTAGCGCTGAGGGAAGACTCGCTTCATCGGTTTTAAAATCTTACACTTGGAGACGCTGATGTCCAGTAGTGAGGCGACAAAGTGAGAGCAAATGCTGGTGTTCACCTGGTACTGCTCATCATAATGCACACAATCCTTCCCAAGGACCCACTTGATTGCTTTCACATATAACAGGTTTTTCGCACCTGTCATGTGCTTTAGGCGCCTGCATGTAATCTTGCCAAGAAAAGGAGCCTGGATCTTTTTGCAAGTAAGTCTCACTGGTGTTTCCATGTCGTCTGCTTTTCTAACTAAGAATGAAAATTGCTAAGGCAGCAGGAGCTTACTAAGCTAGAAAAGCTTGAGGATGTTGTGATTTGCGATGCTGCACAAAGGGTCCTATTTATAGATTGGCTAAGGTTCGCCAGCCGAAGAGAGTCATGATTATCAGTCGGGCTCGAGTGTGTCACATTGCCTCAATTTTCAACATTTCCGCGTGTGAGGTGATGGGAAAGTGCAGGTGCAACATGCAACTTGCTCCTCTAAGCTGTCACATCAATTCACATATTTTCCAAGTGTCAATAATAATAAGCACCGCCGTCTCATCCAAATCGGATGAAATTATAGGGAAAAGCTCTATTGGGCAATGTGCCCTGTACGAGCATTGATATCAATCAATATAGATAACTTGCAGGGAAGCTCGCAGAGTTGGCCTGGTTCATTTTTCAAGATAAAATCCATCTCCATCACACATGAAAGATTGTCAATTGAATGCTCAAGTAGTTTGGATGGTTGGCAATCTTTTTGCACGAATAAATTGTTAACGCATGGTGGCAATTCGGGATAAATGGTTGGCACGTACCTTTTTGGTTGCCTTTCTCGAGAAATAAAAAAGGGAAGTTATGGCATGTAGAGAGACATACTTATTGCAAAAATTACCAAGAATTAAACAATTAATGCATTCGCAAGAGGAGAGAAGTTTTCAGAAAAGCTAAGCCATTTGCCAAAGGTTTACAGAAAAACTCTTGCGAATATTAAATGGTTGAAATTGTAGAGGACCCTTCACAGATCTTAGTTTCAGGAGATCTAAGCGAATGAATGAATAACGCACCCCATGTGCAGCTTTACGACAAGGAGTCCTATGCTACTTTGGGCATACTTGCGAAACCCAACTGGCCTTCCATTCACTCGGTGAACTAGAAGTTTTTAAGCACTGTTCCTCATAAAGACTAGGCAGTGGTCTTGGAAGATTGGGATAACATCTTTGAACTAAGTTATCCTGCAATCCTAATAGCCTTAGGGAAGCCACATGCAAAAGAATGAAGCATATGATGGATCAATTTCACAAGCGGCTATGGTTCTGTGGACTCGCACAGTACATGGTTCCCTTGGTGCACCCTTTCCCAAAAGTTGTGGTAGCATGCACGACACATTTTGACCCAAGCACGGGGGTTATCACCGCCAAAAATTTTAGGGTAGTCATTAGCCCTGAGGCTATTTAGGATATGTTGTGTGTCCCGCTTCCCTTGGGGAAGGAGGTTGAAAAATTTGAAGTGGAAAGAATGCAACAAAAGTGGGGAGAGCTCCAGTCGGGACCACAGTTTTATCGTTCTGAGCTTCAGTCAATTAGTAGTTCGACACCGCCAAAATTCCCTTTCAGTTTGAAGGCTTTAAAAGGTGGTGTCTCTGCCACTGCTTCTATGCTAGCAATGGTGTGCGGTTTGGACTCGGATGACAACATTTTTTAGTTTCAAATGTCCCTCTGCTTTATGCTGAAAAAGAATCGCAAGTCGCCACTCCTATATTTTGCAAGGGTTATCAGTAGTGGAATTTGACAGCAATTACAGGATTTTGGGGCCGGCTCTAAGTTCAGGTATTCGTCTTACCTAGCTTACACTATTTTGCACCAGAACGTGGATTACTTTTCAACGTCTATGCTCCTGTCTATTTTTGATGAGGGTGGTTTAAGGAAGCCGGTTTCGACATGGACCCCTGTCATGTCAAAAACCTTTGATTATTATGCGTTCTCAGATGCATTCATAGCCCTGGATATAAGGGCTTTGGACAAAGTCGACATAAATATGACTGAATGTATATCACTCCGACAGAAGTCCTGGCTGGGAAAGTTAACTCCGCCCTATGACTAGTTCTTTGGCATGGATTTCACCATGCTTCGCATGCCTGGTTTCATCCGGGAGCCTTTCTGACTCCCTCATTTTCTTTCCGACAGAGTGTTGGCCCTTGAGGCAATGAGGTAGCTATGTACCCTTGAAGATGATTACTAGGGAGGGAAGCACCTAACCTCCCATTTACTGCTGCCAATCATGTTTGGTCCAGTCTTGCTGGTTAAAAAGAGGACCTCAAAGATTGACACCTTGATGATTTTTCTTTATAAATTGGGTCACCTCGGGTTGGTATTAATTGATGATACTTGAAATTACAACCCCGATAATAATTTATCGGGAATCGACATCAAGATCCTACATTCACCTTGGCCATTCTGGGACCTCCGACGAAATGCTGAAGAAGGAAATTTAAGCAGATATGTAGGCTTTGAATATTTTCCTACAGTAGATTATCGACCGCCATGGCTGAATTTTTACCACATAGTAGGGAGGGTCAATCCAAAGCTGAGTATTAACTCCTCCCTGGTCACTCAATTGAAAAAGCTCGGTTGGACGCCCGATAAGATGCAAGCCTTCTGGGTATACTGATAGGAAATTCTGGCAATTGACAAAATGTATAACGATGTAGCCCTCGATGATAGATTTGATGACATTTGGGAAAATGAACACCTAGATGTTGAGTTTTCTCTGAACCGATCAACATCCATGCAGTGATATAGAAGAGAGGAGGCTACCATAGAATCTGAGGAAGAAGTAAATTAGAACCCCCTTGTCATTGCCAGGAGTCCAATGCATGAGAAGAGTATGGGAAAACAACTTGTAATGGAGGAAGAGCCGCATGCACAAGTAGCTCAGCCAGCCACCTCCTCTAAATCAACATGGAGGCAGGCGAGGACGACAGGTGGTAAGGGATGGGTCATTCTTGACCTTGATGATTCTCCAAAAGAGAAGCGACAACGAATTGAAGAGGCTGGTCCGGAGGAGGAACAGTTGAAGAGGGGAGCGATCGAAGCATCTACGGCTCTGCATGAGCATCAGGTAACTTTTCCTCCTTTTTCCCTCTCATCTATGTCTCTAGTCTCGCCTCAGTCTGCACCTACTTTTTCATTCGCACCAGTTCTCTTCGCCACTAGATTGGTCGTGCATTCCAGCCCCACTCCTGCTTTCCCACCGGTGTCTTCTGCTTTCCAGGTCTTTTTGGGAATGCAATTTGGTGTAAGTTCTGGGCTCGTGGGCCAACATTTTTTATCCCCAAGGCCCAATCTTGCGGTTGGTGCATCTCCAGTTTTCCCTTACACCTCATTCTCACCCCCTCCGAGTGGTCAATTCATTCTACCATTCTCCCCAGCTATTATAACACGGCCAAGTAAAACCTCTGATGTATCGGCCATGCTGTCTTTCTCGCTGGCTATTCCTCAGGAGTATCCTTTTGCTGGCGGACTAGGTATTCTGGCCTAGGAATATTTCTCGCAGGTTGATGCAAATAAAAGCGACCGTGCCAACTGGATCAGTAAAAGAAGATTGAAAGATGCAGGCTGGCATGCGGAGCCCTTTTTGCAAACCGTATTCAATGAGGGTCAGAATTCCTTAATGTTTGTGAAGGTCACTCCTAATGTAGTTAGGGCAGTGGGCAAGATGCAACCCAATGACTTTTCTATAAATGCTGTCAGTTTAGACTTGTAGCAGGCCCGCCCGCGAGATAAAGTTGAGCTGATGGAGGAGACCCAAAAAATAGTAACCACTGATTTTCTCAAGCTCAGCTGGTAGGCGAAGAAGAAGGATGATCAGATTGCGGAGCTCAAAAGTAAGGTCAACATCTAGGTAAAAAAGTTCAAAGCCCAAGAGAATGAAATAGGGCGACTTGAGAAGGAGAGGAGCGCCTTCGAAAGTTAGATAAAGGAGTTGTAGGGTTTGAGCAAAGAGATCGTTCCAACTCTCGAGCTATAGGTCGAGTAGAGTTGAGCAATAGAAGAGAGGCTCTGGGCTGAGTCCAATTTGCTAAACGTGGTAATGAAAGAACTTCGGCTGAACTCAACTGCCGAAATTGCTGAAATGAATACCAACTTAGAGTTGGAGGTCCAAAAGACTAAGCGAGCTGAATTGGCCCTGGCAAAAAAGGAAAAGGAAGTTCTTGCCCTGAAGGAGCAGATGTCCACATTGGACAAAAACTTGGTAGAGGCAGTGGCAGGTTTGGGCAGCAAAGAGGCAGAATTGGCTACTCTAAGGACCCAACCGCTTGCACCCCAAATGATCTCATTAGAAATTTCTAAAGAGTTACATGCATCATACTAGGACAAGGTAAAGGCTTTATGCCTTACGCTTTAGCCCACCTTAAAATTTATGGCGCAAGTAGCTAGTCTCTGCAGAACAGTGAGCGAATCAATTCAGTAGGTTCATGAGTTAACTTTCGACAAGGTTCTAGAGGCCAAAATTTTATTGGGTAAGTTGTATACTACTTCAGATGAAGCATTGAGTGGTGTGGGCATCAATGATCGAACGACAGTGGCTTTGGGTGTAAGTAGCCTCATCTCCATGCATGAGGCCATTCAATAGGTCACAGATTGCAGAGCTCAGTTAAACCAGGTTTAACTCAAAAAGGCCTCCCTTCGCCTTTTATTGTAGATCAAGCCGTAGCGGGCATGAAGCATATTGTTGCAATGATCAAAGAGAAGAAGAAGGACCTTACCATTTTTCAGACATTTGATCAATCTCCAACTACTGAAGAAATCAAGAGGATAGTGCATTAGTTGGCGCAACTTTTCTTTCAATTGGAACTAGAAGCAAAAGTTTCAAGCGGATTAACCTTCAAAGCAATTATCGACCTCTGATTGGCTCATGAGCATCTGCAAGCCCTCTCTGCACCATCAAATGAAGTATGGACCATTCTACAAGCTGCCCTCTTGAAGTTGTGAGCATTTTTGATGCTAAACCAAAGTTTCTGGGGATTTCCTTTCCACGAGCGAAAAGCCCCTATGAGTCACCAAACTATTCAACAAAAATTGTCGAGGTCTTTGTAGTTTTATATTTACCATCATGGATCCACCTTATTTTTCTATGCTCACTACCTTCGGAGCTCTCCACGTGGCTTCCTCGCGAATCTTTTCAATTTTCTTTTGCTTCACTTTTCGGCAATCTTCGTCCACATGCCGTGTGGATCATCCTGGCTGCTTTTCTGAGTTGGGCCCGCCTCATTCTTTATTTTTGTTCGGAGCTCTCCACGTGGCCCTCTCTCATAGTTTTCTGTTGGGTGCCTTTTCAACTCTCCATCAGGCTTCGTCTGAATGACACATGGTGTTTCTTTTTCTACACCAGTTACCTTGGAATTGTCAACGGATCTTTTGTATTTCCTGCCGCCGCGTATTCTCCCTTGCTGCTGCATGGTTTTCTGCTTTATGTCATGGCTTTGCTGGCATGTTGCTGATCGGATGATATTTACTGTGGCAGCTCGAGATGATCTGAAGCGTTGATCACTGTGCGTGGGTGGCCTTTCTTTGGATAGGTCTTCAAGCAGTGGACTGGCCAATATATGGGGTCGTGTTTTCTTTTATTAGGTTGTTGATTAAGTTTTACAAAAAACTCTCAAACACTAAGAAGTAAGCCTATTGTAATAGTTGTTTTCAATTCAAAGACTGCGAACTATGCCATATAGTTTTGGCCTTTTTCTATTTCTAAGCATTTGTTGTGATTATTGACATGTGCTATTATCTTTATTTTTGTATGAATGCCTATTCTTCAGTTTTTGTAACCTTTCATAGCTAAAAATGAATGCAAATCATGTTTCTTTGACTCTTCTATGTTAAAATAAAGTTATGCTTAGTTACATTATACAAATTAGAGGGTATTTTTGCATGATAAGTGATTTTGAGAAAGTTATCTTAATTAACGACAATTTAGTGCTGCGAGCCTTTGCATTCTGCACTGTGATCTGGTAAAATCAGCTAAAGGTTTTGGCGCATCGCCTGTAATGTAAATTTTACATTCTTGTAATCTCCTTTACTTTCTACCACACCCATTAAATGAAGAGACGACTTCGAAAAAATCCTGGAGATTACTTAGCTAGCGCATAGTGTCTTGCAATAGCTAAGTTTCCCATAAGACAGCTGCTACATGCAAAATATTGCATCAATAGGTAATATGGGGTGGAGAAATGGTGTTTGATGTGGAATTATTCATATAAATGGTGTATTTTTTGGTTCTTGAATGGGAGGCCATTGTCTATGATTATGGATTGGGGTACACCATACCGACAAATGATATAGTTTAGGATAAACTTAGATATTTGTGTGTTGTTTATGTATGTCATGGGAATAGCTTCGATCCATTTGGTGAAGTATTCAGTGGCGGTGATGATGAATTTGTGGCCATTAGATGATGAAGGGTGTATCTTACCTATGAGGTCAAGTCCCCATTGGGCGAAGGGCCATGGTGAAGTAATTGGACAAATCTCCTACGTTGGTGCTCTTATCAAGTCTCCATTTATTTGACAATGTCTACATTTCTTTACAAAGATGTATGAGTCTTTCTCCATTGTACGCCAGTAATAACCTAGTCTCATAATCTTATGGGCTAGACTAGGACCACTCAAATGAGATTGGCATATACCCTCATGTACCACTTGCAAAGTTGTTTGTGCTTCCTTAGCATCGAGACATCTCATTAGGGAATTATCTAAGGTATGTCTATATAGGGTTTCTCCAATGATGGTGTACTTAGTGGACTTTCGGATAAAGGTTCACCGTTGGTTATTAGACAAGTCTTGGGGTAAGGTTTGGTTAGTGAGATAGTTGAATATGTCTTTATACCAAGGAGACATAGGACCAACAATGGTACACACTATCACAGTATCGGGGACATCATAAGCAGGGACCAAAAGTTGTTCAACCAGAAACTCGAACTTAGGCACATTACTCAGAATATCCAACAAGGAACCCATGGTTGCCATAGCATCTACAGCTCTATTCTGGATACGTGGTATTTGTTGAAAAGTTATGTCATTGAAATAATTCTTGAAACTATCATCCATTCACTTGCAAGGTGCAAGCTTTTCATTCTTAGTCTCGTAATCATCATTTACATATCAGATTACCAGTTGAGAGTCGCCAAAGACATGTAGGCTCTTAATGTTCCACTGAGTTGCCATTTTTAAGCCTGTCACTAAGGCTTCGTATTTTGCTATATTGTTGGTACAAGGGAAAGAAATCCTAAATGATTTGGGAATGGTATCACCTTGAGGTGTGACAAATAAGATACCAACTCTTGAACCATGATTTGTATGTGACCCATCAAAGTACAGTTTCCATTCAGTTTTAATGTCAATGTTGAAGAGAAATTCATCTAGAAAATCTGCCACTAAGGGTTGGTCTGCCTTCATAGGTGCATCAACTAACTGATCTGCAATCACCTATCCTTTTATAGCCCTCCTCTCGAAATCCTGAATGTCATACTCGCTAATTATCATAACCCATTTAGCCAATCGGCCTGTTAAAGTTGCCTTACTTAGGAGGTATTTAAGTGGATCAATCTTTGCAATTAACATTGTTTGTCAATTGAGCATATAGTGCCGAAGTTTTTAGGTAGCAAAAACTACCACTAGATAGGCACGTTCTATGTTGCTATAATTCAATTCATAGCCCACTAAGGTACAATTGATATAATAGACTACTCTCTCTTGACCTTGATCATCCTATTGTGTGAGAAGAGCCCCTAATGCCGACTGAGTTGCTGAGAAGTAAAGTATCAATGGTTTTCCCTCTATAGGTGGCATTAAGACTAGTGGAGTAAGCAAATATTCCTTGATTTTTTGGAAGGCCTCTTGACATTTAGGTGTCCACACAAATGGTACTCCTTTCTTGAGTAGATGTTGAAATGGGTGTATTTTATCTGCCAGTTGTACTATGAAATGCCTAATGGACTGTAATCTCCCCTGGAGGGTTTTGAGTTGACCAATGCTGACTAGAGGAGGAATTTCTATGATATCTCTTACCTTCTCTGGATCTAGTTCAATGCCTCTTCGAGAGATGATATACCCTATTTGTTTCCCTGATTTCACCCCAAAGACACACTTCTTCAGATTTAACATGACATTGTAATTCTCTAGCCTCTGGAATATCTTGTCTAAAACCTTTAAATGATCTTCCCTTGTTTATGATTTGGCTATAATTTCATCTACATAATCTTCCATGAGGGTATGTACAAAGTCATGAAAAATCGTAGTCATTGCCTGTTGGTAGGTGGCTCCTGCATTCTTAAGGCCAAATGGCATAACATTCCAATAGTATGTGCCCCATAGACACGTGAAAGTTGTCTTGTGTTGATCTTCAGGTGTTATCTTAATTTGGTTGTATCCAGAGAAACCATCCATGAGGGATAGCATCTCGTATCCTGCTTTAAGATCTACTATCATGTCGATATTCAGAAAAGGGAAGTGATCCTTAAGACATGCCTTATTGATGTCTCTAAAGTCAGTGCAAATGCGAATGCCCCCAGTTTTTTTTAGTCACTAGTACAAGATTTTATATCCAATCTGCATAGTCTATTGTCCTTATGAATCCTACATCCAGGAGTTTCTTAAGTTCTACTTTCACCAGTAGAGCGATTTGCGGATGCATTTTCCTTTGCTTCTATTTGACTGGCTTAATACCTGGCTATAATGGTAAATGGTGCAATATTAGGTCTGGATCCAGCCCAGGCATGTCAGCATACGCCCATGCAAAGTTTATCTATCTCTTTTTGAATAAATCCTTGAATTCATGTTGTTTTGTCTCTATTAAAGAAGTTGCAAAATATACTATCCGAGGATTCTCTTATGTACCTATGTTGACTGCAACAACCTTTTCTACTAGCATCAATGACTTTTCTTGTTCAACGGGGAGAATATTTAAACCTCTATCCTTGGGTGCCTTAGAGAGGTTTTCACCCTCAGATACGTCCTTTATTTTGACTTTTTCATCATCCAAAGGCGCCTTTCAGTTTTCACCTAGGGACTCATCATTTTTATTTTCATTGTCTTTTTTCTTTTCATTCTCATTTTTGCGACTAGAGGTGTAAGTAGACTACCCAAAATATGCTTTATCATCCAATTCTTTGGTAAAACCTGCCTTATGATCCCCTCTTGGTATGCCTTCTCTAAGTCCCATGAACTCAACAATTGCTTCGTCATTCTCAAATGCATCTATGATAGGTGTACATTGTTGATCCCAGTCGATAATTTTGGGATATATAAGGGGCATGTCATCATCAGAGTTCTTAAAGGTAGTTGCGGACAAGGTGAGTATAGAATGGTTGACATGGTCACAGAAGTTTTGGACCAACTCCTTTTTGTTATTCCTCCTAGGGATAGGTATACTCTGATGTGGGACTATAGTGTGGGCTGATTCGTCAGAAGATGGTTTGTCAGGTGCCCAAGATGCATGATCAAGGGTTTCCCAATAATATTTCTCTTTCCATTCTGCTTTGGACAAGTGTTTCTTAGGACGAGGACTAGATTATTTTGGTACAGGTTTCACGTTGAGGTCCAGTTCTCCAAATAGGGCATCTATGTTCATGGTACTAGTAGATGAAAGGGATTCCCATTCACCATCGCTTGAGTAAGGTGATTCATCATAAACTAGAGGTTTGTCATAAACTAGGGGTTTGTTGTAAACTGGGGGAAAGGGTTCATGAGATATCTCGATTTCTGCACAAGCACTCACTTCCTCTTGAAAAGATGATGAAGGACCAGGAAACCCAATTATAAGCGGTTGACACCCTAGCCCTAAGTATTTTGGTCATGGGTAGACAGTGATCGGTTATGTCCTTCCAGTTTGATATAGTCCTAACCCACTATGCCCATCATAGCCTTCATTTTGCATTATCTTAAAGCCTTTTCCATACTGGTCCTTAGCTATTTGAATAGATGGGGAGGGGTATACATGTTCTTCTTGATATAACTAGGAATCACCTTGATCCACAATTTCTTCACTTAACTCTCCCCATTTGGTTAATGTCATTGTAGAAGGAACATAAAATGTGACCACTGACTATCTTCTATCTACCATGGGTAGGCCATATGCCTTAGGTGGAATCAATTGAGTGACGCATTATGATGCCTTTATATTATACTTGCCACAACCCTTGTCTTAGATCTCGAGTTTAGGAGTGTATGGTGGTGGTTTGAATGAAATGGACTTAGTGAGACATGATGGGTCAACGTATTGGGATAAAGTGGATGATGAGGCTTCTTGGTTAACTAGTACTTGTCATTGTGGAAGGTCCCTTAGGCTTTTACAATATTGGAAAGGATCTGGATCACCATCAATAGTGATCTCTATGCCATTATATGGGAACTTAAGACATCGGTGGTATGTTGAAGGGATGGCTCTCATTGCATGTATCCAAGGTCTACCTAACAACAAGTTATATGGAAGAGTGAGATCCAAGACTTGGAAGCTGGTGTTTATGATCGCGGGGCCAATTCTGATAGGGAGCATGAAAACTCCTTTGGATGACCTTTCCTCATCATCATAAGCCTTGATGACTATACTCTTAGAAGTGTCTACATAGTCTTTTGAGGATCCTAATGCCTTAACCAATTTTAGGGTACACAGGTTCATACCTACGCCCCCGTCTACCAAGACTCATCTGACTCTGGTTTGATGGACTAGGACTTCAAGATGTAATGGGTCATTGTGATCAGACTTTTTGGTGGAGTATTCTTGTTGGGAAAATGTGGCATAATGTGAGTTGGTCAAATATGCTACCATTTCTTTGAAGCGATTGACATCCAAGTCCGTGGGAAGAGTAGTGTTCTATAATTCTTTGTCAAGTATGGCTCGATGTTCTGGTGACAAAGTCAATAGTTCCAAGATAGATATTTGTGCGAGGGTTTTGCTCAATTGAGCGATGAGATTGTATCTATACTTGGGCCTCTATGTAAGTGGTTTAGAAGAAGGACCTGGAATAACTATTTTAGTCATGTGTGTGTTCACATTACATTCTGGGTGCTTCTTAATGATGACGGTATCAACATGTTCATTTGCAGCTTGAAGGCTATATATGGTCTTTCCTTTCCCATAGTCATATTTGGAGTTGGTGTAATTGGAAGAGGGATTGTTCTTGGCTCCCGAATTAGAGGTGTTTCCTTTTGTGTGGTCATGTAATGGGTCTATGAAGACCTTATGATCACTTTTTTTGGTATTTCTCTGCCCATTTACCTCTATGGATCTGTTTTCAAAAAAGTCTTGAATGATATTCTTTAATTGGCGACATTGTTGGAGGTTGTGCCCTTTCGTTTGATGATAGTCACAAAAAGCATTATCATCCCACCATGAAGGTTTGAACTATCCAGGATCATACTCTCTTGGTTCCAAAGGTTTGATAAGATTATGTTTGACCAAGTCTTTGAAGACCGCCTCGATTGGTTGCCCTAAAGATGTAAATTCTCACGTGGGAAATCTCCTTTGGGGTCTTTGTTGTGAGTTCTGGACATAGTTAGCCATTTGATCTAGACTATTTACCATGTCTGCATGTTGGTTGTATCCTCTAAGTGTGATAACCAGTCTAGTATGTATGTGTTTAGCATCAACAATGTCATCATTCGTGACATTCTTGTTCCTAGACCAGAACTTGTTTCTATCATTCGACACGTTTGTATGTTGGACAATTGGGCTCTTGCTTGGTACTTTTATTTTTCCTTTGTCAATAAGGCCCTTTTCAAGGATGATCCCCTTTTGTACCAATTCAAGAAATGAATTGCAACAATGTACCCGTAAGTCACCTCTCAGTTTTGGGTTGATGTTTTCGAGGAAGATTGTGACCTTTTGTTTTTCGGGTATTTCGACTAGACAACAGCTAGCTAGACTTCTCCATCTCTGGAAGAAAGTGATGAACATATCATCATCTTCTTATGTCATGTGGCACAAGTTTGCTATGGTTACTTCATTTTCTATGTTAAAGGAAATTTTTTTGACAAACTTCTTAGCCAATTCACCCTAGGATCGTATACCATATGGAAATTTAGAAAACCATTCCAATGTTATCCCTATGAGGGTTCATGCAAATAGGCGCATCAAGTACATGGGGTCATATGATATGTCCATGCATGCCATTGAGAATTCTCTAATGTGTTTAAAAGGATTCTTCCTCTTGTTATACTTAGGAAAATTTGGTATAATGTACCCACGGGGGAAAGGTGTCATATAGAGTGCTTTGTTGAATAGAGATGGACATAGGTCTTGTGCTGATATAGTTCATTTGCCTAACATAGACATGTCGTCCATCTTTTGTTGAAGAGTTTGAATTTGGTTTTGAAGGATGTCGACTTGTGTCAAGGACATGGTGTTTGTGTTATTTGGATCAATGTAGGTGTTCTAGTATGCCATGTTTTGTGACAGGTTGTGATTTGGCAAGGGAATATATCCTATTAGGATGTGCTGATTTGGTATAGGGATATTCCCTGCTTGAATGGTCTGAGTTGGTATAGGAATGCTTCATGTCTGAATGGTCTGATTTGGTATAGGTATGCTACCTATCTGAATGATTTGATTTGGTATTGGTATATTCCTGCCAACTTTGGATCTCTTACTAGTCATGTTGGTGCCAAAGGGGTCGAAGGAAGTTGCCCCCATAGTAAATTGTAAGCCTTGTGTTACGTTGAAAGGGATTGTGCTTAAAATTGATGATGTCTGAGTAGATACATTAGTTGGTATTGCTGCGGTAATTTGAGGAATAGACACACTTGATGTCGCAGTTTGTGTTGGTTGGCTAGACTGTGTCGTCAAAGTATGAATATCAAATCCTGGTGGTAGTGTGGCGCCTTCTACTAGCAACTTTGCTAGATAGCATTGTGGATCATTTTCCAAACACTCATCAATGAAGGATGCAAATTCAAGATCTTGAACTATTGCATCTATGTCTTCTATGTAAATTTTCCCATGTGTGTCTCTAGTGACATGTTTTTCAAGTAAAGGCTTGTGTGGGCATTTACTTCCTGACGGTTGTTTTTCGAAAGGATTGATAAATTATTTGGGGTCTATCATTGCTTTGTGTTTCTTTTTGGACCTTGTTTTGACCATGAAAAAGTTGCTCAAAATGGATAATGCAAACTATGTCTAAAAATTGATATGACTTATGTCTATGTTTTTGGATTTTATTTATTTTTGACACTAAATGATTGTAAAAAGATGTATACTAAGATGACATGATATGATGGACGAAATGCAAAATCTCGAGTAGATATTGACGATAAATGAGTCTAAGACGAGTATACCCTACCACCTAATGGAGTAAATGCATGCAAATATTTGTTTTTGACCAAGGAACTTGATTGGATGACAAGGACAATTGATAAGGTAAATTTTTCAAACTAGACTGTTGAGCTGAAAAGATCCCCTAAATGGGACTTAAAGTGACAAGGTTCAATGATTGTGACAAATCAAAACATGAACGTTGCAAATGATGAGGAAAGTTATCTCTATTTTTTTATGACATGAAATTTCCTAGGAATTATCTATATGCATGTGACTTAGGATGACTATGACTATGACGTTTTACTGTGGCTAAGACGTATGTGACACCTAATGATGCAAGGTTTTTGAGAAAAATTTACCAGTTTCTAAGCCAACGTTGATCTTAAGAACCTAAAGCAAATATTGACAATGATGTTTCAGACTCAACTCATGGTTTTTGATGTTTTATGTAGATAGCCAAATGCGGTTCAGATTCTGACATATGCAATTTTTTGACAGTGCATGTGGTGTTTCTAACAGTTGTGGTTTTTTTAATGAAAAATGCAGTTTACCGATACACATGCGGCTCAAAAACTGACAGACGTGGTTTGCATGCACACATGCTACTCAGAATGTGATAGTTGCAACTCTTGACATGCAAACTATGAAAAGTGAATTTTTTGATAGACAGATCCAACTTTTCCCCTAACAGATGCGACTCACTAATACACATGCGGCGATTAAACTGACAAATGCGACTCGGTTTTCTGACGGTTGGATTTTTCTTGAAAGTTGAAATTTTCCCGAAAGTTGTTGACTGACTTTGTTTGTTTGATCAAGATTTTGATGAATACAACAAAAAAAAAACATAGCAATCAATGTATTTTCAGTTTTTGTGATGTAAGGACTATTAAGACTCGAAAACATTTACAACCTAGGCTTTTAGGATAATACTTGTTGAATTCTTATTTGGATTTCTCCAGCTATGCATATTTATGGTGAATGACTAGTAGCTTGACCCCACTGGCTCCCCTCCATGAAACTCACTTATATGGGGCAGCCAAGCTACTATATCCATGAAACTCCCATGGCATACATTTCATTTCCACACATAAACCGTAAGAATATAAGACGGCTTCATAGGGCCGACCCTGCTGCGCCAATAAGTAGGTAGGATTTTGGTAACTCTACAACAAGGTTTTTAATAAGGGCATTCTATTCATGGGACACTATCCAACATCGGCAAGAGTCCATTTGTGTCCATCTCATCGGAATAGTCCATGTGATTCGCAGGCTTTCACCAAGAATCCTCTTTTATATATCGGCTAGAAGTCACTTGGCTTTAGTGTGCTACCGGTTTGAGTTGTCATGGGGTGAGTACTTTTTCCCACCAAGATAGGCTAAAGTTCTAGAGACAACAACTATTTATCTTACACCCAGGATTGCATGACTGCGCAAGGGGAGAGGATACTTCGGTGTACTGAATCGTAAGGGTTACAAATGCGTGCAAAACACCAGACAAAGAAGATAATGGTTCCTTTTAATCCAAATGACAATTGTTTATCTACCAAACAAGAAATTCTTTTTAAACCCACATGATGATTATCTATCTACCAAACAAAAGCTTGCTTAAATAAATAAATTGACACAAAGGCATTAGGTCTTGCATGCAAATTTATCAATAGTTCATTGTTCTTTAGCTTTCGTCCTATAGAAAATTGTGTTTGGTTTTAATTGTCTTCAAAGCTTCATCCAACAAACACTATGTTATTCCCCCTAAATACAACTAAAACAAACATTAGCAAAAACCCAAACAACCCAAAAAGCGAAAAATGAAAATCTGGATGTATGAAAATCAATAAAAAAGTGAAAAAGTTTTACCACCCAGATGCAGTTTTTGGAGCCATAGATGTGGTTCAACTGTTGACAGGTGGACACGGTTCGTGACTTCGTGGATGTGGTGTGTGATGGTGGATGTGTCACTATTTTTCACAGATGTGGCTCGCGGATACAGATGCGTCATTTTACGGAACAGATGCGGTGCGCCGTACAAAAAACCTGCAAAAAGAACAAAAACAAAAAAATGAGAAGACGAAAATATGTACGAAATTGAAGCGTGTTCACATCGGGTTCACCAAATGTAATAGTAGATTAAAATATGTAGATATATCTTTCGAATGATGATGATGGACAATCTACCACTAGAATAAACAAAGTTAAATCCTAATCTATAATCTAACAACAAAGAACGAGTAAATAAACTAAACAAACTTGAACAAATTAATGGAAAGCTCTCACCGAATATGCATTCATCCCTTTGAATTATCTTGATTGTTCTTCTCCATTTTTCCTTTTTAGTATTCTTTCCCTTAGGTTTCTGTGTTTGAATACAAGTATAGCTTTGTCGAGTGTCTAAGCAAAATATCAAAGATAAATCTCTCTTCTCAAAAATTCACATATTTCTCTCTCGTTGCTATTTAGCTGTCTGTGGAGGTGGAAACACCAAAATGGGGGTTTGACCGAGGCAGGCCCCTATACAACCCCAACAATTTTCCCCTTTTTTTCTTATGTGCAGGTGGACGAGCTTTCAGAGCTAGTTGGCAAACTAGCACCTTGGTGAGATTATCTTCATTAGTTTGGCTCTCATATATTTACTTTGTCATCTCCGCTTATATTTTTCATATTTCATAGTTCTATTTTATTCATCTAAGAGTGCTTAGATAGGTCATCAACTCATTTTTGGTGGTTCATATTTCCTTTTTTTTCCTCTAGTCATACGAAAACCAGCACACTTGTGAGTCGCTAGCATGTCATGCTATCATCCCAGAACCGCGCTTACATCCTCAAAAAAATAGCTCTCTGAGGTGCAATATTGAATCTGAAAACCAACTCATGTAGCCTAGACTTAGATTTTAGGTCTAAAGAGTAGTACAAGGACCTTATATTCCTTATCATTCTTGTCCCCTATTTTGTAGCATCCCTTTAGAGTGAGGTAAGTTAGGGCAGCCTTTTACTCTTGGCTCTTCGTGACTTGGGGCCTTAATGGGGTTGGTCCCCCTTGGTGGAGCTTTTATTTTCTTCCCCTCTGTGGTGGGTTTGTTTTCGTTACCTTTGATTGGTCTAGGTATTGGGGGTTTGTCTTTCTGAGTGTTGACTTGTTATCGGTGGTGATCAGTCACTTAAGTCATGTTTTATCCCTCTTTGGCCGTAACTTTACCGACCCCTTTTACCCATCCTTTCAGTTTTTGTGTCGTGACCTTTATGTCCCTATGATTTTTGGCTGACTATTTTTACAACTTAACCATTGAATTATCTTTTCGACCCCATGGGTTATTTCCCCATCCTCCTAGTTGGTCCCCTTCTTTAAAGTAACTATTTCGCATGTGCAGATTACATTGACCGATGGATGCAGTGACTTTGATCTTGACCGTTCATCGCACACCTCACAAGGTTCGTGCTTACGTCACGAGAAATGCTACGAGGCTTGTGAGATGCTACCACCTATTGCATAGCTTGGTGGGGCCAGGTTTTGAGTACTGGCCGATGGATGGATGCTAATGGTGACAACTGTGTACTTTCCAATGCATCTCAGCCATCCCTCGTTGACCTCGCGCAATTAAAACTTCAGTTTCAATAATGCTGTGAGGTACGTGATTTTTTGACATGTGGATGCCAGTGTTATCGATCGATGAATGTGGTGGGACTCGTTCCATGCTGATGTGGTACCTCATGGGTAGTTTTCTTGCTTGCTTGATGACTGGAAGGCGGATGTGGCATTTTCAAACAGTTTTTGACTAAATCTAGGCCATCCACTTGGCCAACTGTGTTTTTGATCAATGGCTTGTTTTTAAATGATTGGTGTTGTACTATAGCCGTTCTATCTCGCGCGAGTGAATAGTAATGGCAGAGTTCGACTCGGCCTACATAATTAAATGCCAAATAACCAGTAAATTGCTATTTCAGTATTGCATTTTGGTTTGTAAGAATTCTTCAGTGCTTAAGGAAGCAACTATTATCGCAGTTATCCAGTCTCATGGCATTTGATGCTTTGCAAAATAAACCATAAGTGATACATACGCCTTCTCTTGTGTTTTCAGAATATGTTAGCATTGCCTATTGAACAATTGGTGACTATTTTCTTTTCAGTTCTTGGTAAATTGTTGAGAAAATTAGCTTTTAGAGCTTATATAGGTCATTGCTAGTGAGTTTTTGAATATAGAAGAACTTTCTGTGATGGCAGTAGAAAGCAAGGTGTAATTGTTTGTCATTTAAAAAACCCTAGTTCGAATTATCATTTGTTTGATATAAATGGCACCCAAGGCATGAACTGCTAGTTCCGAGGCTATGCCTAAGGGTTATTCACAAGATATTATTGATTTGTTGAAGCCTTCTATGAGTAAGAAGCAGGATGGAAGGGTATTGTTTTATGGATCCTTTATTCAGGAAGGTTTAATGGATAAACAGTTAACAATTTGCGATGTCGAATTGTCATACACTAGTTGGCAGTTGTTTTCCAACTGGTTTGGGAATAGAAATTTGGTAGTTCCTTTGTGTAATCCATGGAGATTGGACCTAGGTAATCTGGTGGTACCCAATTTCTATGAGGATGTAGACTTATTGAAGGATATTTCTGCAAGGTACGACCCTATGACTTGAACTATCATAACACATCTTGGCAAGCAAATGATTAAAGTAACCGGGGAGGAAATCGCAGAGATTTTTGGTTTGCACGAATGGAGCCAGGATATGATTCCCATCAAATTGGAGGTCTTCAGGGAGGAATGTAGAAACACCAAGGGTTTGATCAGGACATCCCTTTTGATACCCCATTTGACTGTGTCAGGAAGAGGAAAAAATCAGAAAAAAGTTCTTATTGGCAGGAATGAGCCTGAACCTTTCTCAGTGGACTATTTCACCCCCCATTTTAAGAAGACCGTCTATGCATTATGTCAAGTTATGGGGATTGATTTGAAGAATACTTTGCCTATAGAGGTAACGTATATGGATGTAAACCTCCAACACCCTGGTTATAATGTGGTATATGATTTTACCACTTAACTTGCAGAAAAAATGCATTCTGGCTTAGCAGCTTTGAAGCTGGGGAAGAATTGGGTAGGATTCAAATGGTTTTACTGCTAATTCATATGTTTTTATATAGGGTCCAGAAGGTATTTGAGAAGGACATGGAATTGAAGAGGATGGAAGGAGATATTGAAATGCCTGTCCAATATTGGACTAGAGTCCCGGACATGCATGATTATAAGTTTGATTATGTAACATTTCATAATGTTTTCAGATCCAAGTTAAGAAAGGCCTTAGTTGTTGATCCCCCTAGGATTCCAAAGGAAATTCATGACTTCCTAAGACCTATGGAGAGGAGGCTTGAATTGAATTTAACA
Source organism: Sequoiadendron giganteum (assembly GCA_007115665.2). Taxonomy (NCBI): domain Eukaryota; kingdom Viridiplantae; phylum Streptophyta; class Pinopsida; order Cupressales; family Cupressaceae; genus Sequoiadendron; species Sequoiadendron giganteum. Next base: position 721,774,196 of record CM021103.1, read on the forward strand.
CATAATTGGGGTGATATTATCCCCAATCATGGCACTACAGTTTTTAGGGTTTTGGCACAAATGCCATCCCGTTTGTTCTACCCAGGGAGGTCTCCCTTAGACTTGGTTTTATAGAAATCATGAGGCAGTTGGGAGCATCTCAAGATTTTCATTTTCCTGCTGAACACAAGAAGGGATCTTTCTGTCCTGAATATGCAACTTTTTTTGATTTTGTCATGATAAAGGGAGGGTGGAGAAATTTGCACTTGTTACTCAAGCCATATAGGCTAAGGACTGTACACCCTAGGATTTATGATCCTGAGGGTTTTATTTCCCAAATGAAGGCTAGGCACCAGACTGAGACCTTTGTCCACAACTTTTATTTTCCTGAAGATATCATCAAGAACATTTTTGATAAGGACTTACAGGACAAGAGAAAGGCAATGTACATTGCCTATTCAAAAATGGTGAGAAGTAAATAGGAGAAGATACCTGGTTTTGAACCTATACCTAATGCCAAAGATGAGCTCAACAAGGCAATCTATGCTCTTGGAAATTTTGAGAGTGTAGTAGGGGTCTTAAAGGAGGAAAGGATTGTAGAAGGAAGGGGAAAGTCACAAGTTACTGAGGAGTACCCTGAGATAATAATTGAAGAAAGGCCTACCTATTAGCCTCAGGGGAAGATAAAGGTATTTTCTAGGAGGAAGAGAAGTAGGACAAAGGAGGTTACAATGAGTGATGCATCATCTATCCCAGGGCAATCAGTGCCCAATATTGTTGATCTGGATTCACCTCCAAAGATTTCAGAACAGATTGACCCATCATCCCCAAAGAGGCATCGAACTGATAGTGTGAGGGATGTTGGCCAAAAGAGTAATGATGAGGAGGACATCATTGTAACTCTAGATGAAATGAATCCAAAGATGCATCTAGATCTAGCTCACATTGCAACGAGTTCAGGAGCAATCACCCTAAGATTGGGGAAGGATGAGATTAAAGGGATTACAAATAATGATGATTTGAGGATGGAGGCTTGTAAAGAGTTCATGATGGATGACTCTTTTATTCATACTCGTGCTTTTGAATATTTTGTATGGAGAGCTCATCTCTCATCATATAATGAGAAGGTAGCACATGAGAGAATTCTACATCCAGAGCTTCAAGAGCAGGTAATTCATTCAAGGGTTAGAGTGCAGATGAAGGAAAGGTTTAAGGAAATCACACTAGAACAGGGCAGGGCATTGATTCAAAAGTGTGGAATACTGCTACTCCCTGAATGGGATATTGTTGATGCTATGGTATTTGAAACAGTAAGAAGAGCCAATAAGCCATTTCTTGCAACAGAGGAGGAGGCTGCATTAGCACTTAAAGGATCAGCATTTAGTGAGGAATGGGAATCTCTGGCAATATGGTCACTATCCACAAGGTCTCAAAAATCTATTGTTGCTGAAACATCCGACTTGAGTGGTCATTTGATCATGAAAAGTGTTGCTGATACCCTTGCATTGGAGGTTGTTGACATGGTTGTGAATGTTGCCAAATTGACTAAGGCAACTGTGGAGGATTTAACTAAATGTTGAGATACTCTGAGGAGCTAGTATAATGATGTTATTATTGAGTATAATAAGAGTCAGTAAAGGGTGGTAGAATTGGAAACTGAAATGGCCTTACTGAGACAACAAATGGAAACCTTGAGTCTCAAAGACAAGCTAGCTCTAGCCACATTATTTTTGACTCGCCAGTAGATCAACCGCAACCTTCTGCACAGGTTCAATTTTGGGCTATGTTCCCATATAATATGGGACAAGTGCCCATTATGGTTGAAAAGGCCAGTAGCTCGAGCAGAGATCCTTCTAGGGAAAAGTTGATCCAATAGGTTGAAAACTATAAGGAGATGGTAGACCAAATTTGGGATGCAGTAGGAAGGAATAATTCAGAAATTGTTGATACTGTGTTAAGGCATTTACATAAATGGGTCCAGAGTAAGCTGAATGGTGTTCATGAAAATTATGCCTTGATGTTGCAAGCACTCAAATTGTTTCCAAGGGACAGAGAATTGGCTATCCCTTTGCTAAAAATATGGGGCCCTAGAATGGAGAAGTTAAAATTTATGGCAATTGGGGCAACACAGCATGGGAACAAATATCCTACATTCATAACAATATATCAATTTGTTAAGAGTATTGTCGAGCAAAATTTCCACGGGTCTATTGCTCCTATGGAGTCAAAAATAAAAGCATTGAAGGATATTGATGATGGAAAGGATTTGACTCCACTACCTCATATTCTACATAGTCAGGATAGGGTCAATCCTTTGCAGGCATGGAAGGAGAAAATGAATAATGTAATGACTGCCTAGACTCATGTGATATGCAAAAAGGCTGATATTCACATGTTGGAAAACACTTTAGAAAATTTATCATTTGTCATTAGTTTCCTGGAAAACTTTTATAAAACAACCACGTTATTGATGATAAAGTATGTACCTTATAAAAAAATGGTGGACAAGGTGGTGGCTTTCAATTGGCCGTTTGAGGAGGATTTTGAGTCATGGAAAAGGTTGTTCATTGATGAACTTGAATAATGAATAATTTGGACAAGAATTGCAATTTGGTCATGTAAAGTACAGGTCTAGCCTTGGATATTATATTTTAAAATACATTCTCTTTCTGGATTCAGGTGCAAATTGTTCAAATAAAATCAGTGCATAAAACGGTTAAAAGATGCTTTGGTGTCAGGGGAGCGACACTTGGAACAACGCCTTTCCTTCCTCCACAACAAAATAATGATCATTTTTTTTTTTGGCTTTTCTTCTCTTACCAACAGATGATGTAAAGTTGACTGATTAGGGATTGGCGGTCTAGTAAAAAGTGGACATGTGTATTCTCCGGTCTGAAGCTTGTGGGCTACCTTGTTTTTATAAAAGGGAATTATGGGCCGAGAGAGGGGTCTGTCAAAATTACTCAAGATACGTAAGATAAGAGTCAAGTAGTATAGAGATAAGAATATGTCTAGGTTTTGAAGCTTTTAGTCTATTTTGAAGAACTTAGTAAATCATGGGGTTCTTGAGCATACTTATGTTAACCTTGTGATTGTTTTGAGTCTATTTCTCTCCTATTGTAATATTTTGCATGAATTATTAATGAAGTATCGATCAAAGATGATTTTCATTAATTTCCATTTGTTATTTACTGTGGATTATGTTTGAATATAGCTCTAGTTCAAAGAACTGGTTAAATGCTTCAGTTGTCCAATAAAGTTATGCGAATTTTCACATAGGATTTATCAAGGAGTAATAAACTCAAGTATCGATGTATGGATTGTAGTGCTATGCATACTGATCATAGATGCTTTAGATGAAAGTTACTCTATAGTTCAATTCCTGGTTCGACTCTGTGCTTTAGGATATGGCACTAGAACTCTGACTGCTTCTCGTCCTTGTATTTTTTGTTATAGCTTCAGGAAATTTCAATCGAATAACTCATATCAACACACTTAGGTGTTATTTCAATTCCTTGTTAAATAGAGCCGAGCTTTCTAAGAAGTAGCCGATTTCTTGTAGGTTTATCTCTTTTAACATTGACGGGAATTTATCTGTTGTTTATCCATGTATGAGCAAATCATTTCTATCATGAATGACAACATATTTTAGGAAAACCCTCCCAGATCTTATAGAGTCCGAAGTGTAGGAGAGATAGCAGCTTTACTATTATCATCTCGTTAAGTTGGCACAGTGCCTTCAGGACTTTAATAATTGAGTATGGCAAGCTCATAGAATCTCTTGTGGGTTCTGCTTGGGTTGTTATAAAAATGCCAACGGAATGGCAACTCTGCTGGGGAATGTAATGAATGAACAGTCTCTCAGTGTAGATCTGGTTTAAGTCAGAGTCAGTTTTATAATATAATTGTTTTGTTCGATCACTATGTTTATTGTGTTGAGCACATGTGTTTAGTTTTCCTTTGTTCCTTGTTAGTGTGTCGAGTGATGTTTGAAATCTTGTCCAAAGTCATGAGTGCAAAAGCGAAGTGCAAATACTTCATCATTCCTGATATTTTGGGTGGCGACTCTGATATCTCAAACAACAAATTTTACATAAAGTGCTACAAGCAATGTGCAAAGGAAGGTTCTCAAACACCAGAAGGCATGAAGAAGATAATAAATTATACAAAAAAGAATCCCGAGCCAATGATAGAGCTCAAGTCAGGACAAGACAAGAAATGGGTAAAAATAAGTGATACCCCAAGTAAGTCTGTTTCATCCCCTATTGCTTTTTCTCCTACTTTAAATACTGAGATGAATAGTGGTTTTGTAAGTGAAAATTCCTCAGATACTATTATGCCTAAATCAGATCATGGTAGTTTCCCTTTTGAAATGGCATGAGAAATTGAAGTTGATATGTCTAAAGAAGAGGAGCGATGGGGTTTCTGGGAACAAGATAAGACATTCCCATAAACCACAACACCTGGTACCATATCCAGCTTCACTGGGAAAAATTGTAAGCCTAGAGGAACACCTCTGAGTGAGGGGATGCCTTTTATTCAGGAAGAAGATTAGGCAAAACAACCATATTATACCCTGGCTCCTAGTGAGGTAGGGGATATTCTTGAAAATGAAACAGATATAGACAAGGATATGCAAATCCTGATTGAGGAAGAAAGGAGGTTGCAAGAAGAGGAAGATAACAGAGATAGAATAAGAAAAGAGAATTTGGAGAGATTTCGAGCTAAGAAGCTCAAAAGAAATTCCCAAAAGAAGAAGGTTGAGAAGATGAGGGAAGAGGTAGCTAAGAGAAAAGCCTTTGAGGAAAGGGTGGCTAAAGTAGCTGCTAAAAGGGCATGTGAAATACCTAAAGTAACAATCTCAATGGGAGTTTCTGCTACTCCTACATATACTTCATCTACTCTGTCTACCAAAGGTGTGGATGCATTTGTGGGATCTAAGAAGATAACCTTTCAAGACAATGGGAAAGCCCATATTGACCAGTCTAGGAAAACTTCTCAAGGTTTTTCAAATTACAAACATTCTGCTAATACTAATGATGAATTAAATAGTCTGGTAGGCAAAGGGATGAGAACTAATCTTAGATCATTGGATTTCCCACAGAATCCTGAGCTCTTGAGGTTACAACTATTGAATGATCAATTACAAGCTGATCTGAGAAAAGCTGAAATAGAAGCTGCTAATGTCGAGGTGTCTCGGAAGATAGCCTTTCTTAAGATGTCGTCAAAAAACCATCAAGCTTCTGGTTCGGGTAATGGTGAAAATGATTCATTAAACAAGAAGTCTGAGAAGCAAGCCTATATAGAGGGTTGCAGTGGTAATCAAGGTGGTGGAAGTGGAGGTGGCCATAAGATTATCAGCTCATATTTAGAGAATGGGCATGCAAGCACTGCTAAGGTTAAGCAATCAAGTAGTGCTGATAAAGGTAAAGGTGGGGATGACAAGAAAGATATTGAACAACACATTACCTCTAGAAATGGATGTGGAGGCGGGACATCTCAAGTTGATAGATATAGGCAGTTATGCTTTGATAATATTAGGAGATATCCAAATCTAGTCCCAGATAATGCATGAAAACATCTCCCAAAATTCAAGGGTAATAATGCGTTCAGTGGAGAAGACCATTTGAAAGCTTTTCAAGGCTTTGTTGAAGATTTTGAACTCTGGGATGATGATGTGGCTATGAATTATTTTATGCAATCACTAGTGGAGGATGCTAGGGACTGGTACAGAGGGTTACTTGATAGTAGTATTGATTCCAGAGATGTATTTTATAGAGTTTTTAGGGAGTAGTATGGGGATCAGACTGATCCTAGATTCAAGTTGAATGAGTTCAACTATATTACTAAGGGGCACAATGAACTGGTTACTAAATTTAATGCTTGTTTCCAAAAGGCTATGAAAAGAGTCCCTACATATCTAAGATCCAATGAAAGTGCATGTCTAGTTGTATACTGTAATGCCTATGATGCTAAAATGTGCTATCTACTAAGAGATAAAGATCCTCAAAATTTAAGGCAGGCATATAAGATGGCAGTTAATATTGAAAATAATAGAAGGGCTTCAGGTAAGGAGGGAAGAAGAGAGGATCCTAAGGCTTTTAAAAGTGTGAGAAATCAAACAGAGAAAGTTGGTAAACCTACTCCAGCTGATGATAAGATAGATCAAGTTCTTACTTTGTTGCAAAAACAAGGAAAGAATGATAAGTCTCCCTTCCAGAGAAATGGAAGACCCCCAAGGTTACAAGATTATCCTTACAATACAAATTGGAATAATGGTAAACCCCTTCAAGGGAATCAGAAACATAACCAAATTCCACATGACCCTCTACAAATGTAGTCTATGAATAATGCAAAAATTCTATTATGGTGTGAGATATGCGGAATGCCGCATTCTCCACAATAGTGTACAGTAGCACAATCAATGTTGGACTCTCAGGATGATCAGGAAGACCCCCAGCCTCCCCAAGATCAAGACACAATGACCAATGTGTTGTTAGGACTAGTTGATTTGGCCTATGATGATTGCTCCTCTGTTGATGCTCACAGGCAACAAAATGACATATATCATCAGCAAGTGTTTCCAAAGGAAGAAGATAATGATGATTGTTTTGTGAATGAGTTTGAGATAGATGATACGGTGTTAAGGAGACCTTCTGATGAAGAAATTGAAAAATATACTGTAGCGTTAGTTGCTAGGGCATGGAACAATATATAACTGAGAAATAGGATCGTCCCTGGTGATTCTAGTAAACCTTGAAGTTTGTTCATAAAGGAAAAGGAGGTAATTAAGCCAAAAGAAAGTTTGGAGGCTAAGAATATTGATCCAAAGCCTAAGGAGAAAAGAGAACCCGGGATATGGGAAAAAAAGGTGGATAAGACCAAAAAAAATGGTGAAGTTATACTTCAAAATAATAAGGATAGTAACCAGAAGTCTTCTGGTAAAGAAATTTCGAAGGGGAAAGAAAAGGTAATTTTTGAAAAAACATGCTTCCCTAATTTACCTAAGTATACCTCAATAGATATGTTCTGAGTGCTTTCAGAAGTTAAGGTTACTGTTCCTTTCCTAGAAATGATGAGGATAGATGAGCATAAAGACAAGATAGTTGCACTTATAAATAGTATTCCCACTAATAGAAAAGATGAAGTAGTATCTTATTAGAATGATACAAAAAAGCAAAAGACAATGGAAGAAGTCACTACAAAGAGTCCACAAATATATTTGGGGACTACTGTTATAGCTAACCTAAATCATGTCAATCCTTTTTTCTTGAGTGTAATAATTGATGGAAAAATGCTAAGAAATTGCATGATTGACTCAAGAGCATCTAACAATGTGATGCCAGTGAAAATAATGCATGCAATGGGGCTGACAGTTGATAGTACATATGGTAAGTGCTATGCAATGGACTATAGGGAAGTACCTATTATAGGTATCATAAACGATGTTCTATATAGATTAGCAATCTTTCCTGAAAAAGAATTACATATGAGTGTTATAGTGGTGGATATTCAACCAACCTATGGTATGTTGTTGTATAACCTTGGAGTGCTTCAATGGGTGGAAGTATACAGTGTGACTTATCTTTTGCCACCTTTTCTATTGAACATAAATATGTTAAGGTAGATAGAGAGAAAAGAGCCCCCCACATGATTGAAAATGTGGAGGACCCATTAGAACCTATTAGAATTAACTTTGTAGAAACTGATTTGGATAACTTATGTGTTGAGGAAGATAAAATAGAAGAACATACCTGACCAACACCCATTGATAAAGAAGCTTCAAAGGAATTATCAGAAGGAGATTTATGGATCATGCATTTTGATGGAGCTTGCTCCAAAGAAGGCTCAGGAACAGGAATATATTTTATTTCACCTCAAGGTAAAACTTTCAAGTATTCATTCTTACTGTAATTCTCTTGTACAAATAATGTTGTTGAATATGAAGCTCTCATACTCGGTCTGAAGATAACTTCAAAACACGGTATTAAGGTGTTAAAGGTTTTGGGAGATTATGAGTTAGTGGTTTCCCAAATAAGATCCTACTTTGCAACTAAAGATAAGAGGCTCAGACAATACCGAAGTGCAGTATGGGACATTATTGAAGGATTTAATGCTTTTGGCATTGAATGGATTGAAAGAGGACATAATGCTAGAGCAGATTTACTAGCCAATATTGTTGTTAAACTTGATGATGTCACTTTTGGTGGCATATCACAAATAGAAGTACAAACTAGGCCTACAGTGCTTGATAATGTATGCTACTGGCAAGTATTTGATGATGATACTAATATTCTAAAGATTTTTCATTGTGTAGATCAATATGAAAGCCAGGAAATTAATTTTAGTTCATTTGTAATTAATGTTGATGGTAAGGAGACCTTATTCGGAAATGAGGTTATCAACTTAAAATTAATACTATCCTTAGAGGTTTGGTTGCACTTGAGAGGGTGTTTAATGGCCCTGATATGTCAAAATCTAAGCAAACACCATCTCATAAGGATGACCTAGAAGAAGTAAACCTGGGAACAAAAAATACTCCTAAGAATGTTTACATTGGAAAGAAAATGAAGCCTCATGTTAGAAGCATGTTGATTACTTTGCTTCGAAAATATAGACATCTTTTTTCTTGGTCATATGAAGACTTGAAGGCATATAGGGAGGATCTATTTCAGCATGAGATCCTATTAAAACTTGATATGAAGCCTTTCAGGAAAAAACAAAGACCTATCAATCCTACTCTGCAACCTAAAATGCAAGAAGAGCTTGCTAAATTAAGGGAAGTAGGAGTTATTAAACCAATTAGACATTCATCTTGGGTCTCTAATTTGGTACCTGTTAGAAAAAGAATGGGGATATTAGGCTATGTGTTGATTTTAGGAACTTGAATATGGCCTCTTTAAAAGACAATTACCCTTTGCCTAATATGGAGGTTATGTTGCATAAGGTCACAGGTTGTGAATTATTATCATTGATGGATAGATTTTATGGTTACAATCAGGTCATGGTTAAGGAGATTGAGCAATTTAAGACTACTTTCACCATGCCATGGGGTACATATGTGTATGTTAGAATGCCTTTTGGATTGATAAATTTTGGTGCAACCTTTCAAAGAGCAATGGATTTGGCTTTTGCAGATTTTATTGATCTTTTCCTTGCAATCTATTAGGATGACCTTACTGCTCACAACAAGAAAGAAGAGGACCATTGTGCCCATTTGGAAAAGATCTTTGTTAGAGCTTTGGAATATGGGGTATCCTTGAATCCCAAGAAATATACATTTGGGGTGAAAGAAGGAAAATTTCTAGGACATATTGTTTCAAAAGATGGAATCCGGATTGACCTTGAAAGAGTGGTTGTTATTGACAAGATCATACAACCAAAAAATGTGAAAGGTATCCAATCTTTCTTTGGACAAATAATTTTTTTAAGAAGATTTGTCACAAACTTTGCTGAAATTGTCCGCCAAATATCTAAGATGTTGAGGAAAGGAGAAAAAATAATATGGATAGGGGAGCCATTTGAAGCCTTTCAGGCTATCAAAGATGCAATCAAGTAAGCACCTATCCTCAAATCCCTACATTATTCAAAACCATTCCAGTTATTTTCTTTTGCCTCTTTTCATACTATAGTTGGTGTACTGTTACAAAATAACAATGATGGTTTTGAGCAGCCAATTGCATTTTTTAGTAAATCATTGCAAGCTGCAAAGTTGAAATATGACACATCTAAGAAGAAGGCATATGCCTTGGTAAAGGCGATAAAAAATTCCAAACCTTACCTAATGGGAGCAACTATTGTTGCTTATGTACTAACAACCGCAGTCAAAGATATCTGAAGGGAAAAGATGCACAAATCTATAGACTCAAAAGTGCAGAATACATTCCCTTAACACTAATACAATAGAGGAGTAAAGCATAAACTAGTTTCAATAGCTTCTTAGACTTCTTAAGATGAATACATGCAAGTAAAATAAATATTAGACAAAGATGATCATTCACAGTTGACACAAGAAATACGTGGGAAAACCTTTTCAAGAAAAAACCCACCACACAAAGTCAGAATTATTGTATTACAGTAACAAAATAGTTACATACAAAGATACAGTCTTTATGTTCAGCTCACAACAACCATACAAAATTCTTTCTCTCTATTACAATGTTCTACACAAACACACAGTTCGAACTCTCAATTCTGCAATCACATACTCGACTTACATAAGTCATACATTGCATTCAATTCTGTCAAACAACCGTTGATCACAAAGTAAAATCATCCCTAATCAAATCACACCAATGATTTTCCTGTGTCAATCTTCCTACATCGAGCCACCCAGGCATTAAATCCATTACCCAATTTGGGTCCTGTTTGCCACCTTGAATCGACCTGCAACTGCTGCATTTACTGCATTGGCCTTTAGCCAATAATTGCATGACATTGAGCCACGCGTCTTCTTGGTATATGTTGTCACTTTCTGAAATGAGTCCAACTCAGTCAAACCTGGTCACCGAGCTCACCACAGACTTTACCATGCTACTACGGTCGACCCGAGCTCACCCTGCGTTATGGCGATAAACATACTGAGCTCGCTAATCAGTTTACTACGCTACTGTGGCTCTCCCGAGCACACCCTGTGGAATCGCAGTAACCAACTAAGCAGACCGCTAGTAGTCTTACTGCGGTCATGCCTTAGGCAGGCCACTGTACCATGATACCCACTAGCTTGACCGCTGGCGGTCTTACCACGGCCACCACGGTCAGCCCCTTGGCTGGCCGCGGTAAGGCGGTAACCACTAGCCAGTCGCTGGCGGTCTTACCGCAGTAAGGCAGTAACCCCCAGCTAGTCGTTGGTGGTCATACCATGGTAGGGTGGTAACTGCCAGACCAAAACCACTAGAGCCAAAACAAGCACACAGAGAGAAATACCGCACCCTCCACGGTAAGTGAAGAGACAGGGCGCGGTAAGGTAGTAAAGGGAAGAAAAGAACATTTTTTTCCAAGACTTAGAAAGTTTGAGCTTCAGACTAGAAGTTGAGACATAGTTTCTCAACAAGCTCCCACTTGGCGAACACTTCCAGCCAAACCCAATGAGACAAAAAAAAATCATTGTCTGTCATAGGCCCCAAGGCCCATCGATTCTGTGCACCATCTAAACTTTTCTGTACTCACAAGTTTTGTCAAAGCGTCTGCAACATTCTTCAGGGTTTCCACCTTTTCCAAACTAACTTTTCCATCATCAACCATATCCTGTAAAAAATGATATTGTACATCTATGTGCTTGGTCTTGGCATGAAAGGTCGGATTCTTTGCCAAACAAATGGCACTCTGACTATCACAACAAATTGTAATTTTCCCAGCATCAAATCCAATATCTGAACACAAATGCCTCAGCTAAACAACTTCCTTATAGGCATGAGTGGTAGCCATGTACTTTTCCTCTATCGTGGATAAAACAACTACAACCTATCACTTGCTCATCCAATTTATAGCTCCAACATTAAGCATGAAAGTGTATCCATTAGTGGATCATTTGTAGTGAATGTCCCCTACCCAATCTGAATCAACATAACCTTGGATGCTAAGAGATTTCTATGAAGCAACCATATTGCCATGGTAACAAAAAAGCATAGTCTGAAGTCCCCTTCAAATACTTGAAAACTCTCTTCACAACATCCCAATGTGATCTTCCTGGATTTTCCATAAATCGGCTAAGAACTCCCATTGCTTGGGCAATGTCTGGTCTTGTATAAACCATAGCATACATCAAGCTACCAACACCACTTGCATAAGGCACACTGGCCATGTCCTCCATCTCAGTAGCAGACTTAGGACAATCTTCAACTAACAGCTTAGTTCCATGCATAATTGGAATAACAAGTTGCTTGCAGTCATTCATGCTAAACCTCTCCAGAATTGTCTTAACATACTCTAACTGAGCCAAAGCTTTCTGCTTGTTCTATCCCTAGTAATCTCCATTCCAAGAATATACCTAGATGCACCAAGGTCTTTCATCTCAAACTTTGCAGACAACTGAGATTTAAGGTTAGAAATCATAGTCTTGTTATTTCCAATGAATGACATATCATCCACATAAAGGGTAATAACAAACACACGATCATTCTCAGATTTATAATAAATGCAGTGATCAGATTTTGATCTCACAAACCCAATTGACAACACAAATGTGTCAAATTTTTGGTATCACATTCTAGGAGACTTTTTTAAACCATAGAGAGATTTGTTTAATTTGCAAACCATATTTTGCTTACCTCTTTCAACATAATGCTCAGGCTGAGACATGTAAATTTCTTCTTCCAGCTCACCATGGAGAGATGTTGTCTTCACATCCATCTGCTCAATTTCAAAATCATATACAGCTGCTAAAGACAAAAGAAATCTGATGGATGTCAATTTTGCTACAGGGGAAAAAATCTCTCCATAATCTATTCCCTCAATTTGAGAAAAACCTTTTGCAACTAGTCTAGCCTTATACTTCTCAACACTGCCATCAAGACCTATCTTTTTTTTTGAATATCCACTTACAGCCAATAGGCTTTTGCCCTTTAGGCAATGGTACCGAATTCTAGGTATCATTCTTTTTCAAAGAATCTATTTCTTCATTCATGGCTTCCAGCCAAGACTTTGAATCAGCCATGTTGATTGCTTCCTTAACAGTCCTTGGGTCATCAGTGCTATTAATTAAAGCATAAGCATAATTTGAATCTAGCATACAAAAACCATACTTATCAGGTTGTCTTCTTTCTCGTGTAGATCTTCTTACAGGCTGAGGTTGATCATCATCATCAGAACTTCTAGAGCTGCTTGAGCTCTCCACAGTCTTAGGTACACCATGCAGCTCTTCCCTTTTAGGAGTTTGGGGAATCTCAACTACATCCTTCTTCTTGTCACTCTGATTTTTCCCAAGTTGTTGATCACCAACTGAAGGTTTTAGCTTATGAAATATCATGCTTCTATTGTACAAAACCTTCTCACTAATAGGGTTCCAAAGCTTGTATCTTTTCACACCAACTCCATAGCCGATGAGAATACACTTGACAACCTTGTTATCCAATTTAGATCTCTTTTCATTTGGCACATAAACATATACCTCATAGCCAAACACACAGACATGCCTTAGAGAGGGCTTCTTACCAGACCATGCTTCCAGAGGTGTCATTTCAACAAGAGCTGAACAAGGAGATCTATTTATCAAATAACATGTTGTAGCCACAACCTCAACCTAGAACCTCTGCTCCAGACCAGCACCACTAAGCATACTCCTTGTTTTTTCCATTAGTGTCCTGTTTAACCTTTCAACAACTCCATTTTGTTGTGGAGTATAAGGTGTTATCTTGTGCCTTTTAATCCCATGATCAGTGCAGTACCTTTCAAAATCTGCAGAATAGTATTCACCACCATTACCTGTCCTCAAACACTTAATTTTCCTTCTAGTCTAATTTTCTACCAAATATTTAAACTCTTTAAACCGACTGAACACTTCTGATTTACTTTTAATGAAGTATACAAATTCCCTTCTTGAACAGTCATCAATAAAAGAAACATAATATCTAAACTTTGATAATGAAGGAACATTAACTAGACCAAACACATCAGAATGAACATAATCCAGTATACCAGAAGATTTGTGAGGACTAGAATAAAAAAAAACATGGTGTTGTTTTCCATAGATGCAATGTTTGTAAAAATCGAACTCAAGGTTACAATCATCAAGCCCTTCTACAAGATTTTTATTCTTCGAGGTTTTTAAACCTTTCTCACCAATGTAACCAAATCTATGATGCCATAGCATAGTCTTCTTAGCTGAAAGTTTTACTTCCATAGCATTTGCAGCCAGAGAAGAGACTTCATCTTCCTCTGTAGGTGCAACATTGCATGGCTTTATAAAGGCACTGTTACAAAGAATAGTACATGCATCTAGCTTATACAGAGTGCCAGTACGAACACCCTTAGCCAACACCATTGCACCTCTAGCCATTTTGCACCCCTTACTAGAAAATGAAACTTGTACACTAGCATCATTTCACTTACTAATAGAAAGAAGATTTCGAGTGACACCTGGTATATGAAGTACACCACCAATACCTTTGACTCTCCCGTCAGGAAACTGAATTTTGACTCTTCCTCTACCAACAATTTCCAATGTTGAATCACTTGCCAAGTACACCTTTCCACCATCATACTTCTCGTATTTAGAGAACCATTCCCTATTGGACGTCATGTGAAAAGAGGCATTGGAGTTAACAAGCCAGACATCATCAGATTCCCGAGTTGTCAAAGCTACTACAATGAAGGCTTTTGCATCACTTTGAAAAGTTTCATTGTCGGAAGCAGTCTTCTTCTTCTTCTTCTCCTCCTTACAGTCCTTCCTGATATGACCTGGTTGCCCATAGTTCCAGCATCTCACCTTGAGATTTTTACTAGGAGACTTTGATCTCCCTGCTGATTTAGACTTTGACTTCTTGTCTTTATTTTTGCCTTTCTCCTTTGGTCTACCTCGAATAGCAAGAGCCTCTTTGGCTATCTCAAAAGATTTCCTTCGCATTTCTTCGAACAGAAGTGAAGCAACCACATCATCCATCTTGAACGCAGTGGTTGTGCTTCCAATAGCCATCACAAGGTGATCCCAATTGTTAGGTAATGAACACAACATGAGCATGCAATGATCCTCCTCCTCAATATTTACACCTAAAGATGCCAACTGAGTAACACTCATATTAAACGAGTTCAGATGGTCTACAACAAATGCACCTTCATCCATCTTCAAGGAGTACAAATTCTTCCTCAAGAATAACTTATTTACCAGAGACTTTCCCTGATAAATGTCACCAAGCTTCTTCCACAAAGAAGCTGCAGACATCTCCTCATGAACATTCAGGAGCACAAAATCGGCAAGACTCAGTCTAATCAAACCTCTTGCTTTCCTATCAGTAAGATCCCAAGCTTCTTGTGTTATACTTTGTGGCTTAGTTCCAGACACTACAATCCATAGGTCTCTATCCACAAGCAAGTCTTCAATCTTGAGTTTCCATAACTCAAAGTTACTGCCATTGAGCTTTTCAATATCTATTCTACTAGATGTACTCGCCATCTCAAATAGAAACAAGTTCTAACAATGCAAGACTCCCACTGAAAATAGTATTAGCACAAAAAACTAATCTTTCCTACAGGGATAACACAATTGGCCAAGCTCTGATACCAATTTGAAGGGAAAAGATGCATGAATCTATAAACTCAAAAGTGCATAATACATTCCCTTAACACTAATACAATAGAGGAGTAAAGCATAAACTAGTTTCAATAGCTTCTTAGACTTCTTAAGATGAATACATGCAAGTAAAATAAATATTACATAAAGATGAGCATTCACAGTTGACACAAGAAATACATGGGAAAACCTTTTCAAGAAAAAACCCACCACACAAAGTAAGATTTATTGTATTAGAATAAAAAATAGCTACATAAAAAGGTACAATCTTCTATGTTCAACTCATAGCAACCATACAAAATTCTTTCTCTCTGTTACAATGTTCTACGCAAACATACAATTCGAACTCTCAATTCTGCAATCACATACTCAACTTACATAAGTCATACATTGCATTCAATTCTGTCAGACAACCACTGATCACAAAGTACAATCATCCCTGATCAAATCGCACCAATGATTTGCCCATGTCAATCTTCCTACATCGAGCCACCCATGCATTAAAGCCATCACCCAATTCGGGTCCTGTTCGCCACCCTGAATTGACCTGCAACTGCTACATTTACTACATTGGCCTTTAGCCAATAATCACACGACACTGAGCCATGTGTCCTTTTGTTATTCACTGTTGCTTTCTGAAATGAGTCCAACTCGGTCAAACCCAGTTGCCAAGCTCACTGAGCTCACCACAGACTTCACCGCGCTACCACGGTCCACCTGAGCTCACCTGCGGTATGGCAATAAACATACCGAGCTAGCTAATTAGTTTACCGTGCTACTGCGGCTCTCCCGAGCACACCCTACGATACCGTAGTAACCGACCGAGTAGACCGCTAGCGGTCTTACCACGACCACCATGGTCAGGTCTTAGGCAGGCCGCAGTACCGCGATAACCGCTAGCCAAACCGCAGGCAGTCTTACTGCAGCCACCGCGGTCAGCCCCTTGGCTAGCCACGGTAATGCAATAACCACTAGCCAGTCACTGGCGGTCTTACCGCGGTAAGGCGGTAACCGCTAGCTAGTCACTGGCGGTCTTACCATGGTAGGGTAGTAACCGCCAAACCAAAACCGCCAGAGCCAAAACAAGTGCAGAGAGAGAAATGTCGTGCCCACCATAGTAAGTGAAGAGACAGGGCACGATAAGGCGATAAAGGGAAAAAAATAACATTTTTCGCCAAGACTTAGAAAGGTTGGGCTTCAAAATAATATCTTCACCCAACAAGAAACTACATGTAGAAGGTGCAAATGGATTAACAAATTCCAAGAATTCAATATTGACGTACAAATTACTAAGCTTGTAAGGGGTCAGGGCCTAGCCAAATTAATGGTTGAGGAAAATCTGGAAGTCAATCAGATTAACCATATAGAGCAATAGAATATTGCACCTATTTGTGACATGTAGACCTATGGATGGTATAGGAGGATTGTGGAGTACTTGCAGACAATGCAATGTCTTGAAGGTATACCCCTTACTGAAAAAAGAACCCTTAAATTACAAGATATCAAATATGCCATTATCAATGATGAACTATGGCGGAGAAACCCTGAGGGCATTATACGCAGGTGTGTGGATGGAGATCAAGCTAAGGATCTGCTGGTAGAAATGCACAAGGGAGTTTGTGGAGGACATTATATGGCCAAAACAACAGCCAATAAAATTCTAAGAGCAGGATATTGGTGGCCTACTGTATACATAGATATGTTAAAAGGTGTGATGCCTGTCAAAGATTCGTCAGAAAGTTAAAGTTTTATGGAAATTTACCATTAATATTTGTGTTTATTTCTACTCCTTTCCAGCAATGGGGTATAGATTTTATAGGGGAAATATCTAAAAAATCCAGTGGGGGACATGCGTGGATACTGGTAGCTACAGATTATTTCACTAAGTGGATTGAAGCAATTCCAACTAGAAGGGCCACAAGCAAAGTTGTTATTGACTTTTTAACTGAAAATATTTTAAGCCAATTTGGGGTACCTAACAGAATTGTGTCAGACAATGCAATGTTTTTCAGATCAGAAGAATTTGTAAATTTTTGCAATCAGTATGGCATCACTGTTTCATATTCATCCCCATATCATCCCCAAGGAAATGGACATGCAGAATCTAGCAACAAGAGTTTGATGAAGATCATTAAGCGTATGATAGAAAAGAAAAAAAGAGCATGGGATTCAAAAATGAAGTTGGCACTATGGGCTGATAGGACTACTGTTAAAAAGGAAATTGGTCATTCGCCTTTCAATTTAGTCTATGGAGTGGAGGCACACATTCCTCATAATAACTTACTAAAAATGTATAAGTTTTTCTAGGAATACGATGATGATGTGTGTGACAAAATGCAACTTAGGATGGAAGAGTTGAGTCAACTAGATGAAACTAGAAGGGAGGCACATAAGAGAAATGAGAAGTTGCAGCTTCAAGTGAAGCACCTTTATGATAGAAAGGTAGTGGAGAGAAAATTTGATGTTGGAACTATGGTACTGCTCTAGAATGCTAGATCAAAAGACAAGGGCAAACATGGCAAGTTTGATCCCCTCTAGTTGGGCCCTTATATTGTTATGGATACACATGGGGAAGATTCATATTTTCTACAAGCACTTACGGGTGAGATTCTTGAGCTGCCAGTACATGGACAGTTCTTGAAATAGCTCTTTTCCATGTACATTGTGCAGTTATGTAAATATTGTATATATGTTGGTCGTTTTGTTTTCCTTTTGGTTTATTTGCCTTGTCCGGACTTGTTCCTGGTTTTGGGTCTCTCTTGGTTTTATCTCATCTACGTAACCGAAGATTTTGGATTCTTGCTATGCCCATAGGGGGCATACATCCCCAGTCAAAGCCACTGGTGGAGCTTTTATTTTCTTCCCCTCTATGGTGGGTTTATTTTCGTTACCTTTGATTGGTCTGGGTATTGGGAGTTTTTATTTCTAAGTGTTGACTTGTTATCAGCGGTGATCAGTCACTTAAGTCATGTTTTATCCCTCTTTGGCCATAACTTTACCAGCCCCTTTTACCCGTCCTTTTGGTTTTTTGTGTCGTGACCTTTATGTCCCTATGATTTTCGGCTGACTATTTTTACAACTTAACCATTGAATTATCTTTTTGACCCCATGGGTTATTTCCCCGTCCGCCTAGTCGGTCCCCTTCTTTAAAGTAACTATTTTGCATGTGCAGATTACATTGACTGACGGATGCAGTGACTTTGATCTTGACTATTCATTGCACACCTCGCAAGGTTTATGCTTATGTCAAGGGAAATGTTGCGAGGCTTGCGAGATGCTGCCACCTATTGCATAACTTGGTGGGGCCAAGTTTTGAGTGCTGATCAATGGACGGATGATGATGTCAATAGCTGTGTACTTTTCAATGCATCTCAGTCGTCCCACACTGACCTCATGCAATTAAAACTTCAGTTTCAATAATGTTGTGAGGTACGCAATTTTTTGACATGTGGACGCTGGTGTTATCGATCATCGAATGTGGTGGGACTCATTCTATGCTGATGTGGTACCTAATGGGCAGTTTTCTTACTTACCTGATGACTGGAAGGTGGATGTGGCATTTTCAAACCGTTTTTGACTAAATCTGGGCGTCCGCTTGGCCAACAATGTTTTTAATCAATGAATTCTTTTCAAATGAAATGGTGTTGTACTATAGCCATTCTATCTTGCGCAAGAAAATAGTAAAGGTCGAGTTTGACTTGGCCAGCATAATTAAATGCCAAATAACCATTAAATTGCTATTTTAGTATTGCATTTTGGTTTGTAATAATTCTTCGGTGCTTAAGGAAGCAACTATTATCACAACTCTCTAGTCTCGTGGTATTTGACACTTTGCAAAATAAACTGTAAGTGATACATACGCCTTCTCTTGTGTTTTCGGAATATGTTAGCATTGCCTATTGAACAATTGGTGACTATTTTCTTTTCGGTTCCTGGTAAATTGTTGAGAAAATTGGCTTTTAGAGCTTATATAGGTCATTGCTAGATTTTTTGAATATAGAAGAACTTTATGTGATGGCAGTAGAAAGCAAGGTGTAATTGTTTGTCATTTGAAAAACCCTAGTTCAAATTATCATTTGTTTGATATAAATGGCACCCAAGGCATGAACTGCTGGTTCTGAGGCTACGCCTAGGGGTTATTCATAAGATATTATTGATTTGTTGAAGCCTTCTACGAGCAAGAAGCAGGATGGAAGGGTATTGTTTTATGGACCCTTGATTTAGGAAGGTTTAATGGATAAATAGTGTATATCTCACGATGCCGAATTGTTGTACACTGGTTGGCAGTTATTTTCCAACTGGTTTGGGAATAGAAATTTGGCAGTTCCTTTGTGTAATCCATGGAGATTGGACCTGGGTAATCTGGTGGTACCCAATGTCTACGAGGATGTAGACTTATTGAAGGATATTGCTGCAAGGTACGACCCTGTGACTTGAACTATCATAACACATCTTGGCAAGCAAATGATTAAAGTAACTAGGGAGGAAATCGCATAGATTTTTGGTTTGCACGAATGAAGCTAGGATATGATTCCCATCAAATTGGAGGTCTTCAAGGAGGAATGCAGAAACACCAAGGGTTTGATCAGGACATCCCTTTTGATACCCCATTTGGCTGTGTCAGGAAGAGGAAAAAATTAGAAAAAAGTTCTTATTGGCAGGAATGAGCCTGAACCTTTCCCAGTGGACTATTTCGCCTCCCATTTTAAGAAGACCGTCTATGCATTATGTCAAGTTCTGGGGATTGATTTGAACAAAAATTTCCCTATAGAGGTAATGTATATGGTTGTAAACCTCCAACACCCTGGTTATAATGTGGTATATGATTTTGCCACTTACCTTGCAGAAAAAATGCATTCTAGCTTAACAACTTTGAAGCTGGGGAAGAATTGGGTAGGATTCAAATGGTTTTCACTGCTAATTCATATGTTTTTATATAGGGACTAGAAGTTATTTGAGAATGACATGGAATTGAAGAGGATGGAAGGAGATATTGAAATGCCTGTCCAATATTGGACTAGAGTCCAGGACATGCATGATTATAAATTTTATTATGTAACATTTCATAATGTTTTCAGATCCAAGTTAAGAAAGGCCTTAGTTGTTGATCCCCCCAGGATTCCAAAGGAAATTCATGACTTCCTAAGACCTATGGAGAGGAGGCCTGAATTGAATTTAACACATAATTGGGGTGATATTATCCCCAATCATGGCACTATAGTTTTCAAGGTTTTTGGCACAAATGCCATCTCGTTTGTTCTACCCAGGGAGGTCTCCCTTAGACTTGGTTTTATAGAAATAATGAGGTAGTTGGGAGTATCTCAGGATTTCCACTTGCTTGTTGAACACAAGAAGGGATCTTTCTTCCTTGACTATACAACTTTTTCCAATTTTTTCGTGATAAAAGGAGGGTGGAGAAATTTGCACTTGTTACTCAAGCCATATAGGCTAAGAATTGTACGCCCTAGGAATTATAATTCTTAGGTTTTTCTTTCCCAAATGAAGGCTAGGCATAGGACTGGGACCTTTGTCCACAACTTTTATTTTCCTGAAGATATCATCAAGAACATTTTTTATAAGGAATTACAAGATGAGAGAAAGGCAATGTGCATTGCCTATTGAAAAATGGTGAGAAGTAAACAGGAGAAGATACCTGGTTTTGATCCTATACCTAATGCCAAAGATGAGCTCAGCAAGGCAATTTATGCTCTTGGCAATTTTGAGAGCCTAGTAGGGGTCTTAAAGGAGGAAAGGATTGTAGAAGGAAGGGGAAAGTCACAAGTTATTGAGGAGTACCTTGAGATAAGAATTGAAGAAAGGCCTACCTATCAGCCTCAGGGGAAGATAAAGGTATTTTCTTAGAGGAAGAGAAGTAGGACAGAGGAGGTTACAATGAGTGGCATATCATCTGTCCCAACGCAATCAGTGCCTGATATTGTTGATTTGGATTCACCTCCAAAGATTTTAGAATAGATTCACCCATCATCCCCAAAGAGGCATTGAACTGGTAGTGTGAGGGATGTTGGCCAAAAGGGTAATGATGAGGAGGACATCATTGTAACTCTGGATGAAATGAATCCGGAGATGCCACTAGATCTATCTCACATTGTAACGAGTTCAGGAGCAACCGCCCTAAGATTGGGGAAGGATGAGATTAAAGGGATTGCAAATAATGATGATTTGAGGATGGAGGATTGTAAAGAGTTCATGATGGATGAATATTTTATTCATAATCGTGCTTTTGAATATTTTGTATGGAGAGCTCATCTCTCATCATATACTGAGAAGGTAGCACATGAGAGAAGTCTGCATCCAGAGCTTCCAGAGTAGGTAATTCAGTCAAAGGTTTGAGTGCAGATGAAGGAAAGGTTTAAGGAAATCACACCAGAACAGGGAAAGACATTGATTCAAAAGTGTGGAATACTGCTACTCCCTGAATGGGATATTGTTGATGTTGTGGTATTTGACATAGTAAGAAGAGCCAATAAGTTGCTTCTTGCAACGGAGGAGGAGGTTGCATTGGAACTTAAAGGATCAGCCTTTAGTGAGGAATGGGATTCTCTTGAAATATTGTCACTATCCACAAGGTCTCGAAAACCTATTGTTGCTGAAACATCCAACTTTAATGGTCATTTGATTGTGAAAAGAGTTGTTGATACCCCTACATTGGAGGTTGTTGACATGGTTGTGAATGTTGCCAAATTCACTAAGGCAACTATGGAGGATTTAACTAAAAGTTGAGATACTCTAAGGAGCCAGTATAATGACGTTATTATTGTGTATAATAAGAGTCAGCAAAGGGTGACAAAATTGGAAATTGAAATGGCCTTACTGAAACAACACATGGAAACCTTGAGGTCTCAAAGGCAGGCTAGCTCTAGCCACATTATTTATGACCTGCCATTAGATCAACCCCAACCTTTTGCACAGGTTCAATCTTGGGCTATGGTCCCATATAATATGGGACAAGTGCCCATTATGGTTGAAAAGGCTAGTAGCTTGAGCGGAGATCCTTCTAGGGAAAATTTGATCCAGCAGTTTGAAAATTATAAGGAGATGGTAGACCAAATCCGGGATGCAGCAGGAAGGAATAATTCAGAAATTGTTGATACTATGTTAAAGCATTTACATAAATGGGTCTAGAGTAAGTTGAATGGTGTTCATGCAAATTAATCCTTGATGTTGCAAGCACTCAATTTTTTTCCAAGGGACAGAGAACTAGCTATCCCTTTGCTAAATAGATGGGGCCCTAGAATGGAGAAGTTAAAATTTATGGCAGTTGGGGAAAAACATGGGAACAAATATCCTACAATCATAACAACATATCAATTTGTTAAGAGTATTGTTGAGCAAAAGTTCCAGGGGTCTACTGCTCCTATGGAGTCAAAAATCAAAGCATTGAAGGATATTTATGATGGAAAGGATTTGACTCCACTACCTCATATTCTGCATAGTCAGGATAGGGTCAAGCCTTTACAAGCATGGAAGGAGCAAATGAATAATATAATGACTGCCCAAACTCATGAGATGCAAAAATGCTGATATTTGCATGTTGGAAAACACTTTAGAAAATTTATCATTTGTCATTAGTTTCCTGGAAAACTTTGATAAAACAACCACGTCATTGATGATAAAGTATGGACGTTATCGAAAAATGGTGGACCAGGTGGTGGCTTTCAATTGGCCGTCTGAGGAGGATTTCGAGTCATGGAAAAGGGTGTTCATTGATGAACTTAAATTATGAATAATTTGGACGAGAATTGCAATTTGGTCATGTAAAGTACAGGTTTGGCCTTGGGTATTATATTTTAAATTGCATTCTCTTTCTAGATTTAGGTGCAAATTGTTCAAATGAAATATGTGCATAAAACGGTTAAAAGATGCCTTGGTGTCAGGGGAGTGACACTTGGAACAATGCATTTCCTTCCTCCACAACAAAATAATGATCATTTTTGTTTTGGGCTTTTTTTCTCTTACCAACAGATGATGTAAAGTTAACTGATTAGGGATTAGCGGTCCAGTAAAAAGTGGACATGTGTATTCTCTAGCCTAAAGCTTGTGGGCTCCCTTGTTTTTATAAAAGGGAATTCTGGGCTGAGAGAGGGGTCTATCAAAATTACTCAAGATAAGTAAGATAAGAGTCAAGTAGTATAGAGATAAGAATATGTCCAGGTTTTGAAGCTTTGAGTCCGTTTTGAAGAACTTAGTGAATCATGGGGTTCTTGAGCATACTTATGTTAACCTTGTGATTGTTTTGAGTCTATTTCTCTCCTATTGTAATATTTTGCATGAATTATTAATGAAGTATCGATCAAAGATGATTTTCATTAATTTCCATTTGTTATTTACTGTGGATTATGTTTGAATATAGCTCTAGTTCAAAGAACTGGTTAAATGCTTCAGTTGTCCAATAAAGTTATGCGAATTTTCACATAGGATTTATCAAGGAGTAATAAACTCAAGTATCGATGTATGGATTGTAGTGCTATGCATACATATCATAGATGCTTTAGATGAAATTTACTCTATAGTTCAATTCCTGGTTCAACTCCATGCTTTAGGATATGGCACTAGAACTCTGACTGCTTCTCGTCCTTGTATTTTTTGTTATAGCTTCAGGAAATTTCAATCGAATAACTCATATCAAAACACTTAGGTGTTATTTCAATTCCTTGTTAAATAGAGCCGAGCTTTCTAAGAAGTAGCCGATTTCTTGCAGGTTTATCCCTTTTAACATTGACGGGAATTTATCTGTTGTTTATCCATGTATGAGCAAATCATTTCTATCATGAATGACAACATATTTTAGGAAAACCCTCCCAGATCTTACAGAGTCCGAAGTGTAGGAGAGATAGTAGCTTTACTTTTATCTTCTCGTTAAGTTGGCATGGTGCCTTCAGGACTTTAATAATTGAGTATGGCAAGCTCATAGAAGCTCTTGTGGGTTTTGCTTGGGTTGTTATAAAAACGCCAACATCCCTCTCTTACTATTACATAGTACATTTCTCATCAAGTAAATGAATGATTTACATCAAGTTACATTGTAGACTATAATAGTCCGGTGAAAAACTAAGGTTATTCTTCAATTCTCACCTCCACTAGTGGATGAGAACATGGTTGAAATGCTTTACCGCCTAACCACGAAGCTTACGCTTCCTCAGTATTCTTTCGACTTGAAGAATGAATGACCCTGAATGGAAAGTTAAGCAAGAGAACAACCTACAAGGTGGAATTTGGTGTGTGCTAATACATCAAAATGCAATTTATATCTACAAATTATAAAAGAAAGTGCAAGATCTATGCTAGGAATGGCAGGCAGTGAAATCACAGAGTTCATTCATACATGCATAATGAACAATATTGCTTGACCAAGCATAATAAGTGTGTTACAACAACAAAAAATGATAAGTTCTGGTAAAGAAAACCTATACTCTCTAAAATACATTTTGGCATCCGTCAGGAGGAAGGTAACTTTCTTCTATAAAAACTATCTACCCTCTAGTAGCAACTACCCATAGATGCTCTAGTCACGTAAGGTATCACTATTCTGTTCAAGTATTTAAAATATTCTTTCAAAAATGTCTTCAAAAGAAGAAACATAATACTAATCTATACTCTAAATGGAAATTAGATTCTATGATTCACAGAGCATTTCAATAATCCAACATATCATTCCTATGACTAGTTTTTACTTATCATCATAAGAATTTTCCTTAAAAAAATGTACTAAAAATAAAAGAAGGTATGCCAAAAGTATGTGTATGTACATACACAAAGTCTATGTGCATACACATATATATTCCTACTTATGTTAAATTTTGTACATACATTCTAAAATAATCATTATTCGGATTGTAATCTTTAAATAAAATTCTAATTCATGTTTCTTTGTCAAAATAAAGAAAACAAAACAAGTTTATGCTATCAGTTTTACACTTACTATTATAGCATTCTCACTATTGTTTTCTTCTAACATTGTTGTTTACATAAGATCATTCATTGTTTGAATAGAATAAATACCATTTCCTACTAAATAGTTATGAAACCAACTATTCACATATATACATTCATTGTTTAAGCAAAAAAAATATTGTTTCCTACTAAACAGTTATGAAACTAGTTGTTCACATATATACATTCATTGTTTAAGCAAACAAATATTGTTTCATACTAAATAGTTATGAAACTAGCTATTCACATATGTAAATTCATTGTTTAAGAAAAATAAATATTGTTTGCTACTAAACATTTACGAAACTAACTATTCACATATGTACATTCATTATTTAAGCAAAAAAAACATTGTTTCCTACTAAACAGTTGCAAAACTAGTTGTTTTCATATGTACATTCATTGTTTGAACAAAATAAATTTTGTTTCTTACTATATAGTCAAGAAGCAAGTTTTTCACATATGTATTTTTATTTTTTTAAACAAAAAATGAACCTTTTCCTACTAAATAGTTATGAAACATGTTTTGAGTGATAAGTGGTAGGCCAAAACTGGGGTAAAAAATAAGAAATATTTCAGCTTGGTCTACGTGTCAATCTGGGGATCGTAAGATTGTGAGAGGTGTTGCGGTAGTATACCTAAGGGACGAAATCAAAATATGAGTGAAGATGAAATGAAAAATAATCAAATCTAAATGATTTGAAAGAATAACAAAAAAGAACACTCCTAAAGAAAACTTTTTGAAACCATCAAATGCTTTAAGTTAACAACTCAAATAAAATTATTTAATGTATATAAGGTATGGGTATGTCCAATTTAGCTGTGATTAAACATTATTGGTTCTATTTGAGATTAAAATACTCTTAAATTTGCAACATTTTACATTGACAAAATTCTGGCGATAGGAGCTCTATGTAGGCGACAAGAACTTTGTGCAGGTGATAGGAACTTTGTATGTCGATGACAAGAAATTTGCATGCTACAAGATATATTTTCCAAGGATTGAAACTATAATGCTTATTAGTAAATACAATCAATAATTAATTTCCATTTTTTATCCACAACTATATTAAATACCACTTATATATATTTAATCATATGCAACATAAAATGGTAAAACGATATGAAATGGAATGGAAATGGAATATGGGAATGGGTATGAAAGCATATGAAATAGGCTAAAATGCATAAAATGGGACATAATTGGCTCTCAACATTCCCCCCAACTTAGCATATTGCACGTCCTCATGCAATCATTATTTATGAGAGGGTAGCCTTAGGATTGTGACTTTGGATTTCCTCTTCACCCCTGTACTATTATAGATCATTCACGATCATAGTTCCTTTCAATTTTTCTATAGATCTTTTGTATATTAATCATCATGGCTTTGTTTTTGTTTGCCAAATTTCATTTCATTTTTTTAACATTCATACCTCTTTTGATTTTCTCTTTTTTTATGATTTTTCTTTAGCATTTTTCTCATAGCATTATTTATTGGAAATGCTATATATAAGAGGTATCACAAGAAAAAACTATCTTCATATTTATGAGCTATGTGAAATGGGTGACATAGTAAGCAATATGAATGATTATGATGGGTGAAAATAATGGATATAATGATAAGATAATGGATACTATGGTGAGGTAATTAAGGTGAAGGAAAATAATGGGAAAAATGATAGGAAATAAGGATGAGGAGCCTCCCCCCAACTTAAAGGTTTGCTCATCCTCGAGCAACAAGGAGAGGATGGGTAGGAATTTTGCATGATATGATTAATACAATAAGAATTATTAATAAATTTAAAAGATAAAATAATGAAAAATAAAATTGTTTGTTTTACCACTTTCATGTCCATTAATGTCAACATTTGGTAGCCAATGTAACTCTGCAACTCTGAATCCCCAACAAGTACTTTTGCATGTGAAAGGGTGCCTTCACAATGAAGCACTACGGAGCATACTAATGGTAGTTGAATCTATCTTCATGTTTACTAACACCTCAACTGAATGTGTAACTTTTTTCTATAGGTGATCAAAGTTATGCCATGACAAATGAGAGCACATCTACACAAGTGAGCAACAGGAGGTTTGAGAGGCACTCAAACAACCATTGAAGCAATAGAGTATACCTGCAAACTAATTAACCCATAAAAAGAACATAAATTATTGCATTTTTTATTTTTCTTTTTTTCATTTTTTCATTTTTTCATTTTTTTTTTCACTTTTTTCATTTTGATAATGACAAGTTACCGCTGGCAAGCCAATTTTCAATCACTTATCACTTAGTGGCACTGTAGAAACAATTTTCACCACTAAGAATATTATTCAACTACAATCTACCAGAAACTAATTTTTAAATTTTAGTTTTCTAACAATGCCCGAAGGTTTTCATTGTTAGAATTTATTGCTTTTTCCCTTTTTTTTCCTTTTTTTTCCTTTTTTTCCTTTTTTCAAGTTTTTTCATTTTTTAGATACCCTGCATATAATGACCAAAGAGAAGGAACCCCTTATATGGATGTTCAATTAACACCATCGAAAACCTAAGTTCCTTTTATGACCCTAAAAAAAGTCAATGCTGAAATTGGGTTGTATGTAGAACTTGAAATGATGACCAACAAGAAAAATACCTCCATCAAGATTGACCATGCATAGTTCAAAACACAATTGCTACAAATAATCTTGATCCATTTAGCTCATGCCACCATATCTAAAATTTGATTGTAGAACTTTTAAATTCATGCCCAATCACTTGGTGGAAGGAATTACTTACAATAGAAGCAATCATTCAAAGATAAGGCTATGTAGTGAAATACCAATGGTAGTCTCTCAACTTATCCAATATTTCCATATAGTTGTGGATAGGTGGATGAGTCCATCCTTATGATGAAGTATAATGATCTGCAATATGCTCAAGCTCTATGTGCTTGTCTTCAAGTGGTCTTTGGATTTGTGGCTTGTGAATAATTAGCCAAGAATGTAGTATCTTGTTTCTCATACACCAAGTTGCATACTTTCCTCCACATGATCTGGAATCAAATTTGATATCAAAGAAAACTTGTGTCCATTAATGTTGAACACCCCAACTAAAAATCCTCTTGTGATCTCAAATAGTGAAGCACAAAGGAAACTTGAGGTGTTCCATATAGCTAGCAAGGCCAACAAAATGTTAGCAAATTCAACAAAGTGTGGCATTCAATGTTCATGCATAGAAGCATCATCAACTAGTACTGGTAAAAAGGTGTTGGGTCACCACAATAAAAGACCTGTAACCATATTCTCGTGACCAAGCATATCAATTATAGTAGTTTTAAATTTGTACAACATCATCCATGTAATAAATCCACCATTATGAATGATTAAAAAAATGGAGGGTAGAGTTAATAATATGAATAAATACTTGATAAAAATGGATGAATAAATACTATTACAATGAATGCTTGTGTAGATATAATATAAAATCATTTCCAATTAACACAAGAATGCATACCTTTATTTGTTCCAAGTCTCACACAGGTGGTTTTATGAGAAGCACCAACAAAATAATCAACGAGGGTTTATTAGAAATCAATCAAGAATTGAAAAAATTCATGGGATTCCCCCCAAATTAACTTCATACTACAAAGGCATGATATCATTAAGATAATCCAAAGAATGAATAAATATAGTGACATATTTAAGAATATCTTGAGCTTTGTTTAACAAACAATCAACCAAATATTTCCAAAATTCAATGGATTCCCCCCAACTTAATTTCACATTATAAAATCATGAGGGTGTTAGGATGATCCAAAGAATTAATAATAACTCTGTATCCTTATTTAATGAATGATCATCTATTTATAGCATGTTTTGTATGTTCATTAATGCATTCAAACCCTTCTAGTTCTTCGTAATCATAAAATCAATTATTGGACCTAGATCAATAAGTGTGCAAGGAATACATAGTTTTACCATAGGCCTCCAAAGATCTAGATGTTTGAGTATAAAAATATTTATAAATAGATCTTATAGGATGTCATTATATATCTCACACAACTCTTGAATCAGTAAGGCATATAGTTCACCATTGCTTATTGCATGATTAATTTCAACACACATATTTATCATTTCAATGATAAAATTAGAATCACATTGAATTGTTTTTGAAATATTAAGTAGCATTTTCAGGGCATCGTACCCTTCACATCGAGCCACAAGGGCCAAAAAGGAGCTGTAACATAGATTAAATGATCTATGAATAAGAGATAATTTACAACTAGAATAAACAATGTTAATCCTAATCTAAATATTATTATTCTAAAATCAAACAACAAAGAATGAATAAGTAAACATAATAACTAAACAAATTAATGGAAAGCTCTCACCGAATATGTGCTCACCCCTTCAAATTATCTTGATTGTTCTTCTCCGTTTTTCCTTTTTAGTATTCTTTCCCTTAGATTTATGTTTTTGAATGCAAGCATAACTTCGTCGAATGTCTATACAAAATATCGAAGATAAATTTCTTCTCAAAATTGTATGATTTCGGGAGGAGGAATAATGATAATGACAAGCTATTTTATAGATTTTGCGTTTTCGAATGATTGGCTCAAATTGAAAGAGAGATCGACGGATGAGATTGATGAATGCCATGTGATGTGAGTTATGTCTTAGATAGAATGTGAGTTAGAACATGAGTTAGGAAAGACTACAGATAAAGACTAAGTTAGAACGTGAGTTTAATCTTCAGTTAAGAGTCTTCGAAAATAGAAGAAATAGACTTTGTATGTCAAAGACAAAGTTAGAACTCGAAGAATAATGCATTTGAATGTAAACAGTAGTTAGAACTAGTTAATCGACTAGTTGTGACAGAGAGTCTTCTCGCAGAGATAATCAGATGTTGAATCCGAAGATAACTGGAGAACTAAAAATAGATCTCAAGTCAGAAGGTGAGTGAATGATTAGTCAACTGATTGAAAGAAGAATGTGACATAAATAAATAAATATGAATTAAATGTTAATTTAATTCAACACTCAAAAATAAAAGACTTTAATTAAATAAATAAAGATAATTTATTTAATTTGACTGTTGAAAAGGATAAATTGAATAATTAAATAATAAATATTTAATTATAGATAAATGGGGTTAAATGAATAATTAAATAATAAATATTTAATTATAGTTGAAAATAGGTAATTAAATAATAAATCATTTAATTGATAGATAAAGGGGGTTTAATGAATAATTAAATAATAAAAATTTAATTAAGAAGAAGAATTAATTAGTTAGTGACATAATTAAACAAATATGATTTATTTAATTAATCAAGTTGAAAAAAGGTTATTTATAAATTATTGAAATAATTAAAAAGGGGTATTTAATTAATAGAAGAAATATGTGTTAGAAAGGATAATTAAATAAAAACATTATCTAATCATGACAATGGATAATAGAAAATTATGTTGAATGTCTACTCGCAGGCCTAGACCAATTTTCAGTATCTATAGTTTGCCCCTCTTTGGTACAATGTTGGTATGGTGTTGTATCAAAGAAAACATGCCCCGATTGTGCCCCAGCATGAAACAGGTTAAGGTATGCCCCCTCGAGAATTTTTTTTTTTTGAAAAATTCCAAAAAAATCAAGAAATATTCCCGATAAGTCAATTTGATAGTCAGAAATCCTATGGAGTTGACGGATTTGAATTTGGATATGATACAGATGAGTACGGGTCATTTGAAGTTGAAAGGTTAAGCAACCAATAGACTAGGGCAGAAGAAATGCCACCCAAACCCTATCTATAAATAGGAATTAGGTTGAAATCTAATTCATTTGCACTTGGAGGAGTTTGGAAAACTGAGAATTTTCTCTGACTAGCTGATGAAAATGGCACCCGTTCCCTATGTTGTGCATCGAGGATATCAAATCCGGACGTTCAGGCGGCTAGCCGATGCAGGACCACTCATATGTACTTGAAAACTAACCTTTAAAAAAAAAAATTGCACACTTTTCTAGGTCTTTAAAAAATATTTAGCATATGCAGTTTTTTGTGAACGACGGATATGCCATTGTATTCGCTGCATTTGACTATGAAATGACGCATGTGCTAAAACACGCTTAGGCTAGATTTAGGCTTTGTAAGGATTAAACGCATTTGAAATATAATGCACCGCATATGTATAGATGCAATGCATCTGCATTAGGATTAGATGCAAGTGGGGTAGTGAGCCGCATATGCATTAGTGAAACCCATATGTAGTAGATAGATAGGTTGTAGAAAATGCACCGCATATGTTATATTACACCGCATTTGGTTAATTTCACCGCATTTGTAGTAGGTAAAAATTTGGTGGGTGAAATATGCGATGCATATGTAATATGCACCGCAAACGATGTGTTATGCAATGCATTTGTAAAAATGGACCGCATCTATGAAAGTGAGCCGCATTTGGCTGGTAAAATTTTACAAACTTGAAAATTCTTGACATCATGGTTTAAGCGCAGGTTGTATTAGATCCTATATATACACAAGAGACATGTCTTGACACATTTGATCTGAGAGATTGTTTGACTAGTGTAGAGATACGGATTATGGGGAGACTTCATCTATGTCACTATCTGTCAATGCCCACTATTTGGGTGAACAGGGGGATGCTTACGACATTGTGCGAGCGATGGCACTCTGAGACATAGTCATTTCATTTGCCGACTAGGGAGGCCAATATCACATTGGAGGATGTGTACAGGATATTGAGACTGTCGATTAGAGGAGAGTAGGTTATGTATGATACCCAATGCGGATTGACTGAGTTAGAGAGATTCTATTAGGTGGATGATATCAGTAGGCTCGACATCGAGTATTATGAGATCAGATGGCCAGTGTTAGTGGATAGATATGATAGGATTGATTACATATTGTGTACATTGATAGGGGGGATAGTTCTACCAGATAGATGGGGTCATGGTTTTCTAATTGGTTGTGGTGCGATGTTGGTTGGTATGCTAGAGAGAGAGACTAGGTATGCTTGGGGTCCATGTCTACTAGGGATGTTATATTTCCACTTACATGATATTGCTTATAGAGATGCATAGTCACTGAGCTGTGGGACCACTCTGTTGATGGTGTGGGCTTGGGAGAGGATAGCTATTTTTTTTCGTCCGGTTACTGTACAGTGACAGGAGAGATTCCCATATGTCTTCCGGTATACATGACATATCACTCAGACGCATGTGGGAGACATAGGATTTTGGAGACATGCACTAGAAATTTTGGATCAATTCACATGGAGACTGTACATGGATTGTGATGAGTAGTCAAATGAGGACATACATTTGGTGTTCTGTAGATAGACACAGTACCTTATTGGGAGGACTGTTTCGAGTGTGCATATCATTGAGAGACACTTGCCAGACAGAGTTTTCAGACAATTCGGCGAGGTTTAGGATGAGCCTCGGAGTAGAGCATAGTTTTCTCATTCATCTAGAGAGGTTCCATATTGGGGGGCCATGATTCTTGTCACTACTATAGAGGAAAATATATAGGCTTTATAGCCAATTCAGTGGGGTTGGAGAGATGGAGCAGCAGACCTAGGGATGATAGTTGCGTATGACGCATGGTGGGTAGAGCATCAGCTTGTTCCTTACATAGATCTAGATCAGCTGGCACCCATTGAGAGATGAGGCACAAGACCAAGACGATGATAGAGAGGTGGAGGTGCCAGAGTTGGAGGGAGAGGTGATGATGGAAGAGGTGGTAGGCGAGGATGGAGAGGACAGAGAGGACAGAGAGGGGGTCAAGTAGGTGGAATTTAACTTATCCGTGACGCAGTAGGAGAGGATGTATCAATGTTGGACATCGGAGGTGGAGTTGATGTACAGGCTAGGGATGAGCATGTTGTCGAGGATGCAGTTGTAGAGGAGAAAGTAGAGGTGGATATTGGAGGAGAGGATGCTGCAAAGGATGTGGATATGGACATGGCTATAGACCCTCTGGGTATTCTGGCAGGATATGGGGAGGATGATGTTGAGGAGGAGGCACCAATGGAGGAGTAGGAGAGAGAGCTCATTGATCGGATTGTGGAGGGGATATGGGAGGAGGATGCTCCTAGGTATGGGGATAGGGAGGCTTTGAAGGAGAGACTCAGACTGATGATAGTAGAGTTTGATGCTATGAGGATAGAGAGAGATAGTGATTATGTAGAGAGAGAGAATGCACATGCAGAGAGAGACAGTGCTCGTACGGAGAGGGATAGTGCACTCATGGAGAGGGATCGGGCCATAGCTCGGAGATAGGAGATAGAGTAGTAGTTCATAGAGGTCAAACACCTTTACAGTGGGTCTTCATTTGATGGCATGGTACAGGAGTTAGTCTGATCAGTTGAGAGAGCTACCTATTATAGGGATTTATATGAGGCAGTGGTGCCAGCAGAGAGACAAGCTCCTAGCTTTTCAAAGGTGCACAGTCAGAGATCATAGTGAAGGAGTCACACCAGGACATAGAATACAGAGGGTGTGGTAGGACCACCGAGGGCAGGTCCATATGAGAGGCCTTCCACCTCACATAGAGCAACTTCAAGGCTTTTCCCACCACCTTCACCACGTGACAATAGTGGCAGTGGGACATGATGATAGGGTTACATATGTATACATTGTATTTTGATCAGAGAGCCTGCGAGCTCATTTTTATTTATGGATACATTCAAACATTGTACTGTGATACACTATTTTGAGCGGTATATATATGATTTTGGCAGCTTCTAAATGATTTGTAGTTCTATTTTATGGATGATGCATTATTTCTATATGATTATGTTTCCTAGATGATGTATATACATGTGTTATGAATAAATGTTTCTATATGTTATGAGTTATGCATTTTATGATGTTATGGATGTCTTAATTACTCATGATAATGAATGAAATTTTCTATATGATGTTGATATGTACATGCAATTTTTACCTTATTTATGCTATGATGATGAAATGCCTATTATGTCATGACTTCAGATGTATGTAATGAAGATGTTAATGTTACTATCTATATGTTTGAAATGCAATGCAACTATGTGAAATTCTTATTGAATGTATGCAAATGCAGATGATCTAATGTTTTTATTGTGTCACAGGACTTTATCATTATGTCGAAGAAGAGAAATGTTAGCATGAATGAATTCAGAATGTTAGTAAGAAATAATAAAGGTTGATTGATTGAGAAAAACATATAATCTTTGATATATTGCCAAATATGCTATGCTTGATTGTTTATTATCATTGGGCGTGACATGACACAAATGGATAGTACAAACTATGATATAAGATAGACCATAGTGTACAAAGTCATCCATCTATGAAGAACAGATAGTCAGAAACAAGGAGTGTCTTAACTCATACTAAGGACAAGATTCCCCAGTCATCGTTGTCTAGACAAACCAAAGACAACAAACAAATAAAAGACGGGTCATGAGACATCATTGCTCATCTAAATCCTTGATAGGACATCCTTGAGGAAACTAGTAACATGACCCAAAAATCAATGTTAAAAAGACAGTTAACAGACAACAGCCAAAGAAAAAGAGTTCTAAGACATCCTTGCTTCTCTAAATCCTTCAAGGGACATCCTTGAGAAAGCTAGTAACCAGACTAATTCATAAATCAATAGAAAGACAAGACAAAATAAGATATAAAGTTATAAAGCCAAATAAAAGTATTTGCCAAAACTTGATCTTGTAGGACTATTTGATTGTTGATGTTTGACATAGCATAATGTGAGAGATGACACATACCACATAAGACATTGAGTCTAGTTTCAACCTGGTGACTATCTGTATAAGGCATGACAAAGCTTGGTTTCAGAAAAGATACGTGTCGTATAAGACATTGGAGTCTGATGACGTTGAAGTGACAAGCTACATGAGACTATGACAATTTGACAGCGTATGTTGACAAGAAAGACATATCTTTTTTAAGACATAGGTTAATCACTTTGAAAATGTGAATGATATTGACTTGATGACTTTGAGATGTTTTGACTTGTTGATGCATGACCTGTTTTGATTCCTTGACTGATAATTTTTTTGTGTGTAAACAATGTATGACATGATATGATACCCTAAACTATGAAATGCAACTTGTGTGATAGTTATTGTGAATGAACCCTATTGGATTGACCTAGTGTGGTCTCGAGAGCTCATCAATTGATTAGACTTGCCTACGTTGTACACGTAGAGACCTCGTAGTTCGACATGACCAATGACTTTGAATGTACAAAGATTCATTATTTAAATGTGTGCAATACATGATAAACCTAGACTGACTGGCCTAATGCCTCGAGGGCACATCAATTGATGGCCTTGCCTATGTCCCAGTCATAGAGGCAATGTAGTTCAACTATGACTGACTGAACATGACTAACTTTACTCTATTTTTGGTATTTTCTAACATGTTTTGATTTTTTTTGGATTTTTGAAGTTTTCTAATGTTTTTGGGATTTTTCAAGACATTTTCGATGGTGTGACATTATGTACAAGGTGTCAGGGCATAGAACAAGGATTTTCCCCCATTCGGGAATAAGACTTGCAAGATAGAGTGGGAAATGTGACAGAATGGATGTTAGATGTCAATCGTTCCAAGCAATGGATAAGACAACCATTTATAATGAGTGATGGTGAAAAGGTCTAATTAGAATGATGGTAGACGAAAGAGTGAGCTTGACTACACATGGCACCTGTTTGCCAGGTTTTCACAGCGGTACTTATCCATAGCCCCACCGAAGCGGTTTTCACTATTGTACGGATTTATTTCTCTTTACTTTTTTTATTTTCTCAATTTTTTTGGTGTTACAAAGACGCCTATTTTCCAGGTTTTCATCAAAGTAACCATTTTTTTTGTTTTTCCATTGTTTTGTATTTTCTAGATTAAGACACGGATTCTCAGAAGCTAAGCATAGAACCTCTTTAGATGAAGACTGTTGATAGGTGACAAAAGTGGCTCTCCTTCAGGAGTAGAGAGTTGGTACACTCCTAACCCAAAAGCTTTTGTGACTATATAAGGCCCTAACCAGTTATGTTCATACTTACCTAGTTTTTCTCGTTCAACTTGATTTTTAGGATTCTCCATTAAAACTAGGTCACCAATGTCAAAGTGTTTATTGAGAACTTTCCTATTTTAGCTATGATGAAGACAATTCTGATATGCTTGCAAATTCTCTAGTGCTTTTTGTCTTCGTTCATCTAGTAATTCTAGCTCTTGCAACCTAGATATACGGTATTCTTCATCATCAATGTGACTCTTCAAGGATACCCTCAGGGAAGGTATTTCAACCTCAATAGGTAAGATAGCTTCAGACCCGAATACGAGGGAATATGGAGTGGCACCAATGGGAGTATGGATGCTTGTGCAGTAAGCCCATAAGGCAGGATTCAACTGTAGGTGGCAGTCATGACCAGCATCATTGACAATCTTCTTCAAAATTCTAACAATGGTTTTATTAGATGCCTCGGCTTGGCCATTACCTTGTGGGTAATACGGGGTGGCGAAATGATGTTTGATATGGAACTCTTCACATAAATGACATACTTCTTGGTTCTTGAATGGGAAGCCATTGTCTGTGACTATGGATTGAGGTACACCATACCGACAAATGATATAGTTTAGGATAAATTTAGATATTTGTGTGTTGGTGATGTAGGTCATGGGAAAAGCTTCAATCCATTTGGTAAAGTATTCAGTGGTGGTTATGATGAATTTATTACCGTTGGATGATGGTGGGTGTATCTTACCTATGAGGTCAATTCCCCATTGCGCAAAGGGTGATGGTGATGTAATCGGATGAAGCTCTTGTGCTGGTGCTCTTATCAAATCTCCATGTATCTGACACTGTCTACATTTCTTCACAAAGATATATGAGTCTTTCTCCATTGTAGCCAATAATAACCTAGTCTCATAATCTTATGGGCTAAATTAGGACCACTCAAATGAGATCCACATATACCTTCATGTACCGCTCGCAAATTTGTTTGTGCTTCCTTAGTATTGAGACATCTCATTAGGGCGTTATCTAAGGTACGTCTATATAGGGTTTCTCTGATGATGGTGTACTTAGCTAACTTTCGGATGAAGGTTCGACATTGGTTATTTGATAGGTCACGAGGTAAGGTTTGGCCAGTTAGATAGTCAAATATTTATTTATACCAAGGAGACATAGGACCAACAATGGTACACACCATCACAGTATCAAGGACATCATAGGTGGGGACCAATAGCTGTTCAACCAGAAACTCAAACTTAGGCACGTTACTCGGAATATCCAACACGGAACCCACGGTTGCCATAGCATCTGCAGCTCTATTCTGAATACGTGGTATTTTTTGAAAGGTAATGTCATTGAAATACTGCTTGAAACTATTAGCCATATGCTTGTAAGGGGAAAGCTTCTCATCCTTAGTCTCATAATCATCATTTATTTTCCGGATTACTAGTTGAGAATCACCAAAAACATGTAGACTCTTAATCTTCCGCTGAGGTGCCATTTTTAATCCTATCACTAAGGCTTCATACTCTACTATGTTGTTGGTACAAGGGAAAGCAATCCTGAATTATTTGGGAATGGTATCACCTTGAGGTGTAACAAATAGGATACCTACTCGTGAACCACAATTTGTATGTGACCCATGAAATTATAATTTCTATTCGGTTTTAATGTCAATGTTGAAGAGAAATTCATCAGGAAAATATTCCACTAAAGGATGGTCTGCCTTCATAGGTGCATCAGCTAACTGATCTACAATTACCTACCCTTTTATAGCCTTCCTCTCTACATAATGGATTTCATACTTGCTAAGTATCATAACCCATTTAGCTAATCGGCCTGTTAATGTTGCCTTACTTAGGAGGTATTTGAGTGGATCAATCTTTGCAACCAACACTATCTAGCAATTGAGCATATAGTGCTGAAGTTTTTGGGTAGAAAAGATAACCACAAGATAGGCACATTTTATGTTGTAATTCAATTCATAGCCCACTAAGGTATGACTAATGTAATAGACTGCTCTTTCATGACCTTGATCATCGTTTTGTGCAAGAAGAGCCCCTAATACTGACTGAGTTGCTGAAATGTATAATATCAATGGTTTTCCCTATGTAGGTGGCATTAAGACTGGTGGAGTGAAAAAATAGTCCTTGATTTTTTGGAAGGCTTCTTGACATTTAGGTGTCCACACAAATGGTATTCCTTTCTTGAGTAGATGTTGAAATGGGTGTATTTTATCTGCCAGTTGTACTATGAAACGCCTGATGGACTGTAATATTCCCTATAGTGTTCTGAGTTGACCAATTCTGATTGGAGGAGGAATTTCTATGATAGCTCTTACCTTCTCTGGATCTACTTCAATGCCTCTTCGAGAAATGATATACCCTAACAGTTTCCTTGATTTCACTCCAAAGACACATTTCTTTGGATTCAACCTGACATTGTAATTCTCTAGCCTCTGGAATATCTTGTCTAGAACCTTCATATGATCTTCCCTTGTTTTTTATTTAGCTATAATTTCATCTACATAATCTTCCATGAGAGTGTGTACAAAGTCATGGAAAATCATAGTCATTGCTCATTGATAGGTAGCTCCTACATTCTTAAGGCCAAAAGGCATAAAATTCCAATAGTATGTGCCCCATGGACACGTGAAAGTTGTCTTGTGTTGGTTTTTAGCTGCTATTTTGATTTGGTTATATCTAGAGAAACCATCCATGAGGGATAGCATCTCGTATTATGTTGTAAAATCTACTATCGTGTCAATGTTCGGCAAAGGGAAGTCATCCTTAGGACATGCCTTATTGATGTCTCTAAAGTCTGTGCAAATGTGAATGCCCCCATTTGGTTTAGTCACTGGTACAAGATTTGATATCCAGTTTGCATAGTCTATCATCCTTATGAACCCTACATCTAAGATTTTCTTAAGTTCCGCCTTGACCAATAGAGCAATTTACGAATGCATTTTCCTTAACTTTTGTTTGACTGGCTTAATACTTGGCTGTAGTGGTAAATGGTGCAATATTAGGTCTAGATCAAGCCCAGGCATGTCAGCATATGACCATGCAAATTTTATCTAATCTTTGTGAAGAAGTCCTTAAACTCGAGTTTTTCTGTCTTTGTTAAGGAAGCTGTGAAATATACCTTTTCGAGGATTCTCTTTTGTACCTATGTTGACTTCAACAGACTCTTCTACTAGCATCAATGACTTTCCCTATTCAATGGGGAGAATATTTAAACCTCTATCCTTGGGTGCCTTTGAGAGGTTTTCACCCTCGGATATGTCCTTTATTTTGACTGTTTCTTCATCCAAAGGCACCTTTTGGTTTTCACCTAGGGACTCATCATTTTTCTTTTCATTGTCTTTTTTCTTTTTATTCTCATTTTTGCGACTAGAGGTGTAAATAGAATCCCCAAAATATGCTTTGTCATCCAAGTCTAAAGTAAAACCAGCTTTATGATCCCCTCGTGGTATGCCTTCTCTAAGTCCCATGAACTCAGCAATCGCTTCGTCATTCTTGAATGTATCTATGATAGGTGTACCTTGTTGATCCCAATCCATAAGTTCGAGATATATAAGTGGCATGTCATCATCAGAGTTTTTAAAGGTAGTTGCTGACAAGGTGAGTATGGAATGGTTGACATGATCACAAAAGTTTTGGACTAACCCCTTCTTGTTCTTCTTCCTAGGGGTAGGTATACTCTGATGTGGGACTATTATAAGGGTTGAATCATTAGAAGATGGTTTGTCAGGTGCCCAAGGTGCATGATCAAGGGTTTCCAAATAATAGTTATTTTTCCATTCTTCTTTGGACAAGTGTTTCCTATGACGGGGACTAGATGATTTTGGTACAGGTTTTATCTTTAGGTCCAATTCTCCAAATAGAGCATCTATGTTCATGGTACTGGTAGAGGAAAGGGAATCCCATTCACAATCACTTGAGTCAGGGGATTCATCATAAACTGGGGGAAGTGGTTCATGAGATATATCGATGTTTGTGCAAGCACTCACTTCCTCTTGAAATGGTGACGAAGTACTAGGAAACCCAATTCTAAGTTGTTGAAACCCTAGCCCTAGGT
Organism: Sequoiadendron giganteum; assembly: GCA_007115665.2. Taxonomy (NCBI): domain Eukaryota; kingdom Viridiplantae; phylum Streptophyta; class Pinopsida; order Cupressales; family Cupressaceae; genus Sequoiadendron; species Sequoiadendron giganteum. Next base: position 721,814,436 of record CM021103.1, read on the forward strand.
ATTTCGGTCGTGGTGAGATAGTGATCAGTTTCATCCTTCCATTTTGGTGTAGTCCTAACCCATTGTGTCCATCATAGCCTTCATTTTTCATAGTCTTAAAGCCTTTTCCATATTGCACCTTAGCTATTTGAATAGACGACGAGGGGTATTCATTGTATTCTCGATACAACCAGGAGTTAATATCACCTTGATCCACAATTTATTCACTTAACTCTCCCCATTTGGTCAATGTCATTGTAGGGGGAACATGAAATGTGACTACTGACTGTCTTCTATCTGTCATGGGTAAGCCATATGCCTTAGGCGGAATCAGTTGACTGACATAGTATGATGCCTTTATATGATATTCGCCACAACCCTTGTCTTTGATCTTGAGCTTAGGAGTGGATGATGGTAGTTTGAATGAAATGGACTTAGTAAGATGTGATGGGTCAATGTATAGGGATAAAGTGGATGATGAAGCTTCTTGGTTAATTAGTACTTGTCATTGTGTAATTTCCCTTGGGCTTGTACAATACTGAAAAGGATCTAGATCACCATCAATCGTGACTTCGGTGCCATTATACGAGAACTTAAGACATTGGTGATATGTTGAAGGTACAACTTTCATTGTGTGTATCCAAGGTCTACCTAACAAGAAGTTGTATGGAAGGGTGAGATCCAAGACTTGGAAGTTGGTGTTCATGATTGTTGGGCCAATTCTAATAGGGAGTGTGACAACTCCTTTGGATGATCTTTCCTCATCATCATAAGCCTTGATGACTACACTCTTAGAGGTGTCTACGCAGTCTTCTGAGAATCCTAATGCCTTAACCAATTTTAGGGTACATAGGTTCAAACCTGCTCCTTTGTCTACCAAGACTCGTCAGACTTTGGTTTGATGGACTAAGACTTCAAGATGTAAAGGGTCATTGTGATTAGACTTTTCAGTTGAGTAATCTTGTTGGGAAAATGTGGCATGATGCGAGTTGGTCAAATATCTCATCATTTCTTTGAAATGATTGACATCTAAGTCTGTAGGAACAATCGTGTTTTGTAAGGATTTTTCAAGAATGGCTCAACGCTCAGGTGATAAAGTCAACAATTCCAAGATAGATATTTGCATGGGGGTTTTACTCAACTGATCAAGGAGGTTGTACTTAAACTTGGAATTTTGCGTAGGTGGCTCAAAAGAAGGACCTGGAATAGTAATCTTAGTTCTACGTGTGTTTACATTACATTCTGGATGCTTCTTAATGATGATGGTATTGATGTTCTCATTTGCAGCTCGAAGGTGATTTATGATTGTTCTTTTACCATAGTCATACTTGGTATTGGTATAATTGGCTGATGGGTTATTCTTGTTTCCTGAACTGGAGGCGTTTCCTTTTGTATGGTCATGTAACGGGTGTATGAAGACCTTATGATCAATTTTCTTGGTATTTTTCTGCCCACCGACCTCTATTATTCTATTTTCAACAAAGTCTTGTATAATATTCTTCAGTTGGCAACATTGTTGTAGGTTGTGTCCTTTCATTTGATGATAGTCACAAAAAGAGTTATCATCCCATCATGAAGGTTTGAACTGCCCATGATCATACTCTCTTGGTTCCAAAGGTTTGATGAGATTATTTTTAATCAACTCTTTGAAAATTATCTCAATTGGTTGTCCTAAAGGTGTAAATTCACATGTAGGAAATCTCCTTTGTGGTCTTTATTGTTGTGAATTTTGGACATAATTGGCGGTTTGATCTAGACTATTCATCATGTCTTGATTGGATTTGTAACCTCTAATTGTAATAACTAGTCCCATGTGTATGTTTTTAGCATCAACAATGCCATCATTTGTAACATTTTTGTTTCTAGACCAGAATTTATTTCTATCGTTTGGTGCATTCTGATGTTGGACAACTGGATTTTTGCCTGGTACCTTAATTTCTCCTTTGTCTATAAGGCCTTTTTCAAGGATGATGCCCTTTTGTACCAAGTCTAGGAATGAACTGCAATAGCGTACCCTTAAGTCACTTCGTATTTTTGGATTGATGTTTTCTAAGAATATCTTGACCTTTTGCTTTTCTGGTATTTCAACTGGACATCTGCTAGCTAGACTTCTCCATCTCTGGAAGAAGGTGGTAAAAGTTTCACCGTCTTTTTGTGTTGTGTGGCACAAGGTTTCTATTGTTACCTCATTTTCTATGTTAAAGGAAAAATGTTCGACAAAATTCTCAGCTAATTCACCCCAGGATCGTATACCATATGGTAATTTAGAAAACCATTCCAATCCTATCCCGATAAGGGTTGGTGGAAATAGTCTCATCAAGTATGTGGGGTCATATGATATGTCCATGCATATCATTGAGAATTCTATAATGTGTTCCAAAGGATTCTTCCTCCCATTATAATTAGGCAAAATCGGTATAATGTATCCATGGGAGAAAGGTGTCATATAAAGTGCTTTTTCAAATGGACATGGACATAGGTCTTGTGTCGAGATAGTTCATTTTCCTAACATAGACATGTTGTCCATCTATTGTTGAAGAGTTTGCATTTGGTTTTGAAGTACATCTACTTGTGTCAAGGACATGGTGTTTGCGTTGTGTGGATCAATGTAGGTGTTATGATATTCCATGTTCTGTGACTGGTTGTGATTTGGTGAGGGAATATATCCCGTTAGAATGTTTTGATTTGGTATAGGAATATTGCCTGTCTGAATGGTCTAATTTGTAATAGGAATGTTTCATGTTTGAATGTTCTGATTTGGTATAGGAATATTCCCGCCAACTTTGGATCTCTTACTCGTGTTGGTGCCAAAGGGGTTGGAGGAAGTTGCCCGCACAGTAAATTGTAAACCTTGTGTAATGTTGAAAGGGGTTGTGTTTACAGTTGACGATGTTTGAGTTGGTATGCCAGTTGGTATCGCTGTGGTAATTTGGGCAATAGAAACACTTGACGTCGTAGTTTGCGTTGGTTGAGTAGACTGTGTTTTCAAAGTATGAATATCAAATCTTGGTGGTAGTGTGGCACCTTCTACTAGAAAATTTGCTAGATATCATTGGGGATCATTTTCCAAACACTCATCCATAAAGGATGCAAACTCAATATCTTATACAATGGCATCTATGTCTTCTATATAAAATTGTCCATGTGTGTCCCTAGTGACGTATTTTTCAAGCAAAGGTTTGTATGGTCTTTCACTTCCTGATGGTTGATTTCCAAATTGATTGATGAATTCATTGGGGTCTGACATTGCTTTATGTTTCTTTTTAGACCTTGTTTTGACCATGAAAAGTTGCTCAAGTGGGGTAATGTAGACTACGTCTAAAAAATGATATTGATTATGTCTATGTTTTTGGATTTTCTTTTGACAATAAATGATGTTGCTAAAATGATTTCTATAAAGACATATACTAAAATGACATATGATAGTTAGCACAATATGCAAAATTTTGAGTAGACTATGATGATAAATGAGTCTAAGATGGGTATAACCTACCACCTATAGAATAAATGCATGCAATGATTTGTATTTGACCAAGGAACCTGATTGTAGGACAAGGACAATTGACAAGGTGAAAATTCCAAACTAGACTATTGAGCTAAAAAGATCCACTAAATGGAACTAAAGTGACTAGGTTCAATGATTGTGACAAACCGGAACATGAACGTTTCCAATGACGAGTAAAGTTATCTATTATGTGATATGCAATTTCCTAGGAAGTATCTATATGCATGCAACTTAGGATGACTATGACTAAGATGTTGACTATGACTAAGACGTATATGACACCTAATGATGTAAGGTTTTTGAGAAAAATTTATCAGTTTTTATCCAAGGTTGATCTTAAGAACCAGAAGCAAATAGTGAGAGTGATGTTTCAAACTCAGTTTGTGGTTTTCAAAGTTTTGTGTTGACAGTCAAATGTGGTTCACCTAACAATTGTGGTTCAAATGTTGACAGATGCAGTTTACAATTGTGCATGTGGTGTTTCTGACAGTTGCGGTTTTTCCTATGACAAATGCGGTTCACCAATATGCATGTGGTTCTAAATATGGACCTTGTATACCTAAATTTTTTGATAGACACTTGTCACTTGAAACTTGACAGATGCATCTTGCATGCACATATTGGACTCAAAATATGATAGTTGCGTCTCGTAATATCCAGACTGTGAATGATGATTTTTTTTGACAAACACATGCGGCTTTTCCCCTAACAAATGTGACTCCCTAAGATAGATGCGGTGTTAAAACTGACAGTTGCGACTCACTTTTTGACAGTTGAAATTTTCTCGAAAGTTATTTTGACTGACTTCTTTTGTTGATCAAGATTTTGGCAAATACAATAGAAAAAAAACACAACAATCAATGTATTTTCAGTTTGTGATGATATAACTGTTAAGACTCAAAAAACATTTACAACCTAGGCTTGTTGGACAATACTTGTTGAGTTCTTACTTGTATTTCTCTAGCTACGCATATTTATGGTGAATGACTAGTAGCTTGACCCCACTGGCTCCCCTCCACGACACTCACTTATATGGGGCAGCCAAGCTACTGTACCCATGAAACTCCCATGGCATACATCTCATTTCCACACATAAACCGTAAGAATGTAAGACAGCTTCACAGGGCCGACCCTGTTGCGTTAGCAAGTAGGTAGGATTTTGGTAAATCTACAACAAGGTGTTTAATAAGGGCATTCCATTCATGGGGCACTATCCAACGTCGATGAGAGTCCATTTTTGTCCATCTCGTCAGAATAATGTGCGTGATTTCTGGGATTTCTCCATAAATCCATTTTTTATATACTGGGTGGAAGTCGCTTGGCTTTAGCGTGTTACCGGTCTGAGTCATCTTGGGGTGAGTACTTTTTCCCACCAAAATAGGCCCAAGTTCTAGAGTCAGTAACCATTTCTCTTACACCCAGGATCACATGACTGAGTAAGGGGAGAGGATACTCTGATATACTGAATTTTAAGGGTGACAAATATGTGCAACACACTAGACAAAGTAGACAGTGATTCTTTTTAATCCAAACGACAGTTATCTATCACCAAACATAAAGTTATTTTTAATCCACATGATAGTTATCTATCTACCAAAAAAAAATCTTGCTAAATAAATAAAGATAAAGGCATTAGTTTCTGCATGCAAATTGATTAGTAGTTCATTGTTCTTGTCTTCGGCTTTCATCCTGCAAAAAATAGTCTTTGGTTTTTAATTGTCTTCTATGCTTCATCCTGCAAAAACTATGTTATTCCCTCTTAACACAATTGAAACAAACATTAGCAAAAAATGAAAAATCACACAAAATCAATAAAAGAAAACATAGATGTACGAAAATCAATAAAAATGTGAAAAATATTTACCAGCTAGATGCAGCTTTTGGAGCCACAGATGCGGTTCGAAGTTGACAGGCAGATGCGGTTCGGGAATTTGTTGATAGGCGGATGTTGTTCAGAGTTTCACGGATGTGATGCGGATTGACAGATGCATCAATTTTTTTTGCAGATGTGGCTTGTAGATACAGATGCATTAGTGTGTTGAACAGATGTGGTGCGTTGTACGAAAACTTGCAAAAAGCATAAAACAAAAAAATGGAAAGATGAAAAGATATTCGAATTTTGAAGCGTGTTCATATCGGTTTCACCAAATGTAACATAGATTAAATAATCTACGAATAAGAGATAATATGCAATTAAAATAAACAATGTTAATCCTAATCTAAATAATATTAATCTAAAATCAAACAACAAAGAACGAATAAGTAAACATAATAACTAAACAAATTAATGGAAAGCTCTCACCGAATATGTGTTCACCCCTTCAAATTATCTCAATTTTTCTTCTCCATTTTGCTTTTTTAGTATTCTTGCCCTTAGATTTCTATGTTTGAATGCAAGCATAACTTCATTGAATGTCTAAGAAAAATATCGAAGATAAATTTCTTCTCAAAAGTGTATGATTTTGGGAGGAGGAATAATGATAATGACAGGTCATTTTATAGATTTTGGGTTTTCAAATGATCAGCTCAGATTGAAAGAGAGATCGACAGATAAGATTGATGAATGCCATGCGATGTGAGTTCTATCTTAGATAGAACTCGAGTTAGAACATGAGTCAGGAAAGACTGCAGATAAAGACTAAGTTAGAACGTGAGTTTAATCTTCAATTAAGAGTCTTCGAAAATAAAAGAAATAGACTTTGTATGTCAAAGACAAATTTAGAACTTGAAGAATAATGCAATGAATGCAAATAGGAGTTAGAACTAGTTAATCAACTAGTTGTGACAGAGAGTCTTCTCGTAGAGATAATCAGATGTTGAATATGGAGATAACTGGAGAACTAAAAATAGATCTCGAGTCAGAAGGTGAGTGAATGATTAGTCAACTGATTGAAAGAAGAATGTGACATAAATAAATAAATATGAATTAAATGTTAATTTAATTCAACATTTGAAAATAAAAGACTTTAATTAAATAAATAAAGATAATTTATTTAATTTGACTGTTGAAAAGGATAAATTGAATAATTAAATAATAAATATTTAATTATAGCTAAAAAGAGGTAATTAAATAATAAATCATTTAATTGATAGTTAAAGGGGGTTTAATGAATAATTAAATAATAAATATTTAATTAAGAAGAAGAATTAATTAGTTAGGGACATAATTAAACAAATATGATTTATTTAATTAATCAAGTTGAATAAAGGTTATTTATGAATTAATTAATTAAAAAGGGGTATTTAATTAATAGAAGAAATATGTGTTAGAAAGTATAATTAAATAATTAACATTATTTAATCACGACCATGGATAATAGAAAATTATATTGAATGTGTACTCGTAGGCCTAGACCAATTTTTGGTATCTACGGGAGCAAGACTAAAAAGAAAACAGTAGGTAAACTGAAAACAGAGACAGCCCACGAACAACACAGAGACCACAAAGAGGTAGCTAAAAGATAGGACACTGGCATAGGCAGCAGCTAACTGGAGTTGTCCCAATTTTTGAGCAGGAGGTCCACTGCCTCATCTCCAACCCATTCTTTGTTCTCCTTACTGTTATTTCCCTCCAGCTCCTCCTTAATAGCATTAGACAGGGTGCTAGTGACAAAATGGTCCAACTTCATGGTGAAGTGGGTCAACCCATGGAACCTTTTATCGAGCATGTCCATTCTCTTCTCTAAATCACCGGGCTCCTCCCCAATGTCCATGGTCCCTGGGACCTCTCCAGGCTCTTTGACCAGAGGATGCGGAGAGTGAGAGGTAGAGCCATCTTTAGGAACCTTTCTTTCCTCAGGAGTAAACTGGGGCCCCTCCATAATGTCATCCTCATCATCCTCAGTTTCCTCTTCCTTGTACTCTTTGCTAAAATACCGGTCCTCCTCTGAATCCTCAATAATCTGCCTATTTTTTTTGTTCTTTGTAAGCCTCCAGAATCTCCTTCTAGCATTTTCCCCACCAGTCATCTCAGTAGTCCCCACAATAGTGTATCCTTTGGAGTCTTTCCCTATTATGTTCTTGCCCTTTCCTTCCCTAACAATCAGATCTGGCGTATGTTTCTCCTTCCCTTTTTTAGCAGTGGTGGCCTTGTAGGCCGATTTCACTGGAGTGGACTTCAATTCACAGAGACCCTCCATCACATTAGTATGAGCCTTACCCAAACCACCCTTAAGTTTCTTGGTGGTTATCTTAGCTTTGGGATTCTCTGCAGTGCCCGTATTGGATTTTTGGGGAGAGATTTTAGACTTGGTCGAGGAAATATTCACAACCAACAGGGGTTCAATATCCTCAATGTGCATAGCCGTAATAGCTTTAGGAGGACAGAGGGCCAGGTGAAAGTGATAAAGTCTCAGAATGAGCCCCTGATGGAGTGGGAGTGGTTAGATATCACTAGGGTTAAGGTTGACTAACTCTTTGCATTTTCCAACCGAGTTTTACAAATCCATTAGAAGAAAGAAAGGAAAACTAAGCAACATCTTGTGTCTTAAATGATTTAACAGGGGGAAGTGATAAAAAAAGTAGGTTTTAAACCTACCTTCCAAGGTAAAGTACTTCATTAGTGCTAGGAACACCTGATCCTAGGGCTTCAGGAGAGCTTCTCTCTCAAACCTCGACTGGTTCCACACCGGAGCCTCATCTCCTCTGAAAAAATCTTTCAAGCTTTCATTATCTAGTTTCTTGGTGTGTTCGGGGTATTTTTTCCCAGTGCACTATAATCCTGTGGCTTGCACTATGACTTCCTCACTGATTTCAAACAAAATTCCTCCCATTGAGACCCTATGATCCTTCTACGAGTTGGAAAACTAGCCCAACAAGTTAGGGTCATGGTCGACCAATATCTCCATAAGAGGAGCAATGCCACCTTCCACACAGATGTGCCAAACTAAAGGATTATTCTGGAACTCGTCACAGTTATTTGGCTTAGTCCTCACTTGCTCGCCACCCATTTTTCCAACCTGCACAAGAAGCCCAATAGTTTGCAAATTCCAAATGCAGAAGCCAACAGGATAATGAATAATTATCACATTGTATTCATTTAGGCAAGGTATACAATGATGGTTAATTACGCCAACATACAGGTCGCATGCGCGGAATGGAAAATCACCACATGGTGACTTGAAAATGGAATTAATGAGGATCTTGGGATGATTGTGGCCAGCAAGGTAGGAATTGGGGGGCATGTAGGTTTCCTTCTTCTTGGAGAGAATGTGCAAAAAACAAGGCAGCTTGGCCATATGACTAAAAATAGAAACCATCCTAAAGGTGTTATTGGAGACTCGCACTAAAATAGCTAGCACGAAGACACTAGGAGGAAAACTTTCATAATGAAGAGTCAAATCATTATTAAAACTCTCAAACAAACTAATGCAAGGATGAGATAAAATAAGATCTCGCAATCTCCAAGAGAAGAGATTGCATGGTATAGCTCCTTAGATTCATTGAAGTCGCGTCCTTCCATCTTTCCTTCACCAAGCCACCTTTTTATTTGTGTTACCATCCTTCAAATTTAAACCCCGACACCTTTTTGTCATCTTAGTAAGCTAGCCCATCCACCAGGTCCAAAGGATAGACACATGGATCCTCCAGTCCTATAGTGATTCAAAAAATCAAATTCCCTCCACCTGTATGCCATCTCAGTGTTAACACTCATCCACTAGACCCGCAATAAAATCAGGTGGACCCCCCATTCAGCACCCATCATCCAAAGATTTAAAGTCATTGCAATACTTGGTTTCTTTGTTCCCTCGTGATGATAGCTTGAATTTTTCACGGTAACCTTTCCATTTTCCTCCAACATTTAGTGGAATCCCAGCAAGAGCCAAGATTAGCCAAGGCATCCACCACTTGGTTGCCTTCTCTAAAAGTATGTGTCACCTTTTTATCCCTAAATTTGGATAAAAGTAATCTAGCATCCAACAATATATCCTTAGTATTCCAGCCAATTAGTGTATCTTTATTCATAACATTCGTAATAGACTTGGAGTCTCCTTCGGTGTGGAGGTTAGCAATCCCCAAAGAGACAAAATTTTTGAGGCCAATTAGCAGCACACGAGCTTCCACCACTAAAGAGGACTAGATCCCAATACCTCCAACAAATCCCACCACTAGAACCCCCCTGAGATCTCTAATTACTCCACCAATACTTGCCTTGCCTGGATTGCCCTTAGCAGCCCCATCAAAATTGAGTTCAAACCAGCCTCTATCCGGAGGCTCCCGTTTTGTATTTTTCTTGGCTAAGAGTTTTGAATTGTCAAAAGAGTTAGCCTCTAATCCCTAATGCCACACCTTGTCCATTCTTATTTTGAAATCCAACGGCCTCATCTCTGGGAGTTTCCCATTAAAGAGAGAGATATTATCCTTAATGAGCTGAGATCCAATGTCGAAAATATCCTTAGGGCTCCTCTCAACATTCCTGAATACCCTATTATTCCTCTCCTTCCACAAACACCAACCCAAGATAGGAGGGACCTGATTCCAAATTTCACCGGGCAAAGAGTGGGAATAGGGACCATATCAACCCAGAATGAACGATAAGAGATCCTTGCTCATAACTCAAGGGACATCAAGTTTCTCAAAATCTAGCCCCCAAACTTCAGCATCAAAGGGGCAATGTAACAAAAGGTGACTGATAGTTTCCTCCCCACTCTTACAAAGAAAAAATCTATTGGGAATACAAAAACCCCATTTCCTCAAATTGTCTTGGGTAAGAATCTTGTTATGATAGGTTGTCCACTAGAAGAAATTAACTTTAGGGATCATGTGGCAATTCCAAATCTTCTTCCAGGGTTCCTTAGCATTATTTTGGTTTGTCAGTAGTTTGTAAGCCGGCCTCACAAAGAGATCCCCCTATTTTTCAAAGATCCAAAAAAACTCATCCTCTCTATCATAGGATAGAAACCTGGTGCTAGAGAGAATCACCTGAAGGGACTGACCTAGACAACGAAGGTCTTAAGACTGGGGGCAACAGAGGATAGGGTATCTCCAAATCCTAGCTCTATAGGGTCCAAAAACATAATCACTGATATGGATGCCAAAGAATCTTTGGGCCAAACCCATCATAGCCCTAAAGTCAGAGCAAGCCAGAGGGGTGTCAATTAGCCAAGTTTCTTCCCCAGAATCTGATTCTATTCCCATTTCCCATTTTCCATTTAATCTATTTCCTTAGCAGGCCTTGTGTGCTACAAATACTCCTCCAGATTAATGAGCGCTGGGGGTGAGACTCCGAGAGAAAATTGATCAAAGGCCTATCCTAAAGATAGTTCAAATTTAGAATTTTACACCAATCCTTAGTGTTCCTTAATTGATCCCAACGAACCTTGGCCATCAGAGCCCTGTTAGAGTTGGCAATTGTCCCTACTCCTAGTCCACCACAATTTTTGGCCTGGCAGACCTTTTCCTATTTCACCAAAGAAAGTTTATTCTTTTCCTCAATCCCAGACCAGAGGAAATTCCTTTGCATTTTTTCAAACTTATCATCAATATACTTAGGCATCTTAAAAATGGAGTGGAAATAATTTGGGATACCTTGGAGAGCCGCTATGAGTAGTTGGATTTTACCAACATGGCTTAGGATAGAGCTCATCCACCCAACCAATTTCCTTTCAATCCTTTCCAGAATCAAGTTCCAGAAATTAGTGGTAACCTCCTTAACCATGAGGGGGAGCCTAAGGTAAACCGACAAGAGAGATCCACTGACACATCCCAGGACTGCAGTCACCCAGGTTTGCAAATTAGACATGCAGTTAAAGAAATAAATCATGTTTTTATTGTAATTGATGCTTTGACCAAAACAAGAGGCATAGTTGTTAAAGAAAGCTTTCCATTTCCTAGCTTCCACCACAGAGGCTTTCCCAAAGAGAAAAGTGTCATCCACAAATTGTTGCACAACAACTGGATCCAGGGAGGAAGTTGCTTTAATGCCCATAATGGAGCCCTCTAATAGCAGACCATTGAAGTTCCTATTGAGCACGTCAGCAATCATTATGAAAATATAGGGAGACAGGGGGTCTCCTTATCTGATCCCTCTTCTAGCAAAGAAGAACCCAAAGGGGGATCCATTAACAATAACATGGTACTTTACAGTATTAACACATTCCATAATGAGTTTGATGACCAAATTGTTGAAACCAAACTTAGCCAAGACCTTCGGGATGAAGTCCCATAGCAGTTCATGGATGGTCAAAGTAGCATCAAGAATATGTCGCCTAGGGACAAAACCCTTTTGAGTAGGACTAATTATTTTATCCATAAGAGGTTTGATACAATTAACTAAAATCTTAGAAATGATCTTATAGAAGGTGTTACAAAAGCTAATAGGTCAGAAATCAATCATGGATTGAGGCTCACCAATCTTGGGGATAAGAGCGATGAAAGTGTGGTTCAATTGTTTGATGATCTTACCCGATTTGAAGTCCCTAGTTGCGAGCACTAGGTCCCCACCCACAGTGTCCCATAAAATCTGAAAGAAAGCTAGAGGAAAACCATCAAGCCTCAAGGCTTGGAAAGCTCCCATGCTAAAGGTAGTCAGGAAAAATTCTTCCATAGAAACAGTACTAAGAATCCCCATATTATCTTCCTGATAAATGGTGGTGGGAATATGGTTGAGAATCTTACTATCCAAAGTCAGATTAGGCTCCTCAACTGGGGCTGAATAAGCCTCCTGAAAATAGTGAACAACATAGAGGCCAATCTGAGCATGATTCGTAATCACCTCCCCAGTAGCATTAGTCAGCTTAGAAATTTGATTCATTTTTCTATGCTTGATGGATGAAACATGAAAGAAGGAGGTATTTCTATCTCCTTCCTTCAACCATTGAACTCTTGATTTTTTCTTCCAAAAGACCTCCTCATTTTTGAGAACCTGTTACCATTCCATCCTGGTTCCCCATTCTTGGTTGTGAGTCCACTGACCGTCATCTCCCTCATCCATTTTCTTTTGTAGAGTCCTCAACTCTCCTTATAACAACTTTTTTTTTGAAACACATCCTCGAACACATTCTTGTTCCATCCTTTTACCATGTTTTTAATATGTTTAACTTTGAAGAAAATTATATACTTGGGGGAGCCCTAGATAGGAATATTCCACCATTCGGCAATTTTATTTTTGAAATCGGGATGAGAGTTCCACATTATCTCAAAGCAGAAGGGAAAGGGACCAACAATAGGGTGAATATTGGTGGTCAACAAAATGGGGTTATGGTCAGAGACCGTCATGGGAAAGGTTATTAGATTAGCATCTAAGACATTAGTCCAATGAGGAGAGTAGAGGAAGCGGTCAAGCCAGACCTTAATTAGGTTACCACCAGCCCATCTATTAGACCAAGTGAATTTTTGACCCAAGATCTCAATATCAACTAAACCAGAAGAATTCAAAAAATTAGCCAGGTCAAACATGTTGTCAGAGATCCAAAAGGCCACCACTTTTTTTTGATGGAAAGAGGGGAAAGTTAAAATCTCTAGCAACAAGCCAATGGCCTCCCCTATTCAGATTAATTTTAACTGCCATGTTATGCCACAAAATACTCCTTGCATTCCTCTGATTTGGAGCATAAATATTGATTATAGACCAGGATTCACCAAGGTAAGTGAACAAGGCCCCCACACTTTTTACAGTGGAATAATTTAGAGCCCCAAAAATTGGATGGGTTCCAAAGCACACCCAGACCCCCAGAAGCACCCTCAACATCGCTGTAGACATAAGATGCATTAGGCCAAATAAATTTAGCAATTTTATCAAAATTAACCTTCTTCATTTTGGTTTCTTGAAGTAGGTAAACATCAATCTTATGTTCCATGATATAGTCCTTCAGAGCATGTTGTTTGTGGGAGCTATTGAGCCCATGAACATTCCATGACATAATTCTCATTTCTGACCTTTTTTTGAGGACACATCCAATGTCCTCTTCTTTCCTAGGGAAATCTCATTTGTTGTTTCTCTCATCCTAGTGTGCCTCTGAGAAGGTCTCCCTAGCTTGGAGTCACCTCCTACATCTGCCTTCTTCTTCCTTCTTTTTTTCTTTGGCGTTGTCCATATCCCTTCTTCCATAGTTTTCTCAAGCTTCAAACTCCCCATACTTTCTGTAGATTCATCAATCATACCAGAGCTCTCTTCCTCCAAGATTTCACCATCCTCAATCAATGCCTCAAAACTCCCAATAGAGATTAATTCAAATAGAGGATCAATAGCCGAAGAGCCAGGGTCCTAAGTCATATGGATAGTCAGGGGTTTAACAGTAGACTCCAATAAAGCACTAGGGTCAGATTGTTTAGAAGGTGGACCGATAGGGGTGGGTGAAGGCAGAGGATCCTCATGTGAATGAGCACCACTTGGGGGAACAAGCCCAGAGTCATCCGATGGATGGGGATCATTTCTAGAAGGAGTAGTGAGATTTTACACAATACAAATATCCTTAACCTCTCGGCTGACAGTAGATTTATAGTCAAAAATTAGATGCCCAGCTTTAGCATATTTTTGACAATATACCACAACATTTTCATAACACATTGGTTGTATCCAACTGCCAAACTTGGAGCACAACTTGATAGAGTTTGGGAGGGCTTTATCAACACAAATATTAACACAAAATCTCACAAAAACTAACTTGGATTTCAATTTTGTAATAGAATTTGTAGTGACAAATTGACCCAATGAATCCCCAATACCTTTGAAAATGGCTTCATCCCAATACTTCAGAGGTAAGCCTAGCAACTACACCCAAATTGGAGCCAACTTATTCAAATGTGTAGCAAGTTCAAAACCTGGTTTCCAATGACACATAGCCAGGCTATGTTTCCCATAAACCCATGGACTCGATGACAGAGTCACCACCAAGTTCTCCATAGTCGTGAATCTAAATAGGAAAATACCACAAGCCATTGTGCAGATCTCCACACTACCCTTAAGGCACCATTTTTCTGCAACCCATTTCCGAACCATATCCACCATTGGACGGTAAGAAAGAAATCTACCCACTACAACATTCTCCATGTAAGAGAGAATCCTGTCACAAATTGAATCAGGAATGTCAAACTCCATCCCAGAAGCCATGACAACCACAGGTAAAGAAGGAAACAAGGAGGGGACTTGTTTTCCATTGGATAGCACATCCTTCCAACCAACAACCAGAGAGATCACCACCACTGACACAGAAGATTCTCCCGGAACCGCCAAAATCTTCAAAAATCCCATAGGTGAAAGCACTGTCCCCTCAGGGGTGGTACCCAATAGACACGAGCCCAAAAGAGAGGAGCGCAGTTCGGGAGGGTAGAGGGGGACCATTGGGTACCACCAAAATAGAGTCCACCATGCATGCAGTAATTTTAAATGCAGAGGAGTAGGGAGTTCAAATGCAGAGGAAGTTAGATTTTTTTCATATAATAATCACATTGAATTGTTTCCTTATGTGTGTGAATTAATTCTAAAATTTGTGATTCATTAAGTAGATAAGAAGAACTAAGATGATCATCTTTTAGTGGATCATTTTGTTCTTCAAATTCGATTAAACAAAAATCACATCCTTTAGTTGTGTGAATAGATTGCAATTGTGATTTACCAATTTCCTGTATATTAATGAAATGTAAAGGGATAAATGAAACCTCATTATTATTTGCAGATTGAACCACCTTATTAAATAATAGTAAATTATTAGGAATTTCAACTTACCTTGGTGGATATGTTGGGGTGGATGGTGGGTGGGATAATGATAATGGTAGAAGTTGTGTGGTATATAGAGTAGATGGTGAAGATGGTAATATATAAGATGGATATGGTGGAGATGGTACTATATGGGATGGGTGTGGTTGTTATGATCATTCATTATTCCATTAATGGTAGCATGGTGATTGTTTCCATTCACCACACATACTAGATAGGGAAGCATTTTTTGAAGAAACATATTGCCTTCTTGATTCAGTAGAATTATAAGACATTTTAAAATAATTTAGCATACCATGATCTACCTGATTTGATGTATGCATGTGTTCTTGTGTAACAAAGACACATTCTCACTTTCACCTCTATTTTTTTGAGGCTCACACATAGCTTGGATCTACTTCACCATGTCCTCTTGAACGACTTGGCATATGCACTTATCGTCTCCCTTGCTATAATCAGAACAAAAAATGGTCAAATCATCATTTTCAAAATTCCATTTTCTTAAAAAATCATTAATTATTCATTCTTTCTCAACTATGGAAATAACATTTTTAGATGTTTGTGACAATGGTAATTGAAAATCTTGACAAGATAAGCTGCATTATTTAGGCAGAAGGGGTATAAAAATATCACTTTTTTTCGGCACGATTCCCCAACCAATTTCCTCTTTTGTTTTTAAATTTGAAAGCAGAGGTCTGGGAGTGGCAGCCCCCAGCGGGGTCAAGGGGCACATTTTTCTTCTTGTGCGGCCTTTAGATTCTTCATTTTTGAAGCATTTTTCCCTGAAAAGTGATGTGTTTGAACTACCTTGAAAATGTAACATTTTTATTGTTTTATGTTGTTTCTTCAAGATTGCTTCCTTCTGTTAATTTATTCACAACAGTTGGTATGAATATATAAATGGTTTTAATTTCTAAAATCTACCTACAAATTCTAATAATGCATCTATATGATTTAAACAACACAAATTAGGACTAATCACCTGGTAAGGCTAGAAGTTGCATGAGATTTCATCCTAACTCATTGGTCCTAACTTAACTCATTGAGTTTTCCAGCCTTTAACACCTCTCCCTGCCAACGACACCAAAATGATAGGCCAAAACTAGGGTAAAAAGTAAGAAAGATTTCAGCTTGGTCTAAGTGTTAATATGGGGATCATAAGCTTGAGAGAGGTGTTGTGGGGAGGAAAGCAGCAAGTTGAGTGGGGATGAAATGAATTTTAATCAAATCTAAATGCTCTAAAAGAATAATAGAAAAGAACACTCTTAAATTATACTCCTAAAGAAAAAATTTTGAAACCATCAAATTATTTAAATTAACAACTCAAATAAAATACTTTAATGTATATAAGGTATGGCTATGTCCAATTCAGCTTTGATTAAACATTACTGAAATTTTTTAAAATTATAATTCTCTTGAATTCAGAACATTTACATTGACAGAATTCTAGTGACATGAGTTATGTGCAGGCAACAAGAACTCCGTGCACGCAACAAGAACTCTTTGCAGGCGACAAGAACTTTGTCACAACAACACAACAAGAAATTAGCGCCTAAAATAGCACCGAATTTTGTGTATTTGAGTCCATCAATTGTATTTGTCTCACGATGCAAAATTCAATGCTAAAAGGTATGTTCATTTTGGCACCAGATTTTGTGCTCACTTTAGTGCCCACTTTAGCACTAGATTGTGCACCGAAAAAATGGTACCGGCAATAGCATCTCCTTTAGCACCGAGAATAGCATCGGGAAATAGCATCGAGAAATAGTGTCAGAAATAACACCTAAATTAGCGCCCAGTTTGGCTTCAAGTTTTGCTTCCATGTCTACTCCTAGGTTTTCTTCTAGTTTTGCTTCTAGTTTTGCTTCCAGTTTTGCTTCCAAGTTTGCTTCCAATTTTGCTTCTAGTTTTGCTTCCAAGTTTGCTTCCAGTTTTGCTTCCAGTTTTGATTTCAAGTTTGCTTCCAAGTTTTCTTCTAGTTTTTCTTCTAGTTTTGCTTCCAGTTTTGCTTCCAAGTTTGCTTCCATTTTTGCTTCTAGTTTTGCTTCGAAATTTTCTTCTAATTTTTCTTAGAGTTTGCTTCCAATTTTACTTCCAATTTTGCTTCCAATTTTTCTTCCATTTTTGCTTCCAGTTTTGCTTCCAATTTTGTTTCCAATTATGCTTCCATTTTTTCTTCCAGGTTTTCTTCCAATTTTGCTTCTACGTTTGCTTCCAATTTTTCTTCCAATTTTGCTTCCAATTTTGTTTCCAAGATTGCTTCTGGTTTGCTTCTAGTTTGGCTTCCATTTTTGCTTCTAAAAATTCTTCTTGTTTTGCTTCCATTTATTAATTTAATATGTTTTATTTCAATTTAATTATTTAAATATATTGTGCCTCTTAAATAAATCATATGATTATAGAGTAAGTAGTTTAATTATTTAACTCATATGATTAAATAACAAGATAATTATTATAACATGATCATCACCTATAATTAAAATGAGTTAAATATCTATAATTTAATTGAATTTGACAACATCCATCCTAAGCAATAAATTAAAATCATCATACATAATAAATATCCATCCAAAAATCATTGACCACTTTTAATATATATAAATTGACAAGTCAATACTGATAAGATCATCATCATATATAACTAAAACAAGTGAAAGTCAAATATGCCAGTGGATCAATAACATATCAAAATGATACATGTCCAATAGCTGACATAAGTCAAAATGATACATGTACAAATGATATAAGTAAAAATTATAAATTATGTAACTCAAATTGATACAAGTCAAGATGATACATGTCCAAATGAAATAAGTGAAAATGATACATGTCAATATGATACAACTCAATAATATGGTACTATAGGCTTTGAAAATGATACATATGATAGTAACAATGAAAAGAGGCATCCTAAAGATATATCAACAATGATCCATGATGCAGTGTATATGTTCATGAATGTCACTTGTTACTACCAATTGCAATTGTCTCATCATCATCACCATCGTGATCATGATGATGATGATGATCATCATCATCATCATCATCATTGTCGTCATCATCATTGTCATCAACCTCGGTGTCTTCCATATCTACGTCATCATCATCCTCTGCCATGTCATCTGTATCGAAAGAACCAATATTTTCTAGATCTATATCATGATGAGGATCTTCTGGAAGACTCGTGTTCTACAAAAAAAAAACATTTAAAATGAAAATTTATTATTTATTTCATGCAATAATTTATTTTTCTATTATATATCTAATATTACAACATATGAGATGAAACCATAATCATTTTACATCATATATCAAATTGCACATACCCTAATAAAATTTCAAAATAGTTATAGCTAATATGTCATTCCAATGATGTAAAACATGCAACAATTCTAATAAACGTTAGTAAAGATCATAAAAAAAATTGTTATACAATTTAACTGTCAACTAAAAATTCTATTACATAACCTTAAGTACCAACCCTCTGCAAAAGAATGAGGAGATTGTAAGAAGATTGGTTGCATGGGGCATTGGTACAGGATATGGATATGGCTCTTCCAAGCCATCCACTGAGATGGTTTCATAAAAACATGTGGATGATATCCCCATTTCTAGAGAGCTCATGATTCAGGTTGATACGAAAAATGATGTTGTTCTGGTACCCATATATGGAATCATGGTTCCATTTCATGTAGCCACCATCAAGGGTGTTACAAGCCAACAAGATGGATGGAATTATTATATAAGGATAATTTTCAATGTTCTAGGCATTGAATTTAATGCCAACTACATGCCAACATTGAAATTCCCTAGCAGTATTTATGTTAAGGAAATTTCCTTTAGATCCAAGGATTTAAAGCACATCAACCATGTGGTACAAATTTTAGATCCCATAAGCGATTTTTAGTAATGAAAGAGTTTGAAAAGGAAGAGAGAGATGCATTGGTGACTTAGGAGAAACTTCATCTTTCAAAAACAAAGGCAATTAGGTTAGCAGACTTGTGGATCAGGCCAGCATTTGGTGGAAGAGGAAGAAAGATGACTGGAATTCTGGAGGCCTACCATAATGTATTTTGGTATTCAACCATAAGAGCAGAGTAGAAGAGAGATATGATATCATATATCAAAACATTAAGCATGCATTCTTACATCCAATGGAGAAGGAGATGAATACTTTGCTTTATTTTCATTTGCATAACCATATCATGGCATGGGAACCAAGAAGACCAAGGATGTCCAGTTTAATGTGGAGGTAATGGATGTGGTCCAAACGTTAGGAGGGGAAAGAAGTTCAATGTATGATCCTCATGAAATTGAGGAAGAACAACAAGAGAGGGACAAGAAAAATAAAATAAATGTAAAGTTTCAAGGATTTTTCAAGCGAGTAAGAGAGTTATGGGACCAGCCTCATCTAAAAGATTATAAACTAGATTTTGATATACCATTTAGAGAGCTTGGTTTTCATGGAAGAGGAAGAAATATGATTAATTTTCTTATTTTAATTTTCATAACCATATCATGGCATGGGAACCAAGAAGACCAATGATGTCTAGTTTTATGTGGAGGTAATGGATGTGGTCCAAATTTTAGGAGGGGAAAGAAGTTCAATGTATGATCCTGATGAAATTGAGGAAGAACAACAAGAGAGGAATAGGAAAATAAAATCAATGCAGATTTTCAAGGATTTTTCAAGTGAATAAGATATTTATGTGATCATCCTCATCTAAAATATTTTTAACTAGAGTTTGATATACCATTTAGAGAGCTTGTTTTTCATGAAAGAGGAAGAAAGATGATTACTTTGCCTCATTTGCATTTTCATAACCATATCATGGCGTGGGAACCAAGAAGACCAAGGATGTCCAATTTTATGTGGAGTTAATGGATGTGGTACAAACTTTAGGAGGGGCAAGAAGGTCAGTGTATGATCCTAATGAAATTGAGGAAGAACAACAAGAGACAGACATGAAAAATAAAATCAATGCAGAGTTTCAAGGAGTTTTCAAGTGAGTAAGAGAGTTATGGGAGCAACCTCATCTAAAATATTTTGAGCTATATTTTTATATACCATTTAGAGAGCTTGGTTTTCATGGAAGAGGAAGAAAGATGATTACTTTGCTTCATTTTCATTTGCATAACCATATCATGGCATGGGAACCAAGAAAACCAAGGATGTCCAGTTTTATGTGGAGGTAATGGATGTGGTCCAAACTTTAGGAGGGGCAAGAAGGTCAATGTATGATATTGATAAAATTGAGGAAGAACAACAAGAGAGGGACTAGAAAAATAAAATCAATGCAAATTTTCAAGGAGTTGTCAAGTGAGTAAGAGAGTTATGGGAGCAGCCTCATCTAATATATTTTAAACTAGAGTTTGATATACCATTTAGAGAGCTTGGTTTTCATGGAAGAGGAAGAAATATGATTACTTTGCTTCACTTTCATTTGCATAACCGTCTCATGGCACAGGAACCAAGAGGACCGAGGATGTCTAGTTTTATGTGAAGGTAATGGATGTGGTCCAAACTTTAGGAGGGGCGAGAAGGTCAATGTATGATCTTGATGAAATTGAGGAAGACTAGTAAGAGAGGGACGGGAAAAGTAAAATCAATGCAAAGTTTGAAGGAGTTGTCAAGTGAGTAAGAGAGCTATGGGAGCAGCCTCATCTAAAATATTTTGAACTAGAGTTTGATATACCATTTAGAGAGCTTGGTTTTCATGGAAGAGGAAGAAATGTGATTAATTTGCTTCATTTTCATTTGCATAACCATATAATGGCGTGGGAACCAAGAAGACCAAGGATGTCCAGTTTTATGTGGAGGTAATGGATGTGGTCCAAAATTTAGGAGGGTCAAGAAGGTCAATGTATGATCTTGATGAAATTGAGGAAGAACATCAAGAGAGGGACATGAAAATAAAATCAATGCAGAGTTTCAAGGAGTTGTCAAGCGAGTAAGAGATTTATGGGAGCAGCCTCATCTAAAATATTTTGAACTAGAGTTTGATATACCATTTAGAAAGCTTGGTTTTCATGGAAGAGTAAGAAAGATGATTACTTTGCTTCATTTTCATTTGTATAACCATATCATGGCATGAGAACCAAGAAGACCAAGGATGTCCAATTTTATGTGGAGGTAATGGATATGGTCCAAAATTTAGGAGGGGCAAGAAGGTTAATGTATGATCCTGGTGAAATTGAGGAAGAACAACAAGAGAGGGACAATAAAAATAAAATCAATGTAGAGTTTCAAGGATTTTTCAAGCGAGTAAGAGATTTATGGGAGCAGCCTCATCTAAAATATTTTGAACCAGAGTTTGATATACCATTTAGAGAGAAAAGAAGATAAATCAAATCAACATGGGACTAAGTTACTCAAATGATACAAATCATAACTTAAATGAGGAAACTTAAGAGATATTAAAATACCATGGTCATTAATTAAAAGATGTGATGAAAATAAGGCATGAATGTCACCCACTACCCTTTAAGGCAAATAATATTTTTTTCCTCAACATGAAATACTGAGACAATTGAGTGGGATCTAGGGCCAATAGAGAAGCACTTTAGAACTCATCCTACACATCAATAAACAACTCAACATAAGAAATGAAAATTGACATATTAACACAACAATATACAACTAAGTTATTGAAAGTGGACTATTGATACCTCATTCTCCATCCAGATTACAAAATCGACCCCTCTTTTGCTTTGTAGATTTTCCTTTTCAAATTGTTTTGGATGCTGGCCATATCTCCTCCTAGGATGGTACATGGACTAGTTAAACTAATTAATATGAAATCATTTACTTTTTCCTAGGAAATTAAAAAAAATATAATTTAACATATTAAATATACTTACAAATGTACAGATCAAGGAAAGTAAACCTTTCTGGCCACTGTGATGTGTGGCACAAAGTTTTTGAAGCCTAGCCTTGGAGGCCTTGTCTTGAAACATATAATAATTCAATTTAACTATGCACAAATAAGATTTTAAAAATCATTTAATAAATTTGATAGAATCTTATTATCAAATTCAAATACCTGCGTACTCTCCTCACCAGACTTCCTCCATGCATCAAACTTCTCATATGCTTTTACAAGATCTTTCCATACTTTGAGACTTAGAATCAAGTGGCCTTTTTTTTAGCCTAAGCTCGAGAGGGATTTTTTTTATCCTTTGTTTGGTTGCATCGAAATCTCTTGCAATTTTGATACATTCGTAGATTTACCTTCTTCACAGACCAACCTATTCCAAATTCAGTCTCCATGTCATTGATAATTGCTTTTTGTAGGTGTATGGTTATCTTTGAGAATGGAAAATATAGATGGTGTTTAAACTGTTGAAGGCATGATTCCTTCAACCTATTCACAAAGTCTATCTATCTTTCAGACTTCCCCTAAAACCACATCATATTCTATCTTGGTATTGTGGCTACCAATGCAAGATACAAAACTTGGCATGGTGGAAGAATTCGGTGTCTCAAGAGTGGCTGGGATAGTGGAAGTGTCTACTTCATGTTCTACATTCCTAAAGTTTACTATTATTGATTTCCTCCTGGATATTTTGCTCGATCTAGGACTTCTTGGGGAATCAATTGATTCCCTTTGACATAGTTGATTTGGTTGCAATGTTTGAGAGGCTTCAATAGATCATTTTTCCTCGTATCTGGCAAGAATTATCTAGTCCACAGTATCCAATTTGTTCAATGCCTTTGACCCCACTATGGAAGCCAATGCCTCTTTATCTTTATTAGTCTTGTTGGTGGTGTTTTTCTACACAACAACGACTCAGACAAAATATAAAATATCCTATCTCTGTTGAAAGGTTGATCTCTATGAGAAAAGAGATAGCCCTAAGATCTCTCAGGTGTCAGGTCATGACAATGCATTGGAACCACTCAGTGATAAATGTGAAAATGTTGGTAATCACAAAGGGACCTTACAAAAAAAATGCTAGGAGCTCTAAACTTATCAGATTTTATGACAGAATGATACTCAAATTCCTAGTTCTAACCAAAGTTCAAAGAAATAACAAAAGATAAGGGTTTCAGAAATCCTAAGATTAATGTTACTCCTAAAATCAAAAATAATAATGATGAAATACTAGGAACAGAAAAATCCCTCAAAATTAAATTTTGCTCAACCCAGGCTATACCTGCAATCCTACATAAATAGTGCAATCTTCTAAGGAATCAAAAATTTTCAGATTCTAGACATTCATTCAATGGAACTGGATAAATTCCCACAATTTAACTAAGCACACAAGTATCAGGTATAGGTTGACCTTGTACAACAATCCCACAATCAAGAAGCTTCCCAAAGTATGAACTAGAGATTTCTACAACACTCCAAGCATTAAATCGCAAGCATCATTAAATTATTTAACTCTAAATCTAAAATGCATTCATATATTTCCAAGAAATTTCAAAGATAGAACAATAACCATGCAACACAAATCAATTCAAAGAAGACAACAATAATAACACAATGTCTTCACTTGTATTAAATCATTATTAATAGAAACAATTTTGGTGTTCTATGTTACAACACCTGCTTGAAATATGACTAACTCATAATTCTAACTTTATGCTCTACTTACAAGATCTAGTCTTCGAGCTTCAAACCAACTATTCTACAACAACCAATTTTTCTAATGAACCCCTTCAAATGAGGTGAAATGCCATACTTATAGAAATTACACTCATGTTGAACCGAGCTAGGGTTACAAAGAAATTCGGTCACCCACCACATCAACCTAGACAACCAGCAATAAATTTCTACCCATTATTGAATGTATGAGGAACCCCTTCAAATCGGCCTTGGAATTTACAAATTCTGGTATAGACCTAACAAGCCTGTGAGTTGCTCTTGCCATTAATGCCTTAACCATGTGAAGCAGAATAATTTCCACATACAAATGAGCTCAACCCACCCTCGGCCACAAAGTGTACTTGGATGCAATCCCATAAATCCCACAAATCTTCAATGTACATCCACTTCTTCCCTCCTTGGCCTTGACAACAACAACTTGCTCGATCCAGCCTACACCCAAAATGACCACAATTACTAACCAGTATAGTGTGAGAATCCAGGTTAGTCCATCATGAAAAACATATCAATCATTAGAAGATCAAAACAACCATAAGAATCAACCAAAACTTCATTAAAGCATCCCTGTCAAAATTTGATATTTTCAACCCCTCATGGAATTCAAGTCAGGAAGGAAATTCGGGAAATTCCAAGCGAGGTGGATTTTGATGAGGGAAGCACAAGAATTACCAAAAGGCTGATCACTCATCAGTCCAAAACTCAATAAATTTTTGCACATACCATTAAATTATCTAAATCCATCATGCAATGTAGAACCATAAACAAATAGTCCATGAATCCTCTCAGTCTTTGATAAATAATATATTTTCGAGAAAATCCGATAGGGACAGAAATTGCCGAAACTAGCAATACTTAGCATATCCGAAAAAATGAAGCAAGGACGGACTATCGAGCATTTCCCAAGGCAATGAATTCTCTCGAATTCAACATAATTTGCACATTGTTGACTAACAATTTGACCTCCTGAAGTCCCCAAAATGACCCAAACCATGCTACCATGAGCTAGGCATTCGACCATCGAGGTAACGCGGTAACCATGCTACCGCGAGCCAAGCACAAAGACCTCACGGTAAGGCAATGAACCACACAACCGTGGTCAGGCTCAGAGAGACCCGTGATGTCGAGGTAAACCACACCACCAACCAAATACTCTTGCGGTAAGGTGGTACCACCGCCCAACCACGACCCAGATGCAAAGCATTTGCGGTGACGAGGTATGACCACGCCACCACACCAAATGAACCAACCCCGTACTACCACAACATCAAACACATACCCCCACGGTAAGGTGGTACCATCACCCAACCACAGCCTAGCTTAGAGAGACCCATAGCATTAAGGTAAAAGGCCCAGAGATGCAACTCTAGAAAACAAAGGAGCAAAGGAAAAGTCAAAAAAAACGTGGGGAGATGGAAATTTGCGAAGCTCCAAAATCTCCAAAATCAGTGCAAAACCAGCCCAAAAAAAGCGCAAATCGGGAAAACAAAGAGGCAAAGGAAATTTTGGAGGAATTTAGGGAAGACAAAATTTTGTGAAGCACCAAAATCTCTAGAATCAGTGCAGCCGAGGAAATCTGGTTTTTCAAGGCAGTCAAGGAAATCTGCCAAGGAAGGAAAATCCCAAAAACAGGGAAAAACCCGAGAATGACCCAAAGGCTCAAAATTTTCAAAGTGTTAGCTCAATAGGGGCACTTTACAAGAAAGATAGGCATTGAGGAACATTGCAAAGTAGCACAAATCCAGGACCAAAATATCAAAAAATCAAAAACCTCAAGACTTCCAAAGACAGTCCCAAAAAGGGCAAGGCCATGGAAAAGAGCCAAAAGGCCAAGCAAAAGAGGGTCCCTACTTTCGGTGGGTTGTGTGTGAAAAACTGCACAATAAATGGTGAATCCACTGGGGAAATGCTCTAGAACATTTCAATGACAAATTGGAATCAAGAACCCATAATCTTTGGTTTCAATCCAAGCATCGGGTTACCTAAGGACCAAGTTTCAAAAATCACAAACAGGCAAACCTTTCCTGTACCGGGGTCAAAGTGTGTGTGCATGCATTCATTTCCATTTCCTTAGTTGCAATAGGGACTAAACCTTTTCTGATAGGGCTACATAAGGATTCCAAATCCAAAAGCAACCTGGATAGAGCCTCGATGCCAGTCAGGCGTCCATAGCCCCGACAAGATTATCACTGTGACCCTCCCTAGCATAGCTCTACTGCCAACCAGGTGTCCATAGCTCCGGTAGAGATACTAGGATACTCATGATAAAGTGAACATTTCTTTTGATTTTCATTATTTTCCCTTTTCCTTTTCTTTTGATATTCTCTTTGAGATCTCCTTTTTAAGCTTTCTTTTTCACCTTCCAGGCAGTGAAGCCTGCACTCAAGGATAAGAACCACACTGACACTAGAGTAGAATATAATATTTTTCACCTAGTCAAACCTCATAAGACCCTATGCAACCTTGGAATCCTTAAGATTTGTGTGAAAATATAAGACCCAAATACATTCCATAATTTGACTTAATCAAGTGATTCCAATTCCTAGTACATGCAACATCAGATGAAGGAATTCCACTAGTTCAGTTGACTCTAAAAATATGATTAGATTTTGTAAAATAAATCCCCAGAACAACTCCAGACAAGCAGTCAGCCATACAAATACAACAAGCCCAAAGGAAAGCAAGAAAACCCAAAGCAAGAGTAGAGCAAGAAGCAAAACCAACCAAAGAAAACCTACCCCAACCAAAAGCAAAAAAAGAGGAAAACAAACAAATGAAACCCTACTCTAACCAAAGAAAAAAGAAAACAATTAGAAAGGGAACCTAATCTACCTATGTACAAGGAAAGAGCTATAAACAACTTAGGAATAGAAATAATGCTTCAAATACTACCCATTGATAAGCAGTGGGATATCTCCTCCAGTGAGGGTTTTCAAACGAAAATAATTATATCCCAGAATCTCTTCAATCTGATAAGGGCTGAGCCAAAGTCTGTAAAATTTTCCAATGCTCCCCTTTTTGGCCATGGGCTTTGTCCCAGTACAGAACCAAGTCAGAGATTCTAAAGTCTTTCACCTTGGCTCTCCTGTCAAACCACCTTTTCAATACACCCTGATGTTTGGAAAAGTTTTATAGGGTTTCATCTCTTCTCTCTTTAAGGTGCAATAGTTTAGTTAAGCAGGCTTCACGCTTATCCTCACCATCATAGTATTCATTGATGAACTATAGGGTAGGGATCTTCACCAGGATAGAAAATACAGGTTCCAAACCATATACTAAGTGATAAAGAGAGGTTCCTAGTGATATTTTCCATCTGGTATGATCTTCCCAAAGAGAAAATCTAAGTTGGGTGTGTCAATCCTTAGGGTTCTTCTCTAATAGCTTTCGGATGACTGTCAACAGGTTCTTATTGGAAGACTCGGCTAGACCATTACCTTGTGGGTAGTAATTAGATGCAAATTTCATAATAATACCATGATCATAAGCCCAGTTAAAAAAATTTAATGATGCAAATGCAGGACCATTATCACAAACCAAAGAGATTAATAATACCTGACTCAATGAAATTGATTACCACTTTTGAAATGCATTGTTTGCATGAAAGAACCTTAGTCCACCTAGTAAAACAATCAGTTACAAAAAGAATATACCTATGGCCTACAGATGAAGGTGGATTGATTGGACCTATAAAGTCTATTCCCCATTGTGCAAATGGTTTTACCTCTATGACTAGTTGAAGTGGAAGGGCTGCATGTTTCTCCCTACTTGATTTGGTTTGACATACATGGTAGGTCATCACATGGTTATGTGTTTCCTTGAATAAGGTAGGCCAATAGTAGCCTACCCTCAGGATCTGATTTGCAGTGGAAGGTGCTGAGCCGTGGCCTATGCCATATCTGTCATGAAATTCAGTCATCACTCTCCCATATTCTCTCTTTCCTAGGCATCTCAAATAAACCCCCTCATGATTTCTCTTGTACAAGGTAACTCCCTTCATCATAAAACTGCCACTTTTCAAATGCACAGTTCTCCATTTTACTGCATTAAGGTGTTCAAGACACTGTTGGTTCAACAGGTAGTAGATAATTTCATCATATCAGTCTCTTGGAGACACCTCTTGGAGGTGATATTGTTGAGCTATGAGGTCAATGCCTATCTCAGCCATTGTTTGTGCCAGTCTTTTCCCTCTCACCAATTTCATGGGTTGGATCTCAATATCATACTCTTGTAACATGGTCACCCACTTGGCTCTACATTCTCCCAATTCATTTTGCATCAACAACAGCTTAACTACGAGATCAGGCACAATGGCAAAGACTTTATTTCTCAGTATATAGTGTCTGAACTTCTTCACAATTCTGACTAGGGCATAGGCCTATTTTTCTACATTGAAATACCTCAGTTTTTCATCCTTCAGGGGAGCACTCACAAAGGATATGGGATGTCCACTCCCTTGATCATATTTTTGAGTTAGCATTCTGGCACATGAGTGATCAGAAGCAAATGAGTATATGAAAAAGGGCTTGGCATAATCTGGACTTATCATTACTAGAGCCTCAACGATAGCTCTCTTAATCTCTGCAAATGCCTCCTTGGCTTCTGAACTTCATTCAACCTTTTCTTCTTTTTTTAGCATGGAATTAAATGGCTTCACTATTTCTGCAAATCCAGTGATAAACTTTCTAACAAAGTTAATTTTCCCAAAGAATGATTTCATTTCCTTTTTGCTTGCAGGAGGTTGAATCTTTAGTATATCCTCTACCCATTTTGGATCAATGGAAATACCTTGTTCTGAGATGACATTCCCTAACAACTTTCCTTAGTGACTCCAAAGATGCACTTCTTTGGATTAAGTAAGATGCCAAACTCTTTGCACCTCTGGAATACTTTGCATAAATCTGCAATATGATCACTTCTCTTCTTAGAAAATACTATCAAATTGTCCATGTAAATAATGATGCACCTTCTAATGATTTCTTTGAAATAAATATACATTTCTCTCTGGAATGTAGCTCTGACATTGATTAATCCAAAGGGCATTCTTATGTAAGCAAAAGTTCCCCATTTTGTAGTAAAGGTAGTTTTGTGTCTATCTTCATATTGGACCATAACCTAGTTGTATCCAGAGTACCCATCTAGAAAATACATCATCTGAGATCCATTGACAATCTGAAGTACCTCATCCAGTGAAGGGACTTGATAATTGTCTTTTTTTTATGCCATGTTGAGATTCCTGAAATCAACACACAGTCTAATTTATCCACTTTTCTTTCTTACTAGAACCAAGTTTGTGACCCATGTTGAGTGTCTTACTAGAAATATGATTTGTGCTAAAAGTATCTTATTCACTTCCTTTTGAATGATAGGCTCCAGCAGAGCATTAATTGGCCTATGTCTTTGCCTGAATGACTTAACATTTTACTCCAGGGGAATAGTATGTGTAATTATTGAGGTATCATATATCCTTAAGCCATCATAACTCCATGCTATCACATCTTGATATGTGTGTAGGGCATCCATAATACCTCTCCTTTCCTCTAGAGTACACACTTTACCAATGAATAAATTTTTTGCATTTTTTGTAGTTCCCGCGTTATAGGTCTAACATTGACTACTGAGAGACTCCCTCTTCACTCGTTGTTTATGATCTTTTATCTTATCTAGATCAAATATTCTCTCCAACTGGACCATACCTCTTGGGATAGTGTTAGTTTTCAAGTTAATGACTCCTTCCAGGTCCATTAGGGCCTCATGAGGCTCTACCTCATCAATCACTTGAGAAGAAAACACATCACAACTAGTAATAAAATCAAGAATATGCCTATAATCCTCAAATACCTAGAAATTAGTGACATTGTCAGGCACTGAGGGTACTAGAGTGAGTTCCACAATAAAATTATTCAAGCCTAAAAGTGATGTAGGTTGTAATGTGATAGCTGCTTGTGCCAGAGAATCAACATTTTGATTCTTACTTCGAGGGATCAACTGAATGTTGAAGGATTCAAATCCTTCAATGAGATCCCAAACTCAATGTTTGTAATTAGTTATCCTTCTATCATGACATGAGTATTGTTTCCTTACTTATCTGACCACTAACTCAGAATCTCCAAACACTTGCAAAATTTTAACTTTCTTTCTTAAGGCCATTAATAACCCATGAACAAGAGCTTCATACTCAGCTACATTATTGGTGCATTGGAATTGGAGCCTATGAGCAGAAAAGTAGGTTTTACCTTTAGGATTGATCAGCTCAAGTCCTACTCTTTCACCTTGCTTTGACCTAGATCCATCAAATCTTAATGTCTAGCAACCATAAGCTCTTGCTTTCCTTGAAATACCCTTGTCCTTGCTAGTGCCCGGAGGCTCTTCAAGAGGCCTTGGGCTCTTTCCCTCTAGATCACTTTGAATGCTTTGTATATCCAGCTTGGCAGCTAGGGTTGGATTAATACATATTTGTATTTTCCCCACAATTGTTTGGCACAGGCAACGTTCCATCTCAGAGTGAGGGGCATCGTGAACTCTGCACCAATTGGGGAGCAACGATTCCTTAAAATCCATATGTCTGCCCATTTGAATTTGATCCTCCACACACTTTTGGATAAACTCTTGGAAATTATCCAGCAAGATAAGTTGTCTATCTTCTTGATCATCAAGATCCTTTGTTTGTTCAAATAATACTTCAGAACTATTGGCCTCTAATATGGATTCATCGTAGAAGCCTTGCAACATAAAGACTTCTTCTGTATCTAAAATAGGGGCGGCCAGGACATGGTTCCCCATGCTAACCTCTAACACTAATATCTCATTCGAAGTATTCTGATAATCTGTGATCACATACTTCATTTTGGGTTCTCTTTCAATTCTGATTTAATTTGGGACTCCTTTCCAGGGGAGCCACATGTGAGAATGATCTATGGATGTATATCCATTTAGTTTCTTGGTGAAATCTCGACCCAAGATCAAACCATAAGTGTCAGGAATATCTGCCACCTGAATATTAAGAACTTGTTGCACTCTAGGGTCTGAAACAACTTACATGGGAATCATGTTCAATTCTCCCACTATATTTACCTATGTCTTGTCCAATTGGGTGACCTTCTTCTGAGAAGCTATAGGGGTAATTCCTAGAGCCCTAAAGATAGAAAGCGACATAATATTTGTAGATGCCCCTGAATCTAGCAGATAATTGTGTAGATTCTTCCCAAATATACAAACATAAATCAGAAAGGAAGGGGTTTCCATTTTTCCTTGGAACAAACTCAATTGAGTGTTAGCTTGTGCAACTTGGTTCTTATATTTTTCTTTCTCTCTATCTCTAGGTGGTACTTGTGAACTAGGAGGCCTACCAATTGCCTCATTGATTGCTACTCCTTGTGATGTTGTGCTTGAATTGAAAGACCCTAGGACTACATTTCTGATTTCAGGAACCCTAAATAACTCAAAAGCAGAAAGACTCACCTTTACTTTCCTGAGTTCTTTAGTCACATATTCACCTAATTATCCCACATTCATGTCAGTGTGGGTCTCCCTAGAATGACTAGTCTGCTTATTTTTTGTTGCATCGACATTGCTTACTTTTGACATGTCAAGTTGTCCTCCTTTTGCAAATTATTATGTTGGCACCTGAGGATAAGATGGATTATTGTTGGCATGTGGGTCTGGTGGAATAGTAAAATTGTTCGAAGGAATAGACGTAGTAAATGGGCCTCTAGCTGGTGGATTCTTGTTAGGCCTATTCCTAAAATCATACTTTCTTATAGGTTGTTTAAATGTCTAGACTTCTTCAACACCAGCTTCTTCTTCATCCAATGGGCCATTGTCTTTCTCATTTTCGTCATTAAATAGCTTAAAGATTTCATCTTCATTGAGCACTTGTTCTGCCTCCTCATTTTGGATACTTAACTCCTCTTCTGGTTCATTCTCTTCATCCCTAGGAAAAGGAGCATGATTCAACACGAAAATTGGGGAATCATAAAGATTTGAGGGCACTAATTCCTGACCAGTGGAGTTGTTCTCAACTGCATACTGAAAGATGGAAGCAGAAGTTTTAAATTCAAGACAATCAAGCTCAAAGTGTTTACTTTCTCAGTTAGCTCATCCAACCTTTCCTTATCAGGACTATTGTATGGCACCAAATTCACATTGTTTGGAGGGTATCCTGCACTCCTCCACAACTAGTAGACTGATTCAAAACTTTTGAGTTCTACAAATATGTGGGAAAACCAGCTTGTTGTTGTGGATAAAGGGAGTGATTGGCATTTTGTTGGGGATACCCAAGGATTGGGTGAGCTTGACTTATTGGATGACCCGAGTGTGGAACCAGAGGAAGCTGTGGAATGGGATTCATAATGGGAGTGTGATTAGTTAGTGTCTGGTTAAGAGCTTAGACTTTCCTAGGGTGAGCAATTGATCCCAGAGATGGTAGGGGTCCTGAAAAATGTTGTCTCAAATCAGTACTGACCTTAATAGCCTTTGTATATGCAGTGAGCAAGGTGGTTGGGGGATTAGTTCTCCACTTAAGGAAGGTGGATGTAAGACTATCAAGGGCCTCAAAATAGACCTCTATGGAAGTGGCATCATCTACAACATAAGGTGCTTGAAGTCTAGTGTATGCTCAGTGGAACCTATTGTTGAATGATCCTATAGGCTCATTAACTTCTCTCTTAATCCTGGTAAACTGCATGTAGAGCTCATTGGAACTGATGGGAATTTTAAACTTCTACAAAAATGCAGCCTCAAGTTCAACCCAATTATGAATGGATGCAGCAGGTAGATGATTGTACCAGTAAAAATCCTCCTCTCTTAGAGAATAAGGGAAAATTCTACATGCAACATCCTTATGATTAATCGCTCTATCTCTTAGACAAGTTTGAAAAATTATAATATGCTCCTTTTTTGTTCTATTAGGGTCATTTGTGTGAAACTTAGAGAAAAAATTCTTAGGGTTCTTGGGCATAAAATTGTAGTTATTGAATGATAGAGGTGGTGGATTACTTGCCAAGAAATCCATCGATGGAGGTGGAAGTGGTAAAGGTTGATTGATGACTGGTTAGGGTTGTTGAATGGAACCAACCTCATAATTAGATGAAGATGAGGTGGATGAGGGTGAAGATGGTGGGAATAATGGATTGGATGATGACTCCTCCCTTCTTTTGGTCCTTCCTGACCTAGTTGGAGGTGGAAATTCTTGAAACTCTTCTTCTTCTCTTGGTGTAGATCTGGTTCTCCTTTTGAGTCTCTTAGGAGAAAGGGCTTTTAAAAAATGCTCCAGCTTTCTTATTCAGGCCCTCCTTCTAGAACCAATCTTATTGGTGGTGTTTTTCTCCACAACAACAACTCAGATAGAATATAAAATATCATATCTCTCTTGAAAGGTTGATCTCTATGAGAAAAGAGATAACCCCAAGCTCTCTCGAGTGTCAGGTCATGACAATGTAGTGGAACCACTCAGTGATAAATGTGAAAATGCTGGTAATCACAAAGGGGCCTTAAAAACAAATGTTGGAAGCTCTAAAATTATTATATTTTCTGACAGAATGATACTCAAATTCCTAGTTCTAACCAAATTTAAAAGAAATAACAAAAGATAAGGGTTTTAGAAATCCTAAGATTAATGTTACTCCTAAAATCAACAATACTAATGATGAAATACTTGGAACCAACCAATCCCTCAAAACTAATTTCTGCTCAACCCGGGCTATACCTACAATCCTACATAAAAAGTGCAATCTTCTAATGAATCAAATATTTTCGGATTATGGACATTCATTCAATGGAACTGGATAAATTCTCACAATTGAACTAAGCACACAAGTATGAGGTAAAGGTTGACCTTGTAAAGGAATCCCACAATCAAGAAGCTGCCCAAAGTATGAACCAAAGATTGCTACAACACTCCAAGCATTAAATCGCAAGCATCATTAGATTATTTAACTCTAAATATAAAATGCATTGAGATATTTCCAAGAAATTTCAAAGATAGAACAAGAACCATGCAGCACAAACCAATGCAAAGAAGACACCAATAATAACACAATGTCTTCACTTGTATTAAATCATCAATAATAGCAACAATTCTGGTGTTTTGTGTTACAACACCTTCTTGAAATATGACTAACTCCTAATTCTAA
This sequence comes from Sequoiadendron giganteum, assembly GCA_007115665.2. NCBI lineage: Eukaryota > Viridiplantae > Streptophyta > Pinopsida > Cupressales > Cupressaceae > Sequoiadendron > Sequoiadendron giganteum. Next base: position 721,848,315 of record CM021103.1, read on the forward strand.
CTTTTTTCTCTACTTACTAATCTACTTACAAGATCTAGTCTTCTATCTTCGAACCAACTATTGTACAACAACCAATTTTTCCAGCAAACCCCTTCAAATGAGGCGAAATGCCATACTTATAGAAATCATGCTCGTGTTGGCCCAAGATAGGGTTATATATAAATTCGGTCACCCACCACGTTGGCCCAGAAAACCAGCAATAAATCGCCACCCATCATTGAATGCATGAGGCGCCCCTTCAAATCGGCCTTAGACTTTACAAATTATGGTACAAACCCAAGAATCTTGTGAGACATTCTCACCATTGATGCCTCAGCCATGTGAAGCAATTGAATGTCCATGTACAAACAAGCTCAACCCACCCTTGGCCGCAAAGTGTACTTGGATGCAATCCCATAAATCCCATAAATCCCACAAATCTTCAACATACATCCACTTCTTCCCTCCTTGGCCCCGACATCAACAACTTGCTCGATCTAGCCTGCACCCAAAATGACCACAATTAGTAACTAGTATAGCATGAGAGTCCAAGTTAGTCCATCATTAAAAACATATCAATCATTAGAAAGATCAAAACAGCCATAAGAATCAACCAAAACTTCATCAAAGCATCCCTATCAAAATTTGATATTTTCACCCCCTCATGGAATTCAAGTCAGGAAGGAAATTCGGGAAATTCCAGGCAAGGCGAATTTTAATGAGGGAAGCACAAGAATTACCAAAAGGCCGATCACTCATCAGTTCAAAACTCAAGAAACTTTTGCACATACCATTAAATTATCTAAATCCATCATGCAATGCATAATCATAAACAACTAGGCCATGAATCCTCTCAATCTTTGATAAATAACAGATTTTTGAGAAAATCCGACAGGGATGGAAATTGCTGAAACTAGAAATACTTAGCATATCTGGAAAAATAAAGCAAGGACGGACTATCGAGCATTTCCCAAGGCAACGGATTCTCCCAAAGTCAACATAATTCACATGTCATTGACTGACAATTTGACCTCCCGAAGCCCCCAAAATGATCAAAACCGCACTACCGTGAGCCAGGCATTTGACCATCAAGGTAACATGGTAACTGTGCTATCACTAGCCAAGCACAAACCCCCCACGATAAGGCAATGAACCGCAAAACCATGATCTAGCTCAAAGAGACACGCGGCGTCAAGGTAAACTGTGCCACCTCACCACCGACCAAAGACTCTCGTGGTAAGGCAATACCACTACCCAATAGCGGCCAAACACAAAGCCTTTGTGGTGATGAGGTATGACCACACCACTGCGCCAAATGAACCATCCCCGCGCCACTGCAACATCAAACACAGACCCTGCGGTAAGGCGGTACCACCGCCCAACTCCGGCCTGGCTTAGAAAGACCCACGACATCGAGGTAAATGGCCCAAAGACGCAACCTAGGAAAACAAACGAGGAAAGGAAAAGTCAGAAAGAACCTCGGGAGATGGAAATCCATGAAGCTCCAAAATATCTAGAATCAATGTAGAACCAGCCCAAAAAAATTGCAAATCGGGAAAACGAAGAGGCGAAGGAAATTTCATAGGAATCTGGGGAAGACAGAATTTCGTGAAACACCAAAATCTCTAGAATCAGTGCAGAACCAACCTGATCGGGTTTTTAAGGCAACCCGGGAAATCCGCCAAGGAAGCAAAATCTCGAAAACAGGGAAAAACCCGAGAATGACCCAAAGGCTCAAAATTTTTAAAGTGTTAGCTCGATAGGGGCACTTTACAAGCAAGATAGGCATCGAGGAACATTGAAAAGTAGCACAAATCCAAGACCAAAGGACCAAAAGATAAAAAAAACAAAAACCCCAAGACTTCCAAAGACAGTCCCAAAAAGAGCAAGGCCACAAAAATGAGCCAAAAGACCAAGCAAAAGAGGGTCCATACTTTTAATGGGGTATGTGTGCAAAACTACACAACAAGTCTCATGTCCATATATATATTATATATATAAAATAAATTTCTTCTTTTAAATTTAAAAATAAAAAACTAAAAACTAAAAATGAAAGAAACAATGGAAACATTTAAAAATCTATGAATTGACAATGAATTACCTCATTGTGGCTAGAGTCTGGTCCATTTGTTCTCTTTCATCTATTGCTTGAAATTTTGAGGTGACCTAGAGAAAATTATTTTCGTCCAATTTGTGGAGGAAAATGAAGTACACACAGTTAGGTAGGAAAGTTTTTGTCCAGTTTGTGGTATGAAATTTTTACCTTGAATGAATCTCTTTCTGGATTTAAATGCCTATGAATCAATTTCTTGCATACCTATATAAAATATAAATATATTTGAAATATTATAAATATATGCAAAATGAAACAAATGTATTGTAAAAAAATCAACCCTTGCGCACCTGTATAGAATGGTAATCTTTGGGGGATAAAAAGGGCACAAAGTGTGGTTTTGTTGAGAGTTAACACAGATAGGTCCCATGCTCGAGTCGCATTCGCTAATTAGAAATAAAATGAATGTGTCCGCACAATCAATTCGAAACCATGAGCTCATTGTTCTGTAAAATAATAAGTGAAAATTAGTAATAGCTAATTTAAGCCCGAAGGTCTCACAAATTTGAGGAAATGATCTATTATTTGTTAGTGTAATTAATTAATTATTACACTAGCATAAGTTAACTTATGTTTTAATTAATCATATTAGTCGTAAGTTGCATTTAATCATTTAATTAAATTGTTGAGATAAGATTCCCTTCTAGAAGATGAGTTGTCTTTTCTAGAACTTATCTCCATCTTGTTATCATTCCCTAGGTAGTTGGTTAGGGTTTCTTGTTGTCACATGAAGTGTGATTTGAACACTTGACAACATCCTTTTCATTCTAGGTTTAGCACTTGCCTATATAATCAGGCATATGTTCTCTTTGTAAAATATTCATCTATCTATCAATCTGATAGATCATAATAGAATCTATATTTGCATGCCATTATCATACTTTCTTTGTGGTTGAATATTTCTTCCTCGCAAAGGTCCACATGTGCATCCATCATTCCAACATGGTATTAGAACTATTCCAGTGAAGGTTCATCCCTGGATCAAGAAAGTTTGGCTAGTGAGATTATTTGGCAAGCAAGGGTTTGTTGCAAGCAATTTTTTATTGGAGTTGTCATCATATTTGCTTCAAAAATCCAGATTTCGCTCATTTGTAGGAAAAATGATTTCTGGGTTTTGTGACCAGCGTCGAAATCTGAACTGGGTATATTTTAGATTTTGCATATCTTACACAGATCTGAAGAAAATCGCAGTCTAAAAAGCGTCGGGCGTCATTTTTCTCCTGGCTAAAGGTTAAAAATAATCAGTTTTCATTTTTTGCTTGTTGGATCAAGAAACGATTTCTGGGTTTTATTTTTAGCATCAAAATATTTCTGGGTTTTTAATTTTGCCTACAAATAATGAGTAGATTTACCAGAAATCAAATTAGATATAAACATTTTTGCTAGAAAACTCGTTTCCTGCAGGTTAAATTCTATTTTTTTGAAAAATTCATAACTTTTGGCCATGATGTCCATTTTTGGCAAACGAGATATTGACAGAAAGCTTGTTTTGAGCGCTTCATAGTGGTGTAGGCCATTTTTTCAGATTTGGTCATCTACAAAAATTTGAGGTTATTTTTCATCATGGAGACAGATGTGAACATTGGTTTGTGCATGCACTCTTTTCAATTTTTTGTTTATGCATATTTAGGCATTCTCTTCTTTTGCAATCATTAGATATTGTAATAAATGAACTAATATAAAGTTCCATCAGGAGGGTTTCTTGCATAATAATCTGATTAGAGTGTGCATGCATTTTGATCCTCATTGTGTTTTGATGACAACTCGCATGGGTTGTAATATGGTTTCTTAGTTTTTTTTGGCCATTTTTTTGTCTTAGCTTGACACATATCAGATTCATTTCGGATCCATCTCAGTTTGAGGGCCACTAAATTTGTGGTTAATGTTCATGAGTCTTCTATATACTTGTTCTCATGGAAAATTTTTAGTCTCAGTTTGACTCGGCATCAAGATTCACGGCTTCCAGATTCTATCATCATCTTTTCTCTACTGTTTCTTTATGGATTCCAGGGTTGTTCCAGTTTTTTTTTTCGAGCATTCGTGGCATCGGGTCTTTGTTGCATTATTATGATTCCAATATGGTTTCTTGTAGACATAAATATATTTCCTTTTGCCAGATTGTGGTTCCAGTGTTACTACATAGTGTTCTTCCAGTGTTTTTTGTTGCAGTCATCTCATTGTAGGAGGAGGTTGTCCCACTGGGTTTTCCTTTTCTACCTCATTATTTGCATTTGTACATGGTACCTGATCAGGCCTTGTTGTCGGGACCCATTCATGTTTTCTGCATTCATCTTAGTTTTAGGTGCATGCTTATTAGTCTCCTAAGTTGTTTTATGGGGGTGTATAGTGTTATGTAATTACTAATTATTACTAGCATAAGTTAACTTAGGTTTTAATTAATCATATTAGTTGTTAGATTTAATCATTTAATAAAATTGTTGAGATAATATTCCTTCTAGAAGATGAGTTGTCTTTTCTAGAACTTATCTCCATCTTGTTATCATTCCCTAGGTAGTTGGTTAGGGTTTCTTGTTGTCACATGAAGTGTGATTTGAACACTTGGCAACATCCTTTTCATTCTAGGTTTAGCACTTGCCTATATAATCAGACATATGTTCTCTTTGTAAAATATTCATCTATCTATCAATCTGATAGATCATAATAGAATCTATATTTGTATGCCATTATCATACTTTCTTTGTGGTTGAATATTTCTTCCTGGCAAAGGTCCACCTGTGCATCCATCATTCCAACAATTCAACTGTCATCACAAAATCCATATCTCCTTGTATTGTCTCGACCAACCTCTCTTCCCACGAGACCTGGCTGTATTGGGCGGATGCAATTTAGTGACTTGTCTTGAAAGCTTGGGATGGGAATGATAAGCGAATCAGCGCATTGGGGTTTTTTCTCCTCTCTTCCTTTGTGTGATGCTTTTCTCTTGTCATCTCTTCCTTGATGTGGGAAGTTTTTTTTTTTTAAATTGATTAATTAGTCGGCGTAGTTAACGCCAACTTTAGCGTTGACTTTCAACCCTAAATGTGATCTGTTTGGGGCACCAAAGGCGGTGCAAAGTGTGCCTAATTTAGCGTCTAGTAGTGAAAAATGATGTATTTTTCTTGGAAGTTGATAAATAAATTGATCCTAAATTGACTTCATTTTCATATGTTCCAAGAGAGCAATCATGGTTCCCTATTTTATCTATTCCTTATCCCATGTCAATTTTGTGGGTGCAAAACTAATAGAGGTTAGATTTGTGAACTCAGAAATGACCCCTAAAATTTTAAATTTAAATATAAATGGGCTCATGTTCACCCTATAGAACTAAATGAATCATCTAAAGTGTGAAATATTTCAAATTTCATGTTACATATTTGTATAAAAGGACAAACCCTAATTCATTACTATCATCTTAGATATAGGGCTTATTGGGGAATTATGAAAAATCATCTATGAGAACTAAATCATTATCATGTGACATTGACATTGCATCAACATCCTATATGTATTGCATGCTTCCTAGAGAGATTTGAGCTCTATTTGTCAAGATTCCACATGTAAAAATTTTGTGAAGGGAAAAATGTTGCAATGTCCTATTTTGTTTTTCATAGAGTATCTTAATGAAAAGTGAGCATATTAAGAAGATATTTTCAACAATATTCTCTTGGTGCACAACTCTTATGTGACTATTATCATTATTGTGTATTAGAGGACCCAGAGGAGGCCATAGAGAGAGGACTTGGATGACGTAGAAGTACTAAATCGCAGAGAGGAAAGTGGGTGGAAATAGATATGACAACAGAATCTGTAGATACAATAGAAGTAAGAAGAGAAAGAAACCTCAACCAAAGGAGGAAGGTGTTAAGGAATTCACAAATACTACAAGATAAAGGAGATAAAGTCATTTTTTTGTCCATGAGGCCTCTGAGGTCAAACTTATTGGTTGAAAATGCACAAGAATGGTGATTAAATGTGATTCTATGATCAAGGGAAAAGTTTGAAAATTAGGATGGCCAAAACATGATATCAATATGTAAAATATATGACTAAAGTGATGTTTTGTGTTGGATAGCATATTTGTTGAAATGATATAATTGGTTTAATAAACATTATTTACTATGTTGTGTATTATAGGGGCGAGACGAGGCCATGGAAATAGATCGTGTCATATCAAATGAGGACACAATGGATGAAGCGGGACATCAAGTACTCAAATTTTGACTTAAATTAGGAAAAAATGATTTGATGGAAATTTTTGATATGTCCATCTTTTTTCACAGTATTATTGAAATTTATAATGTATTATCCAATCTTGACATAAGTTAATGCATATTGTTGATTATTTTATATGGAGATTGGAGCAAATGTAGAGCCTGGGCATTCAACTAGCAAAAGAAGAAGATATGTATGTGGACATGGACCAAAAAATATTAAATCATGTAGATGACAATGTATCTTTAAGACAAAAAATTATTGCATTGAACAAGAGGTTGCTCCGGACTATAGTACATGGGATGAATACTTTGAGAAAATGGTTGTTTGTGGATGTTTTTAATGTCATGCAAAGAAACAATTCAAATGAGAAATTGTACAAAAACATTACATATATGATGAGCTTCCAGTTGGTAGTATGCCTCCTACAATCGATTCAAATCCAATAGGAATTGTGGTAAGGAATTTCACAATTTGATATAAATAAGATGTATACTCTGTTAAACATTATTTTATATTATTTAAATAACTAATTTTTTTCTTAACGGATACTTCCAGGATAAAGTTCTTGGTTTAAATTTTCTTAGATCATCGACTTCCAACCTAGAGGGAAGTGATCATTTATTAGATGATACATCTAACAAAAATATGTGTCAATATACCAGCTTAGAAGATGAGGAATTGATGAAAATAAGTCGCATAACAAGAACTGGTTTAAAGATGCATAATTTTCTTAAAGGTAGGGGGAAGGTGGACTACATACCCTATGAGAATGAATGTGATGGAGATGATGACTTGCCCCTAAGTTTGAGATCAATTTACAAAGAGACATTTGATCGTCGATTATATTGTGTTTGGCCTAGTGATCAACAACTATCTATAGTATATGAGGTGTTTCAATTTTGGGGATACAACTACATGATACAGCCCTCCAATATTCATGGAGAAAATTTAGGCATCTTTATTGTCCAAAATGTACATGTGGGATCTACACATAGAAACAATTCAGAAAAAACCACTAGGAGATTAATGCCATATTATGGTCATGTTATCATAGGGATTTACACCCGCATGCAAAGCTGGAAAGCTCTGCAATCTTGTGAAACATTGGAATAATTATAGGTTGTGGGTACCCTATATGGAACTAGACCTTCAGATTCTAGGTCGACTTCCTTTATGATATTCTAATGATTATGTGTAACTTGTTTGGAAAAGGGAAGAAATGATCTAATTGAATTCATAAACTAAACTTAAAATGAATTAATGGTGATGTACCTAATAAATGAAACTTGACCTACAGCCTAAATCACATATGACTTATCAATATTTTTATTTGCACAACTGAATCTAACAACCTAAACACTTGAATGTTTCATAGAAAAGCTTTGACAAAATATATTTTCGAAGGAAAACTCTATTTTCACAATGAAAATATAGAGTAATCATATGCACGATATATAACCTATGAACTTAAGCATAACTACATGCATACATTTATGAAAGAGACAGAAAGATTAGAGGTTCTGAAATGAAACACAATATTCTCTTGATCGAATCCAACACAAAGACAATGCCTAAAATCTTGAAGGAAAAACTATATAATACTGAAAATCAGAAGGAATTCATATGCAAACTACAAACATGGTTAACCTGTAATGTTGTAAAACTATATATATTAATGTAAAATTTGAGTTACAAATCTTTATCTCTCTACAAAAGGTATGCCAAAAGAGATGCAAAATAAGAACTAAAGGAAAAAGAATAACTTTTTCTAATATATGCAATAAAGGCATGCATAAGGCATCTAAAAGATGAAACCCCATGTGAACTGAAAGTGAGAAAAAGGAGCATCTCACGAGAAAAAGAGAAATTTTGGAAAAAGAAGGCCTACCACTACTGCAAGTTGAGCTTAAAAAGCTCAAAACTCTGTGTCATACTGCATGTAACTGAAGGGTAACTCAAAATGGCTCAAACGTGAATGGAGGTGGCACTAAAAGTGAACTAAAGGTGCAAGATTTCTCCACAATATGCTCTCATGAGAAAGAGAGAAAATCCACATAAAAATGGCCCAAAACTGAAGCAAACTGAACTTCATGTCCCTAAAAACTCCACCTCTCCATGTGCATGAAGATAAAGCATCAAAAATTGAAGTTTAACTAATGATTGGATTGAAAAATCCATTGTTTATTCCACTTGACCTTGTGTCAATTCGCATGATTTTGGGGATGAGAGTAACTATTGATTAAATATTAAAAGTAATCAAAGTGATTATTTTAATATTTAAAATGTACTAGTCTTGATTTACATGTTGCATGCTAAATATTAAAAGTAATAATAGTTTTAATATTTAAATGCATTGTTACTCTTTATTTAAAATCATGCTTTATGACTTATCAAAATAAATCTCCAAACTTCACCTATATTCGATGAGCTCCTCCATATGATTAGGTCAAATGACTTTAAGAAAGTCAAGACCACATTGTTAATAATATTCAATGAAAAACTGAAACGATTTTGTCTTAAAAAATAAGACAAAATAAGCACCATTGGATTAGGTCATTAGGGATAACATTTGAAACCCTAATCATAGTGCTTGATTCCTCTCTTGCAACTTTGGGAGAAAATAAGCACCACCACACTGCTGCACTTGAGCTCTTTCACTGGAGATTCAATGGAGATTACTGGGAGCTCTCTACTAGATTTGGGACCCTACAGTTGGTAAGTCATTTTCTCTTATCTGAAATGATGGAACTCTTTATTTCTTCTATTGTCCGTAGCCATACTTAGCAACCACACCTTGTATGGGAATACTCACAACCCTCACTACTTCGTATTTTATTTCATCTTGCTCAATGCACTTCATGATTAAAGAAAAATGTGAGGAAACTTGCGAGTTTATACAGTTTATCTCCTACAGGCCGAGGTTTCTTCATATCTTTTTAATGCATCCTTTCCTTTGTCTTTTCTGTTGATGAATATTTTTTTGAAGCCGCCATGACTGTAATAATTCGATCTTTTAAATGGATTTCATTTAGGCTGTGGTCTAAATCTGTAAAAAAATTGCAACTTTTTGACTTTGTTTCTTGTTCATAAATATCGAGGGTTTGGTGAAAACTCAAGTCTCAGAAGACTAAATCATCCCTTTAAGTCCATAATTGTATGCTTTATTTTCTTTTTGAGGTTTCTGACAACAAATTTCTCCATCTTCTTATATAAGCTTGGCCTTCTTGCAATTTTTTAGTGTAACTTTGCTTCTATGTTGACAGGGCATGGCCATGACTAGGATTTAAGCTTTTATTTGTAGAAATTTTTACCTGGGTTTTCAAGAGCCTCTTTATTTGCAGGCCGCCAAGAAAAATGTTGTTAATTAAAAGAACAAAAGATTTCTAAACCCCTTTATGCACTACACTTGTTTCTCTGTGAAATATTAGAGCTCCTCACTATGTATGGTAAAAATCCTCAGCTTGTAACTTTGAAAGAAACCTTGAGTGGCTCAGCCTTCATGTGCAAAAACCTATACAAGTCGGGACCTCTTTCTTTCTTTTTATTTTGAAGAGACAACCCTAAGGTTGGCTTGTCCTATGTTAAGGAAATCATGAACTTGCTCTACCTTCCATTAATGCATTTGTATAATGTGGCTTCCTGTAGAAGTTTTATGCTTTGCTCCTATTGTAGATGAATTATCTCCAAACTTTGAAGCCTCTATGCAAGCATTATTATTTTCTTTCTACACACTCGGGTACACTACACCTTTTTGATTGCTTGAAGTATATGAGAGCCATGACTGTCATTGATTTTTTCTTTATGGAAATCCTTTGTTGTCCCTTATGAGTGTTCGTGACCACTTTATTATATGCTCGAGATGACTATCTTTATCAAGATTTGGAACTTTTTTGTGTGCTTTGATAAATTTGAACTCTTTTTCATATATAATAAATCTTAAAATCCGCTCCTTGATTTCCATTTCATAGTCAATGTACCATGGTATAAAAATCCTTCACTTGAGTAATACCTTTAAATTATAGTGTGAAAGGTATATATTGACCAATGGAGCTGAACACAAGAGCATTTGGAACAAAAAGAACAACTATTCCTTTGTAATGGAGACATCTTTGTCATATAATTCCTTCTTTATTTAGCCTGAAACAATACTGTGATCTTTTTGCAAAGTGACTGTCACTGTTATTGAATCTTTTGCACAGTCCTTATTTGAATTATCTGAGCATTGCATGACTATATCATCATTCCATGAAATAAATTCTCTTTCACAAGAAATGGAGCTAAACCTCAATAGTTGACAATATTTTGAACAACATTTCCTTCTACGAAAACTTTTGATTTTGAAGCACCAAAAATGAAGAAGGGAAAGATGATTCCCCCAATGAGCCTCTAGGGTTTTTCACCCTATAAGCTAACTTTGGGAGAATGTTTTTCATTCACACCTCTTTCATCTTAGGGTTCTTTCAAAGAGGGTTGGATTGGGGGTTTTGAGATGTGTGATATGTGTCTATCTAAGTACAATTAACTAATAATGAAATTAGCTATTAAATACAAACTATTGAAATCTAAGTGCTGGAAAACACACAACGATATGCTAACAATCTAAGAAATATAAACAAACAAGTACAAAAATGAAGGGAAAGAAATATATGCACCTAGAATTGGAAGAGGAATGATTTGGAGGTTTGGAATGTTGCTAGATTTGATTTTGATGTCAAAAGGGACACTTGTGCCAATCTGGGCAAACTAGTCCCGAATTCCTGAAAACTGGTTTGGAGCCTATTTCTTCCAAATGGGTGTCTAGAAATATCAAAACCACAAAAAGACCTATCCAGAGGGACTAGGTCACCATTCTTGGTGACTTAGTCCTCTTTAAGATTTTTGGAGTTTCTGAAGAGGAAACGAAAGCCCTAGGTTTGCACCATGGTTCTTCATAGTTTCCCACTTTTTAAACTTTGATATTCAGGCCTGAGAGTGGTTTTTGGTGGATTATTTGACCTTGCAAGCAAGGAGAGGTCTTCAACAAGTATTTAGGGTCTTCAATGATCTTCAAAGTACCTAAATCTACAAACACACAAGGCAAGAAAGAGAAAAATGTTGATTGTTAGGGATTAGGAATTTTCCTTGGTCAAACCCCTTTTAGGTAACTAAACCAAAATAAAATAGAAATGTAAAGCATGAATAAGAAATAATGGAGTAATGGAGTAAGTTACCTTGCCATGATGAGAGCTCTTGTGTTTGTTGCAGCAATCAGCCCTTGAATGTTTTAGTAATGATGTCTTGTTGGCTTGGAAGGATCAAACCCTAGCTTGTTTGAGAAGAAGGAGAGATGAGAGAAAAGAGGTGGAGAGGAAAAATGGATGATGCATAATGATAAATTAGGGTTTTTGGGCTTATTTATGCAATTTATGCCCTAATTTTCCTGAAATGACATCATACTGACTGACCTTAGGGTTTTAGAGACCTAAATCCTGAAATAAATTAAGTTAAATTCAATTTGTATGCCACATGGGACTAGGTCACCCAAGGTGGTGACCTAGTCCACCTAGGCATTTTTAAGTGGTTGTCAGTAATTATTATGTGATTATTTATGTTCTTCGGGATTGTCTTCATAAAACACAATGAAGTTGGACTTATAAGTGTATTAAGGGGTCATTTAGGGTTGATTAAGTGATGACAAGCCTAGGAGAGCATGAAATTTTTTCACAACACTTTACAACCCTTCGACACAAGGCTTGGGAATGGATGAAAATAGGCTAAAAATGGTCCAAAGTCCATAGGAAAAGGCCCAAATGAGCGAAAAGTGACAAAGTCCTCACTTTTTGGCAACACATTTAGCCCCCACTTTAGTGAGAGGATGAAATTTCTTCAAACTCACACTAAAGTAGCCCAATTGAGATGGCAAAGAATGATGAAGAAGAAGAAGGAGGTGGTCAAGCCCCCAAGGATTCGAGATTATAATTCAACTTGACATCAATGCAAAAGACATTCAAGGGTGATTTCATTACAACAAAATGAGATGCATGATCATACAATGACAATATTTAGTGTGAAGAGAAAGGGTGAACATATGTGCTCACTCTAGGGCATAGAACATCAGGTTGTCCACAGGGTGAGTTGTCTCAAAAGAAGGTGAGAAACATACACACGGTTGGTATGTACTCACAAAGGTGGCTATGGGGAAAGTTGTGTCACTTTTTGGGCTTCTAGCTCAAACCATACCAAATTTATACCTTGTGATAACTTTAATAAGGTGCCACAAAATAAAGTGATGTTGTAATGATTTTGTTTCAAAGGTATTTTCATTTTGTTCATGTGATGTCTCATCCTAAAGAACATTATCTGTAATGTGTCAAGAGAGGAAAAGTGAAAATGTACTCATCTTGTATGCAAAAGAGGAAAAATGAAAATAACTCATCCTGAACAACATTGTGTGTAATTTTTTCAAGAGAAGGAATCGCAAGAAAAAATATGATCGCACAATGAAATGTGAGTGGTGATGTATGCCCCCACTTTAAATGAATTGTGAATCACCATACTATGAACAATTACTTTAAAGTAGAAGAAAGGAGGACATAAGAGCTTGTTCAGAAAGCCCTATGTTGATTCATATGGTTTTGATAAGCTATGTCATGAAGAAGAGGAGTATATGTCGCATGCAATTCAAGTTAGGAAAATTCATCCACATCCCAAGCTTTCTCTTATATATTCATGAAAATTTAACAACTAGTCGAAAGAGTCAACTACAAGTGACATACGAGGGAAGAAAGGGCTAACTATCCTCTTTCCCCCACTTAGTGTAGGACAAGAGTGAGCCAAAGTGAGTGAGGGAATGCAAGGGAGAGTGAAAATTAGGATCAATTAAAGGAAGGAAGTACCCCCACATAAGGGAAAACACCATGATCCTTAAGATGTTGGATTCTACTACTTAAGGCCTTACACTGATTGGTGTGATGACCATGAACTTGGTGGTAGGAACAAAAGGAATGTTTGTGGTAAAATTTCTTTCGAGTGTGATGAGGGAGGGATATCAAGTGATCATGGAGGAGTCTCAAAAAGATACCTTCTTGATGGGGGGTAGGAGGGGATCCTTTGATTTGGGACAAAGAAGAGTCTTGCTTAGTATAGGTTGTCATACTTACACAAGGCACTAGAGATTGTGAGACTTTGGATACTCTTGTAGAAGAGTGTGTAAAATCGAATCATGAGTAGGTTGCAAGATGAAATTGGATTTAAGCAAAGAGTCCTTTGTTGGTGTCAAAGGATGACTTGTGAAGGTTGGGGTAGAAGGGTTATGAGGGGTGGTGGTGATTTTGGAGGAAGGTTGGATGGTCTCAATGAGAGGACAAAATCCAATACCATGATGTGTTGATTGCATGATAGGATCTATAGGGTTACAGATACCTTGTTCATTATCACCACAACCTTGTCCACTATAGCCAAGTTGTTTCATGATATCATAACCTTTACCATAAAGCATTTTCATATTTTTTGGATCAGGTAATTGTTGATCATGTGTTGCATTGGTAGAATTAGTTGAGTTGGATGCTTTTGAATGATCGCTCGAGTCTTGTGTGGAAAAGACTAAATTTCCCTTGTTAGAGTCTTTGTGTACAATCTTGGATTCTCCCATTAAGGGAGGGGTGAAGTCTAAGGAACCCCAATCATCATCTAAGATCTTGGTGATTGGCTCAAGATGTTGTGCATTATTTGGATGGGTGGGTTCCACTTGGGTGGTGGGTGTTAAGGTGTGAAAGTGATTCTCTTTGGATTTTTCAATGTGTAAGGAACTATTTGGTTCAAGATCGGCATCGAGTGTGTACACTTTGTTATTATATATGTACTTTATCTTGCGATGAAGAGTGGAAGGCACCCCATTTATAGCATGAATCCATGGCCTACCTAGGAGAAGATTGTATGAAACATCTTGAGGCATAATGTGGATTTTTGTGTCCAATGTGGCCATTCCGACTGTAAGAGGGATAATGATCACACTGAGCGGTTTCTTAGAGACATTATCAAATCCTCTGATATAAAGATAATCGGGTTGGATATGGGACAAATCTATGCCAAGCCTATCTAGAAGGCTTACACTACACACATTAAGGGCAGAGCCTGTACCTACAAGAGTTCCCTTTGGTTTTGTATTGAGATATTATCATGAAAGCTTCATTTTGTTTTTGTACATCCAAAGGAGGAAGCTCACTTTGGTGAGAAACAATGTCAACATTTATTCCATGAATAGTAGTTTCTATATCATTTGATTGATTATTATAAGGGATAGGAACCTATTGTAAGGTTGTTTGCATCATGTTGTGATAGTAAGGGGAGACTTGAATAAGGTCCCATAGGGAGATCTTAGCAGGAGTATTTCGTAGTTGATAAACAAGGTCATACTCTCTAAGGAGGGAATTAGGCTAGGGGCAACAAGAAGAATGGGAGGATTAGGTGAAGGTAAGGGAGTGGAGGGTGATGGTTGGGAATGCAGGTTATTACAGGTGTAATGTGTATGAGCAATGGTATTAGGACTCGGTTGTTGCAACACAGTGGGGGAAGGTAGGCAGAGGGTAAATTTAGGTGTGGGTTTGGGTGAAGGAGGGTAAAGGATGAGTTGAGGTTGAATAACATTAACATCCCCTTGGGAAGGAGAGTCAATGTTATCCTTGGATCACATCATTATATGCTCCCTATGAGGAGAGATTTTAGGAGAACTACAAGATGTATATTCATGACATTCAAGGATTGTTTCTTCTAAAACGACCTCATCATAAGTAGGGGAAGGATAATGGATGGGATAATCATGGGTGGGATGGGGAGGAGAGGGTTCTAGTTGATCAACAAAGGTCTCATTCACTTGTCCCGTAATAGTAGCCTGAGTAAGAGAGTGACAAGCAAGAGGTTCATCACATATTGTGGTGTCCTCATAAATAGGGTGGTCATCAAGGGAAGGAGAATTATGAGTTTCTTGTGTGTCCATGATTGGATCTTGTTTTTTCAAACAGGCCCTTCCAAATGTTAGCAACATGAGGGAAGAGACAAATAAGATTAGAGCTCTCAATCATTAAATTTTGTGAAACCAATATATCCTTCTCACAAATGTGTTTTTCATGATTGGGTTTGATGATATCCTTATTCACTAAAGCATTGTCACAAAGAGGGAAGTTTTAGGATATGAATGGAGACTAGGTAAATTCATGGAAATTAAGTCCGCTTTTATGGTTATATTATTTTCCCAAAGGGAATGAGGAGAAGAACAAACAAGACCATCATGGCGTTCAATGATTGTACCTTCATTTGGAAAGATACCTTCATCACTGAAAGGAGAGGTATCATGAGAAGAAAAAATATGATCATTATGGTTATCTAAGTTTGTATTTTCTTCTAACACATCATTCTCACAAATAGGAGAGAAAGAAGGGGGGGTAAGTGTAAGACAAGTGTTAATGTTTTCATCCGCTAGACGCTCATAATGGGGGAATGTATGGAATGAAATTTTAACAAGTTTGAAGAGTTTACAAACAATATAAAGAAAAAAAAAATGTAAAAATGTCTAAAGAATTTACAATGCAATATAAAGAAAAAAGGAAAGATAGTTTTTAGATGACAAAGAAGGTAATTTACTAATTACGCTATCAATGATCTGAAAATGAAAGTCTGTAAATGCAAAACTAAAAATTTACAATGCATGAAATGAACTAATTTATGCTAATTTTAATAAAATACAGTTAACAAAAATACAACCTATTGATACAAGTAGGTAATGGCACAAAACAGAGGCCCAAAAATAGGGTTTTCAACTCAATAAAGGGCAATTTCAAAAGCCTGAAGGGACTAGGTCGCCCAGAATGGCGACCTAGTCCTCCTGATGATTTTTTTAAGGTCTTTCAAGAGGTTTGAATTGGTTTAGGTGGTTTATGTGTTGTACAGTGAAGGTCTAAAAATAAAATGCATAAACTCAAAAAGATTTGGTGATTTAATATGCCAAAATGCAACCTATATGAACTTTTCACTAATGCAAGTTTGGAAAGCCTAGGATGCAACTTCACTAATGCAATATGCAATGCAAATTAATCCTAAGAAAATGAAGGATTGTAAATCAAATAAGAAGGTGTAGGAAATTCGGGTTCACCAAAATTAAGGTCACCAAAAATGAAGAAGGGGAAGATGATTCCCCTAATGAGCCTCTAGGGTTTTTCTCCCTAGAAGCTAACTTTGGGAGAATGTTTGTCTTTCACACCTCTTTCATCTTAGGTTTCTTTCAAAGAGGTTTGGATTAGGGTTTGTGAGGTGTGTGATATGTTTCTATCTAAGTACAATAAATTGATAATGAAATTAACTATTAAATACAAACTATTGAAATCTAGGTGTTGGAAAACACACGATGATATGCTAACAATCTAAGAAATATAAACAAACAAGTACATAAATGAAGGGAAAGGAATATGTGCACCTAGAATTGGAAGAGGATTGCTTTGGAGGTCTGGAATGTTTTTGTATTTTATGTTGATGTCGAAAGGGAAACTTGCACCAATCTGGGCAACCTAGTCCTAGATTCCCGAAAACTGGTTCAGAGCCTGTTTCTTCCAAATGGGTGTCCAAAAATATCAAAACCACAAAAAGACCTATCCAAAGGGACTAGGTCACCATTCCTTGCAACTTAGTCCTCTTCAATATTTTTGGAGTTTTCGAAGAGGAAACGAAAGCCCTAGGTTTGCACCCTAGTTCTTCACAGTTTCCCACTTTTGAAACTTTGATATTCGAGCCTGAGAGTGGTTTTTGGTGGATTATTTGACCTTGCAAGCAATGATAGGTATTAAAAAAGTCTTCAGGGTCTTCAATTATCTTCAAAGTACCTGAATCTACAAACACACAAGGCAAGAAAGAGAAAAAATTTGATTGTTAGGGATTGGGGGTTTGCCTTGGTCAAACCCCTTTTAGGTAACTAAACCAAAATGAAATAGAAATGTAAAGAATGAATAAGAAACAATGGATTAATTGAGTAATTTACCTTTCTATGATGATAGATCGTGTGTTTGTTTCAGCAATCATCCCTTGAATGCTTCATCAATGATGTCTTGTTGACTTGGAAGGATCAAACCCTAGCTTGCTTGAGAAGGAGAGATGAGAGAAAAGAGGTGGAGAGGAAAAATCGATGATGCATAATGAGGAATTAGGGTTTTTGGGATTATTTATATAATTTATTCCCTAATTTTCTTGAAATGACATCATACTGACCGACCTTATGGTTTTAGAGACCTAAATCCCGAAAGAAATTAAGTTAAATTCAATTTTTATGCCACATGGGACTAGGTCGTCCAAGGTGGCGACCGAGTCCACCTGGGCATTTTTAAGTGGTTGTCGGTAATTATTATGTGATTATTTATGCTCTTCAGGATTGTCTTCATAAAACACACTGAAGTTGGACTTATAAGTGTATTAAGGGGTCATTAAGGGTTGATTAAGTGATGACAAGCCTAGGAGAGCAGGAAAATGTTTTACAACACTTTATAACCCTTTGTCACAAGGCTTGGGAATGGGTGAAAATAGGCTAAAAATGGTCCAAATTCCATAGGCAAAGGTCCAAATAAGCGAAAAGTGACAAAGTCCTCACTTTTTGGTGACATAGATTTTAAGCTTGAGAGAACAATGAGATATGAGTTTCACTTGCATGACTGAAGGTTGCATCCCCCTTAATGTATGATTAAGATCACTATTGGAAAATTTGTAATCCCTCTAGTCCTACTATGATTAAAAGTATGCCTTGGTGATGGCTGCAAATTTGTATGTTTCTTCATTGGTTGTCCCACTATGACTTACAAGTCTCATTTATGTCTGAACTGTCTTGATTCTCTTCTTAGCAATCTGAAGAGTGTTATTATCCTTAGCACTACTTTATATAGGTGTTAATATCTATGATTCACCTAATACTTCCCTTTATGTTAATGCAATAGATATAGTCAATTAGCAAATGTACCATAATATTGCTCTTTCAAATATACCTTTTCATTGCTAGACTATTCTTCTCTTTGAGTTTGACTGTACCTCATGCTTTGACCTGTTGTCCTTGTATCATTTGTGAATAAAAATTTTATCTTAAAGGAAACTAATCTTTCATATGATATTCAAAGATTAAAGGTTTTATTACCTTTAGCATGTTGGGAAATGTATGTACAGTTTCAAGATTGAATGCTTTGTTTTCGCTTTAATGTAAAGGGGTTCAATACCTTATTGAAATGCAATCGTGAATGCAAGGTAGAGATTAAACACATACGACAAATACAATTGATAATTTCTTAACATGATTTTGATTTTTCTTTTATTATGATGAGCAATAGGATGATTTGCTCAATCTGTTTTCATCTCTTATGAATCAAAGGCTGCTTCTATGAATCTCTCATGTTACAACAATCCTTTCTCATGACTGTTTTGAATATTTCATAACTCTCATATAATGATGTGAATGAGAGGTTTCCTTTTTTATATGTTGGGCTCAACCCTTGTGGGGGCCCATTTTGCTCCACATATCTGATAAAAATTGATCACGAACATAATGAACATGTTCATGCACAGTGAACAAACATGTTAGCAAAATAATTGAAGCTGAAATTTTCCATTGAATTTTGTGATCTTTGAATACTTGTCTCTCTGATGACTTAATCATCTAATGAATTCCAAATTGAATGTTTATTACATCTTTTTTGGTAATATAGGCATAAGGTATGATGTGATTTTTCATTTCTCTAACACCACCTTTCTCAAATCTTGCAGATGCATTTGGAGCTCGAAGCTGCTGCAACTTGGAGACACGACAATTGAAGGTTTCAAGTGTTACAATGATTCAACATTCAAGGAAATGATGAATAACCTTCTCCCTTATATCTATATTATCTTCAGTTGTTTATTATACCTTTCTTTCTTGTATTCATTATTTGATTATGAAAATCAAATCAAGTTATTCCCATGGCTTGTGTGGGACTTTGGTTTATACAATATGAATAAAAAATAGAATTACTTATGCAAGATTATGAGTTCTTTGTTGGAGTATGGACAGACACTGAGAGAGGGGGGTGAATCAGTTTCTGATGGAGAGACCTAAAAATTCAATCCTTTTAAACTTCAACAAAGACTTTTAGTTTAGATAACCTTTTGATTGATAACAAAGCAGAGTAATCACTTTCAGAGAATTCATGAAAAGGGGTAAATAAAGATATGACAACATTAAATCAGTCCATTAGACAACTTATGCCAATATTATTTGTGTGAGATATCTTGCACTTGCCAAAAAAAATGTGACTGACATTGTTTAACAATCAAAGCATGATGACAGTACAAGTGCAACTCATAAGACTATGTAAATGAAGACCAATATTATTGAATCACTTTAAGACCACTAGATTTAATTGCAGCTTTACTGCAACAATTGTGCAACTGAATGACACATGATAAGTATTGAGACAACAAAAATCACATTATGACATGAAAAATATGTTTGGTTAAACAAATATTTTAAACCAATTTGTAACATATGACTGTGAAAGTGCTTGTAACAGTAGAATACATAAACATTGCAGAAATAAAAAATGATAATAGTCATTAATGCATTTGATAACTTATGAAAATCAAATAGACATGAAAAAAAATCACACAAGGACTCATCACATAACACATTATCACATCAAAGCAATGAGACCATAAAATGAGAGCACAAGACAAAGAATGTGGCAGGTGGAAAACACTCTTGGGGTAGAAAAACCACTCCATAAAATGATGCCTCATTGGCTTAACTTCAAAAACCACTGTATACTATGCCTTACTGGAAAATTTTAGAGCACCCACTCTAGGAGCACCAACCCCTTCTACAAAAGTCAGAATAATAGAAATATCATAGGGTTTATTTGTTTCAATTCAACTCACACACTTCTTCCATACTAATACATCAAATATCCTAAAGATTCATTTTTTAATCTCTAAAATACAAGATATACCAGTTAAACACTCTACACCATATTTACAAGATTTTCAATTGCAGAATTTGTGCACTAATCTCTTCAAAATGCCAACAAAAAAAACAATAATCAACATTTTTTTTATACACATATGTTCTCATGTAATTCCATCGAAATCTCCAGATTGGAATAACTATTTTTCTTCAACTGAATGCAATAACCCTTTTTTTTTTGCAAAGGAATAACCAAGGGTTTAAAAAAAATTAACCATTGAATCCTCATAACTAATGTCTTAACAAAAATTCTCAAAGCCCATAAATAATGTTTTCTTTAATACCTGATTATGGAGGAATGAAAATAAATAAATAAGAGAAGAACCATTTCAAAATTGTCCAGCTGAAGTCTTTCATTTACAAGCTTTGCCTCTTCTTTTTCAAATTCCTCTGTTAGGCATTTTACCAGAAATCTGCAACCATAATTCCATGGTGGCAACTAGGGTTTCATATGTTTACACAATGAAACAATAATAATTTTTTCCCTACATTTCCTCCAAGTCTTTCGATGACTTTTAAAAAGAATATAATTATTTGTAATCTTCATGAGCACATTCTGTCAAGAATATCCTTTGCCAAAAATGTTGACACCAATAATGCCTAATATCAAAAATAAATGATAGTATTAATAATGTCGATCACCTTCCATTGTCAAGTGACTTTTTGAGAAAGTCATTTCCTTTGTTAAACCATAATTGTCATGTTGATCAATAATCAGAAACCTCAAATGTCGATTACTTGGCACATGTTAAATATGCCAAATGACAAATCAAACCTTATGCCAAATGATATGACCTTTGAAGATTTTAGAATTAGGTCATAGAGAATAACAATACCATTGAATCTTCTCGAGTGTATTTGAGCTTTGTCACTTCAAGCTGCTGATACCATCATCATTCCAAACCCTTGCTTTCCATGTGATCTTGTTGCCCATTGTGTCCTAATGTGGGCTTTGAAATGACAAAAAAAACAAATTTCTTTTGCAAAGCTTTGAAAATAAGCTTATAACCCTACATTTCCCTCCGGTTATCCTTTGTGGCCTAAAATTTAGCATGCCCGACAAAGCATTTTAACTTTTGTTTTTCTTTCCAAACTCTCTTTTTGCTTTCCAAAAACTTATGTTACTTTTGGAGCCCAACACCCCAGGCGATGTAAATATAAGATACTTCCAAAATTGATGTTAGCCCTTTATGATGAAGGCTTTAAAACCTTTTAAAATTAAATGTGATGCAAATAATGAAATTTTCAAAGCCTTAATATCATATTTGATGGAGATAACAAGATCTATGGACCTTTTAATAATCAACTGAATATACCCATGACTTGTGATCTTGAAGGATCAAAATGACAAACTTAAAAGAATCCTGTGACTTGTAACCTTGAAGGATCAAACTGACAAACTGAAAAACATCCTGTCAAAATGATAAACACTATCAGCATCATATAAATCCAAAACCATATAACTGCATATCATAACACCAACCAAAGTGAATAAGGAAATTTTCCTATCATATATCAACCATTCTGAGAATGCATCATATCGTCACATATATTCACATGTCATCAAACCACTTTTGACATCAAGGACAAACCAAAAACAACTGAGAGACAACAAATTCCCCCTTTGTCCTTGATGGAAAAACACGTTTTTTCTCTCCCCCTTTTTGCCTCAATGACAAATAATGAAAGACGAGAGTGTGATATGGCATGAAGATAAACAACTGAGAGTCCAACCAACACATATCCATTTGAAAGTAGAAGACAGGAATCAAATACTATCAATATATCATTACTTCAGTCATAATCAAAGAACTCTATGCCATAGATCTCCTTGTGTTAATCACATGGATAAATAGAATATCTTTGCATTCACAACAATCAAAGACCCAGTCAATTCAGATACTTAAAGACAAATTGCAACATGAAGCTCCCCATGATGCTTTGCATTATCTTTCCTTCACAAAATGACCTTTATGGACTCACTAACTTCACATTTTAGTTGAAATTGCTTCGAATTTAGTGTAAAGCATTATTGCTTCTGCATGCTGATCAACAAAGAAGTTCAGAAAATTTGACTTTGTTCATATAATGTTGCAACCTTTGAGTGTTTCTACTACACTAAATTGGCTAGGCACTTTTACTAACATTCACACACATGTGAATCAAGGCAAGATATAGTCAATACATGATACCACTAACCAATTCAGTATTCATGCAAGTAGTGTACAAGCAAAAAGATTCAACAAGATTTTACCTTTGTTCATATAGTTTCATCACCAAATGCACTGTCCACCATAGAAGATTATGATGTCATCAAAGCATCAAAAACCATTTATAGTATTGTCAATTTTGTTAGATTAGAGAATAATTATTGTCATTGAATGGACTGTTTGTCCACCAATTTTGTGCAAACATCATTCATGTTGTCTTTTACTTCTTGGTTCATAGCAATACTTGTTATGAAAAACCACTATGTGAACCAAAATAAACCATTACTCCTCCTTCAAATCATTTTCAAGCTCACTGTCCAAGATAATTCATTATCTCACTTGTTCTACTGTTATACCACTTGTGTATTGATTGAATATTATGCAAGATAATTTTCCTTTTTCATTACATCTCAAAAAAACAAGTATGTTGGATGAATGAGCTATGTTGTGCACTATTGTAACTTAAAAAAAAAGAGCAAACTAGCAAAGCAAAGTATCACACAACTACATTCAATCAACTGATATTTCACTATCACTATGGTTACCTAAATAATACTTTCCATGAGAAAAGTTGTTTTCAAGTACACTGATAAACAAGCAACAAATTCCATTGTCCTAACATGTAGTTATTTTCAAGTATTGAAATCTTAAGCAATCTTTAGTTCACTATCTAAACACTTGTTTCAACTGCAGAAGATATGTCACCATTATGACTATAGTCATCAAACTACTTGTTATGGTTTACAAAATTTGTACTCATTTCAAACTCATACTTGCACCTTAAGAATTGAGCCATCAAAGCATCAAACTCGCCAAAGAACTTTCAATGTACTTTCAAACTTGAATTCCTACAATGAATGTGTTAGTGGAAACACATAAAAAAAATGGTGAGAAAAACTTTTAGAAGATCATGATACAAGAATACATTAGCTTGATCCTTCCTATTGCCTGAATGATAGGAAATGAAAGGCTCCATCAAATCAGCACATATAACTTTACAACCTATAACAACAAATCTATTATGCATGGTGATCTCTGTCATGTTCAAAACTGTCAATATTTGAGATCTCTTATTTAACAAGTTGGCTATTTACTTCTTTTGAACTTGTCAGCAACATATACCTCCAATATCATTATGAGACCCATATGTAGACCTTCATAATCAATTCAATCGGAATAAAAAAGAATGAAAATTTGACATTTACAAATCTTTTCTTTTACTTCTTATACCACCAATAGCAGTTGCATGCTGTCATACCTCATTCTTGACTGCATAGGGGTAAAATATGTTACCATATTAGACTCCCCATGGGTCTTCGCTTCTTTTCAAAACTTGGATGGCATCACATGTGCAAGGAGTGCACAAGGAGTTTTTACAAATTCATCTTTATTTCTCTTCTTGTCATCTCGATTACTCTTTCTTCTCCACACCAATGTAAACTTTTTCATTTGTTTGTTTAAAGTGCTTATCTTTCTATTAAATCTGTATTTTTGTACTTTATTCCCAATGTCATTACATCTAAAACAAATGATCTTGTGACTGATCTGAGGAACAAAATACTTCCTATAGACATTTCCATTTTTTTTCCCTACATAATTATCACTTGTATTCATTCTACAATCAGTTCTTAAATGACCAAATTTTTTACAATTGTAACACACCACATTCTCATGTCTAGAGACATTAGAATGATTCTTTTTTTACCATCTCATGAAATCAATTGTCTTATGACCAAATTCATTACAAACATAACAATATCCTTGAAAATAATGATTGTACCTAAATAACTGATCATGCCAAGGATGTGAAGATCTGAAAACATTTATCCTTTCTCTATGAATACCTATAAATTGTCTTCTAGCAGCAGTGTTATCCTTCGGTGCAACAATATTGTGATCAAGATCAACCTTCATTCTTGGTGTTTGCTTGAATGTAATCCTCTTTCCATTTGCAGTAGAAAACACTGACTCATGTTTAGATTCTTCGACAGAACTTTGTCCGACCTCATATCCCAATCCTGTAGGATCCTTAGAATGTTTTTTCCTGTTCAACATTTCATTCAATAGATCAGTACTATGATCAAATTTTTTATTTTTACCTGATTGAACCTTGACACTTTCAAGCTCTTTCCTTAATGCAACTACTTCTCCTTCAAGTTTTAGACATTCAATTTTTTTAACCTCCAAATCAAACCTTACAACATCTTCTATCCTCTTACATTATTCAATTTCAATTTTTTGACTTATAATAATATCATCTTTAAGAGTTAGTTCTTTTAACAAGGAATGATTATTTGGACATTTCTTTAATGAAGCAACCTCATTTTCTAGTTTATTGCATAACTCATCCTTGTCTTTTAACTTGACTTCCAATCCCTCTTTAGTCCTCTTTCTATCAACCATTTGAGCTTTCAGAAATTCAATAATCTTTTTAGATTTATCATAGTTTTGGTTTAATACCTTATTAGTATCAATACTTTTTTGAAGTTGTACCTTAAGTTCCGAAATTTTCCCATTTAAGCCTTTTAATTTCATCTAAGGTAGAAAGTAGTTCTCCTTCCAAATCAACCTCAAACTCATCACCTTCACATTATTTTTCACCAAATTCTTGTTCAAAGTCACTTACTAAGTGATCTTATTCTTCACCAACTATAGGATCACTTTTAGTATCAACTGGTAGGGGTAATTCTTGAGACAAAACTTCACTAGACTTGACAAGGGTTGGTTGATCAATTTTTTGCTTGACATTAGTGGCTTTCTTTTGAACTTTGTTTCTTTTTCACTTAGCCATAATGAATACTCCACGACTAGGAAACCCTAAGTTGGTTAGACTTATGTATGGGTATGGCTCTGATACCACTTGTTGGAGTATGGACAGACACTGAGAGGGGCACTGAATCAGTGTCTAATGGACACACCTAAAAATTCAATCCTTTTAAAATTCAACAAATACTTTTAGTTCAGATAACCTTTTGATTAATAACAAAGCAGAGTAATCACTTTGAGAGAATTCATGAAAAGGGATAAATAAAGATATGACAACATTAAATCAGTCCATTAAACAACTTATGCCAGTATGATTTGTGTGAGATATCTTGTACTTTCCAAAACAATTATGACTGAAATTTTTTAACAATCAAAGCATGATGATAGTACAAGTGCTACTCATAAGATTGTGTAAATAAAGACCAACATTATTGAATCACTTTAAGACCACCAGATTTCAATGCAGCTTTACTACAAAAACTGTGCAATTGAATGACACATGATAAGTATTGAGACAAAAAAATGCACATTATGATAGATTGAAACATATAAATCTTGAACTATGAATCAATGAAAGAACATGTGATGTGATAGACTAAATTCTTTTCATCCCAACATGCAAAACATGTTTGGTTAAATAGATCTTTTAAACCAGTTTACAACATATGACTGTGAAAGAGCTTGTAACAACAGAATACATAAACATTGCAGAAATAAGAACTGATAATAGTCATTAATGCATATGATAACTTATTAAAATAAGATAGACATGAAAAAAATTCACACAAGGACTCATCACATAACAAATTATCATATCAAAGCAATGAGACCATAAAGTGAGAGCACAAGACAAAGAATGTGATGAGTGGAAAACCCTCTTGGGGTAGAAAAACCACTCCATAAAATGATGCCTCACTGGCTTAACTTCAAAAACTGTTGTATACAATGCCTTACTGGAAAATTTTAGAGCACGCGCTCTAGGAGCACCAACCCCTCAAAAATTTAGGAACACCCATTCCAAGGAGCACCAACCCCTTCTGGAAAAATCAGAATAATAGAAATATCAAAGGTTTTCTATGTTTCAATTCAACTCACACACTTCTTCCATACTAATACATCAAATATCCTAAAGATTTATTTTTTAATCTCTAAAATACAAGATATACGAGTTAAACAGTCTACACCATATTTACAAGATTTTCAATTGCAGAATTTGTGCACTAGTCTCTTAAAAATTCCAACAAAAAAAACAATAATCAACATCTAGTTTATACACATATATTCTCATGTAATTCCATCAAAATTTTGAGATTGGAATAACTATTTTTCTTCAACTGAATGCAATAACCCTTTATTTGTTTGCAAAGGAATAACCAAGGGTTTCAAAAAATATTAACCACTGAATCTTAATAACTAATGTCTTCAAAAAAATGCTCAAAGCCTGTAAATAATGTTTTTCTTTAATACTTGATTATGGAGGAATGAAAATAAATAAATACTGGAAGAACCATTTCAAAACTATCCAGCTAAATTCTTCCATTTACAAGCTCTATCTCTTCTTTTTCAACTTCCTTAGTCAAGCATTTTACCAGAAATCTGTAGCCATAATTCCATGGTGGTGGGTAGGGTTTCATATGTTTACACAATGAAACAATAAAAAAATTTTCCCTACATTTCCTTCAAGTCTTTCAAATAATTTTAAAAAGAATATAGTCATTTGAAATCCACGTGAGTACATTTTGTCAAGAATATCCTTTTCCAAAAATGTTGACACCAATAATGCCTTATATCAAAACCAAATGATAGTATCAATAATGTCGATCACCTTCCATTGTCAAGTGAATTTTTGAGAATTTGTTTTCTTTGTTAAACCATAATTGTCATGTTGATCAATAATCAAAAACCTCAAATGTCGATTACCTAGCACATGTTAAATATGCCAAATGACAAATCAAACCTTATACAAAGTTATATGACCTTTGAAGCCTTTAGAATTAGGTCATAGAGAATAACAATGCCATCGAATCTTCTCCAGTGTATTTGAGCTTTGTCACTTCAATCTGTCGATACCATCATCATTCCAAACCCTTGCTTTCCATGTGATTTTTCTGCCCATTGTGCCCTAATATGGGCTTTGAAATGACAAAAAAAACAAATGTCTTTTGCAAAGCTTTGAAAATAAGCTTATAACCCTACGTTTCCCTCCGGTTATCCTTTGTGGCCTAAAATTTAGCATCCCCGACAAAGTATTTTAACTTTTGTTTTTCTTTCCAAACTCTCTTTTTCCTTTCCAAAAACTTATGTTACTTTTTGAGCCCAACACCCCAGGTGACGTAAATATAAGATACTTCCAAAATTGATGTTAGCCTTTTATGATAAAGGCTTTAAAACCTTTTAAAATTAAATGTGATGCAAATAATCAAATATTCAAAGCCTTAATATCATATGTGATGGAGATTACAAGATCTATGGACCTTTTAATAATCAATTGAATATACATGTGACTTGTAACCTTGAAGGATCAAACTGACAAACTAAAAACATCCTTTCAAAATGATAAACACTATCAGCATCATCATATATGAATCTAAAATCTTGTAACTGCATATCATAACATCAACCAAAGTGAATAAGCCAGTCTGCCTATCATATATCAACCAATCTAAGAATGCAACATACCATCACATATATTCACATGTCAGCAAACCACTTTTGATATCAAGGACAAAACAACAACTAAGATCCAACATTCTTTTGTTACAAACATTTGCATAATAATACTAGAGATTCACAAGTAATCAAATTTTGGAACATAATGAATACTTAGGCAGAAAATTTTTTTGGTACCTTTTTTTTATGAATGTAATTCAGCTCTACCTATTTTGAGTTGTAGCTAAAAATAGGTAAAAAATTGGCTACCTTTGTGGATTTTTTTCCTGCTAAACACCATAGACCAATTTCCTTGCATATCCATTCGGCATGGAGTCCATTTTTCCCTTTCTCAAACTCTTAATGCCATTGTAACTCAGTTGAAAACCACGCAAACTAAAAGAAACTACTAAAACTCTACTTAAGATGGAGTTAGAACACCCCGTGCAGCAACTGCACTTATTTAAAGAAAAAAAAATACTTAAATGAAATGTGTCATGGGGCACTTATTGAAAGAAAAACTAAGGCTAAAACTATACTACTATGTACAACTGCAAACTTTGATGCTTAATAGCATTGTTTGAGGTGAATCTCGTTGATCGGGATTGGCAACACCTCTCCATCCAACCTTGAGAGGTGGGATGCATTATGGTGTTTGCATTCAGTGATAACATATGGGCCATCCCACATGGCATCAAACTTTGTATGTTTACCAGGCCTTCTCTTGAGCTCATCCCATTTGAAAACCAGATCTCCCTCTTTGAAAATCCTTGGAGTGGATTTCTTGTCAAATGTCCTCTTCATCTAGGCCTAATGGATTTCTAGACTTATTAAGGCTTCCTTCCTAGTTTCCTCCAAATCCATTAATTATGCCAGCCTGATCTACATAGGCTCCCCTTCAAGTAGGTCCAATTCCTTAATCAAATTTAGAGTAGCTAGTTCAACTGAAATAGGGACCTTAGCTTCCTTTCCATATGTTAAAACATAAGGTGAATTACTAGTTTCCCTCTTTGATGTAACCTTATCAGCCTAAAGAGATAGCTTCAGCTTCTCCTGCCAAGTCCTCTGATTGTCCTGAATTATGTTCTTAATGATCTTTATCAAGTTTTTGTTTGTAGACTCTACCTGTCCATTACCCTATGGGTAATAGTTCAAAGAAATGTTCAGATAAATATTGTTCTTCATTGACCAATCTAAAACTCTTAATCCAATGAATGATACAGCCTTATCAGAGATTATTGAATCCGATGTACCAAATTTGGAAACCAAATCCTGATAAAAGTTCATAACAAATTTTTTGTTTGCATCTTTTAATGTAACTGCTTCAATCCACTTCATGAAATAGTCTATGGCAGTCAATATCCACTTATTCCCAACACTTGAAGGTGGATTGATTGAACCTATGAATTCCAATCCCCACTTGCCGAAAGGTTGCTCTACTTGAATCAAATGAAGCGGTAGGGCTGCAAGCTTCTGCTTTCTAGAGAACATTGCACATTTGTTTCACTTTCTGACCCATGTGTGGGCATCCTTAAACAAATTAGGCCAGTACTAGTTGGATTTCATTATTTTTAGAGCCACTTTTCTTGGTGCAAAGTGGCCTCCAGTTGGCCCATCATGAAACTCTTCTAGAACTTTCTGAATCTGTTTTCGCTCCACACATCTGAGAAAAACACCATTATAATCCTTCTTATACAAGATACCATCAATCACTATGAAAGGAATAGCCTAAAGGCAATAATATATTTTCTTTGACTTGTCCAGGCCTTTAGGACAGTCACCTATATGTAAATAATGAATCATTTACTATATCCAATTTTCTACAATGACTGGAGCAACAACTTCATCTTCATTATTAAATTTTGTTACTTGTTGTTCAACTGTTGTGACATTTTCTGAATTTTCAGCAAGCTACTCACAAAGACCTTTAACTCTAACGAGCTTGGTAACCTTTATTTCGATGTCGTATTCCATCACTTTTGTGATCCAGCATGCTCTCTTGTTGTGAGTATCTTTGTTGAGCATAAATTATTTGACTGTTGGATGAGCTACCAACAAATGTATCTTATTATTAGACAACATATGTCTAAACTTCTTGAGACTTCTCACTAAAGCAAGCACATTTTTTTCAATGAATGAATACCTTACTTCATAATCATGCAAGACCTAACTAAAAAATGCAACGAGTTGTTCAAGTCCTTCATTTTGTTGACATGACATGGAAGAAATTGTATCAACACTACCAAACTCATACAATATGAAATCTTTATCAAAGTTTCGATTAATGAGTGTTGGGGCTACTACAAGTGCCTCTTTGATTTTCTCAAAACTATTCTTGCCCTCTTTTGTCCAGCTGAAAACAGTGTTCGTTTTTAACATGGTTGTAAGAGGTTGCAACAAAGCTGCAATGTTAGGGATAAATCTCCTAACAAAGTTGATTCTTCCCAAAAAACTTTGTAAACCTATTTTATGAGCAAGAAGTGGCAATGCCGGAATGGATGCAATACATTCTAGGTCAATAGAAATGCCATCTTTAGAAACAATGTAACCCATAAGTTTACCTTCGTGAACAAAAAAATGCTCTTTTTTGGATTCAAAGAAACTCCATACTCTCTGATTGGACTAAACTGTGGTGTTTAATTTATCTTGAAATATGCTTAATTTAAGTTCTTGGAAATGGTTTCCTTATTTTATCCTAAAGTGTCAATCCGAGAACGTAAGCTTTTGAACTGTGTTATGACAGTATGCTGAAGAGCTGCAATTTAGAAACCAAGGGTTGATGAATGCATACTAATGAAATTTTGTGTTCAAGAAAAATTCCAACTGGTGGACTTCCTATCACAATATGTGATAGGAACTTGTAAAGAGATAATTCTGTAGAAAAAATAGATCATGAACATAAAACAAAAGAGAAATAAACTTCTATAAAGCAGAATAGAAAGTATGATAGAGACAGAATCAAGGATGCTGGTTGTAATGAACATTAATCTGATTAAACATACATATCAATAGATACTGAATGATTTAACAAGAATCCAAACAATAGAATTAAGACAAAATAGATAACACAATTGCAATGAACAAATCAATTCATAAACAGTAACTAATCATTTAATCACAAAAATTAAATTAACCAAATGACTGTAAAACACACATTACCATGCATATAAATCTAATGCTAAAATTACCAATAACCGGAGAAGTGGGCCCTGCCTTCCTTGCTTATTGAATGATGGAAATCATGAAACACCAATCTACTCTATGCTAATTCATATCTAATAAAATGATTGATATAGAAGAATATGTCGATCTTTCTCGTACACGGATCTGATTTCTCAATTATATCTCTTGATATTATGTTTTATCATGCACATATATATATTTTTTGATTATACTAAACATAACAAATAAGCTTGTTTGTTCATTCGACCTTTCGTCCACTCACAAACAAAGAGTCTTAAGATAGATAAAAGGCTACAGGCCAATTTTAGTATGAAACTTAAAACAACTTTAACCAAAATATAAATTCCTAACATCTTTTTCTGATTTTTCTTCATGAGATTCCTGAGGTCCCTGCATTTGTAACAACCTTCAACTTCCTCCCGACCCATCTCCTGCCACAAAACAATCAGATTTATCATGATTTTCGGTAAATTATTGATCCCCAATTTCTTTCCTTATTTTATTAAACATTAAGGTTCCTTCAACAATCGGTGATAGGATTAGGGTTGAGGATATAGATAAAAAGGACATTATAAGGTAAAAATAGTGGACTAATTCTATACTCATCACTCTCTGCACCTCTCAAAAATCTGTCTAAGATGACCAAAATGTTCATTATCATTTCGTGAAAAAATAGTGATGTCATCCAAATAAACAACAACAAACTTTTTTATCAAACCTTGGAGATCCATATCCATTGCTCTCTGAAATTTTTCTCCCGTGTTTGACAATCCAAATGGCATTTTCCTATAAGCCATAATACCCCACTTGGTAGTAAAGGTTATCTTATATTGGTCTTCCTCTTTAACCAATATCTAGTTATAACCTGAATATCCATTCAGCAGTGAGAACCTTTTTGATCCTGAAACAACCTGTAATATTTGTTTCATTGAAGGCAGTGGATAGTGATCTTTGAGTGAAGCTCTATTTAGATCACGAAAATCAACGCACAATCTTATCTCTCCATTCTTTTTTCTAATAGGCACCAGGTTTGAAACCCAAGAAGTGTGCTTGATGGGAAAAATAATACTACCTTCAATCATCTTGTTCAATTTTGTCTTCATCAAGTGTTCTAGCTTTGGATTTAGGGGCCTCTACTTTTTTCTTACTATTTTTGAATTGGGTTCCAGCTCAATGGTATGTTGAGCTAACTCAGGGTTAAAACCCCTTAGATCTCCATATTCCCAACCAAAAACATCATTGAATTCCTAGTAGAGCAAAACAAAATCATGTACAGACTTTGCCAAGATTAAGAAGCTTGTCTCTGAAAATTTATATCGGCTCGTAATGTTCTTCCTTAACCATAATACTGGATTTATTCTTTCTAACCGGATCATCAATATTGAAGATTGACTCAAGGGTAACTAGCCCCTTAGGTAGTTTATTTCTCGTCAACTATAGAATCTGGTCCTCATATTGTTGTTCAAGTTTTTGCTGATTAGCAGTAGAAAATTCTTCTTCTTCGATCAAAAAATTAATTATTTGTTGATCATTGTCAAAAAAATTCCAACTAACAATATTACCAGGTACAGATGGTCTTACTACGACCTTTACATACTAATAAACCTCAATTTTATGTATACTAGTAGGTATATATCATATTGTGAACCTATGGCAGATAATCTATCTGCCTCCTTATTTTGATTTCTTTTAATTGACAACAATTTAAAAGCACTAAAATATTCAATTAAATCCCAGGTTATGTGCTTGTACAACTTAAGCATATCATTTTTAGTTACACTTTGATTTCTTACCTGACTTGAAATCAAATTTGAGTCACCATAAGCCTATAAGCATTTAATACCTCTTTTCCTAGCCCATTTCAAGCCATGAATCAATTCTTCATACTCAGCCACATTGTTTGTGCAGCTAAAAGCAAAATGGAGTGTTGAATAATATTTATCTCCTTCAGGTGAAACGAAAACTGCTCCTCCACCAGCACCTATCTTACTCCTCGAACCATCAAAAAACAACTTCCAAAGCTAGTTATCTTGTTGATCAAGTTGTGCCCCATTTTTAACCAGGTTCAGAATCATGACATCAAGCTCTTGAATCATATAAACACCTAAACCTACCTCATCCATGCGACTAAAAGGATCAGTCTCATGATCTTCGACTGCCCACTCATTAAAATTCATGATGGGTATCCATCCAATTGGTGTACCGGAGTCTAAGGTCATAGATTGATTTTCTTGACCATGGACAACAAGGTTAGTGTTTATTACATTAGGCACATATGGCTCTATATGGTCCTTAGCCTGGATTTTTAACTTAATGGTCACCTTTGTACCATATCTGGTTCTAAAAAACATGTGATACTATTCATAAGACAAACAACCCCCTAACTTAGCCATAAAATATTTGGATAGGCACATGCCAAAGAATGGTTGTAAGTCTATAACATATATGTTTGATGAAATTGAGAAATTGAGGCAAGCATGCAGGGTAAGAGGTAGATTTTTTATCATCCCTATATATTGAATCGATGTACCATCTAGTTGTATGACTCCTTTTGAAATGGGCTCATACGCTAGACCTAAATTATCTACTAAACTCTTTAGCATTACGGAACTACTTGCACCAAAATCAATCATACAATTATGGACTCGGTTGTTACCTATAATCAAAGTGACATAGAAGGGTGGTGGTTTTACCTCCTGAACTGGCTGCACTTTCTTAACTTCTAAAGTATTGGCTAGAACCCTAGGCTAGTCCTGTGTAGGCTCATCAAAAACTATGATTTTGGCTAAGGCCTCCTATAGCCTTTCTTTTTGCCCAGGAAGATACAAAGCATCTAACATGGTCATGTTGATAGTGGCTTTCTTCATATGATCAACAATATTGAAATTCAGAGTACTAACCTTATCCTGCACTTTCAAAATAGCAGACTCTACTTGTGTTTTTTTGGGCTAATGCTATGCCTTCTTATGCTCCTTTGTTGCTACAGTCTGTTGTCTTGGCAAAATTTGAACGTTTTGAGTTGAAGCATGTTGATTTTTCCCCTATTGGGTTGTAGGAATTTGATCTTTCTGTTGAACAGCTTGTTGTTTTATTTTTTCTGGCTATTGTACATTAGGAACAACTTGTTGTCTCAGGTCGACGACTCTCTTTTTTTATCTTGTATTGGATGCAATCAAGGTATCTAACTAATTCTGCCTTTTGGATGATTAATTCCAGAAAATTTGTTACCCTACCAGTTCATCATGGCAACATCAAGATCTTTTTGTTGCATTTGATCATCTTGTTGATCACTAGCCTCCTTAACCATCTTCTCAAAAGAAGCATAACTACTTTGCACCATAAGGGCATGATTAACCACCCCATTCATACAAGTAGCCTGGTTATGCGACTAATTATATGGATAACATCATACGTAATCCTGAGCCAAGTTATTCTAGATAGGAACAAGCTCTTTAGAAGAGCTGGCAACATTTTGATTGAAAGGTTGATTAGGCCTGGGATTGTAATTTCTTTGTTTTCCTTGGTATTTAGCCTGATAAGGTGGTCTATTTGGCTAAAAAGGTGGTTGATAGGGTCAAAATTTTTGGCCTTGCTAGTTTTTAAGGCTTACTAAGTCATTACTAAAAGTTTGTCACAGTTTAGCCATTTTTTGTTGGGTACCTCTAAGTTCCTGCAGCTTGGAATTTTTTGGTACAACACTATTTTGAATAGGTAATTGAAAACCCAAAGTTCGAACAGCAGGTAATGGGGCTATAAGAGGTACTTGAATTGGCTTTTATGGCTGAATATCAAGGAAAATTGGCATAAGAGGCCTAGGTGTGATTTTACCAACATGTATTAAGTTATTTTCAGCTCTAATAGCTATTTCAAAATTTGTTGGTAAAGTTACTCCTCCCATAGATTGAATCATCATAGAAATGTCATTATTTAAGGGTCTAAGATAATAAAGAAAATCATGATCAGGTGTCGGCCTTACCATTGCTAGAATTCTATTCCAAGTCTTTTGAAACTTGAAATTGAAGTTAGACATCTATTCTTGTGGGGATCTTTTGATTGTTG
This sequence comes from Sequoiadendron giganteum, assembly GCA_007115665.2. Lineage (NCBI taxonomy): Eukaryota > Viridiplantae > Streptophyta > Pinopsida > Cupressales > Cupressaceae > Sequoiadendron > Sequoiadendron giganteum. The sequence goes on from CM021103.1 coordinate 721,883,485, forward strand.
TCATTTTCTCAACGAGAGAAAGATTATCTGACTTATCTAAAAATTTCTTGTTTAACTTATCCCCAATATCATCCCACGTTGCAAGAGAATTCACTGGTAATCCTCAGAACCACTAAAGTGCTTTTCCTTTGAATGAATTCGTTAATATCCTCAACGCCACATTCTCTTGAGTCACATGATGAACTCCACATAGTGAAGCTATGTCTCTGATATGTTTGATTGGCGTAGTCTGCTCTTCACCAGTAAAGATAGGTAGAATTTTGAGTACAACAACTGGTATATCATCATGTTGACCCAAATTCAATGGCCTACCCCCATTAAATGGTACAAACATGTCCACTTTGGCCATCATAGCTGCTCTAGGAGGTGGTACTTGTAGAACTGGTACTATACATGTAACTGGAAAAACAAGTACAAAACTTGAAGGCCTGAGACTGGGTGACGTAGAGTGAGACCTTGGTGTTGAATTTGATCTCAATCTTCTCAACCTCCTTCTTGTTGTTCTACCTCTCCTCTTAGGAGATGGTATTTGCAGGTATTTGAATGGATCAACACTTTTCCTTGTCTAAACTTTACTCATATGTTGCTCGAACATATCTACATATAACCATATTTTAATGGAGTCACCAAAAATATATTGTAAACCTCTGAAAGGTTGAACGCTGCTGTAAACAACAGCTGGAAACTTTGAATTCTTTCTCTAAAGTGAACTTCAATGTCCCACCAAGTGTGCCAAAAACTGTTATCATAGGGATTTGCACCCGCATGCAAAGCTAGAAAGCTCTATAATCTCGTGAAACATTGGAATAATTTCAAGTTGTGGGTACCCTATATAGAACCAGACCTCTGGATTCTAGGTTGGCTTCCTTTATGATATTCTAATGATTATGTGTAACTTGTTTGGAAAAGGGAAGAAAGGATCTAATTAAATCCATAAACTGAACTTAAAATGAATTAATGGTGATGCACCTAATAAATGAAACTTGACCTAAAACCTAACTCACAGATGACTTATCAATATTTTTATTTGCACAACTAAATCTGATAACTTAAACACTTGAATTTTTCATACAATGGCTTTGACAGAATATCTTTTCAAAGGAAAACTTTATTTTCACAATTAAAATATAGAGTAATCATATTCTCACTATGAATGGTAAAAATCCTCAACTTGTAACTTTGAAAGAAACCCTAAGTGGCTCAGCCTTCAAGTGCAAAAACCTGTACAGGTCATGACCTCTTTCTTCCTTTTTATTTTGAAGAGAAAACCCTAAGGTTGGCTCGGCCTATGTTAAAGAAATCATCAACTTCCTCTACATTTCATTAATGTATTTGTATAATGTGGTTTCTTGTAGAATTTTTATGCTTCGCTCCTACTATAGATGAATTCTCTCCAAACTTTGAAGCCTCTATGCAAACATTGTTATTTTCTTTCTACATACTCGGGTACTCTGCATATTTTTGATTGCTTGAAGTATCTAAGAGTCATGACTGTCGGTTTTTTCTTTATGTAAATCCTCTGTTGTCCCTTATGAGTGGTCATGACCACTTTATTATATGCTCGAGATGACTATCTTTATCGATATTTGAAATTTTTATGTGTGCTCTGATGACTTTGAACTCTTTTCCATTAATAATAAATCTTAAAAGTTGCTCCTTGATTTCCATTGCATATTCAATGTACCGTGGTATACATATCCTTAACTTGATTAATACCTTTAAATTATAGTGTGAAAGGCATATATTGACCAAAGGAGTTGAACACAAGAGCATTTGGAACAAAAAGAACAACTATTCCTTTGTAAAGGAGACATCTTTGTCATATAATTCCTTCTTTATTTAACCTAAAACAATACTATAATCTTTTTGCAAATTGACTGTCACTGTTATTGGATCTTTTTCATAGTCCTTATTTGAATTATCTGAGCATTGTATGACTATATCATCATTCCATGAAATCACTACTCTTTCATAAGCAATGAAGCTAATCCTCAATAGTTGTCAAGCTTCTGGACAACATTTCCTTCTAGGAAAACTTTTGATTTTAAGTTTGAGAGAACAATGAGATCTGAGTTTCACTTGCATGATTGAAATGCAATTGTGAATGCAAGGTAGAGCTGAAACACATATGACAAATAAAATTGATATTTTATTAACATGCTTTATATTTTTCTTTTAGTATGATGAGAAATAGGATGATTTGCTCAATCTATTTTAATCTCTTATGAATCAAATGTTGCTTCTATGAATCTCTCTTGTTACAACAGTCCTTTCTCATGACTATTTTGAATATCTCATAAATCTCATATAATGATGTGAATGAGAGGTGTCTTTTTTGATATGTTGGGCTCAACCCTTGTGGGAGCCCATTTTTCTCCACATATCTGATGAAAATTGATCATGAACATAATGAAGTTGTTCCTGCACAGTGAACAAATATGTTAGCAAAATAATTGAAGCTGAAAACTTCCATTGAATTTTGTGCTCTTTGAATACTTGTCTCTTTGATGACTTAATCATCTGATAAATGCCTAATTGAATGTGTATTACATCTATGTTGGTAATATAGGCATGAGGTAAGATGTGATTTTTCATTGCTCTAACAACACCTTTCTCAAATCTTGCAGATGCATTTGGAGCTCAAAGCTACTGCAACTTGGAGACATGACAACTGAAGGTTTCAAGTGTTACAACGATTCATCATTCCAGGCAATGACGAATCACCTTATCCATTATATGTATATTATCTTCATTTGTGTAGTATACGTTTCTTTCTTATATTCATTATTTGATTATGAAAATCAAATCAACCTATTCCCATGGCTTGTGTGGGACTTTGTTTTTTACAATATGAATTAAAAAAATAGCATTACTTATGCAAGCTTATGAGTTATTTTGTTACAAACATTTGCATAATAATACTGGAGATTCACAAGTAATCAAATTTTGGAATATAATGACTACTTAAGCAGAAATTTTTTTTGGTACCTTTCTTTGATGAATGCAATTCAGCTCTACTTGTTTTGAGTTGTAGCTAAAAATAGGTAACAGGTCCATCATATTACAGTGGTGAATAGAGAAGGCTAGCAAAATATAAGCCTAGCATGTCAGCATATGGTCTAAATTTGAATATGTATACACTTCATCTCCAATTGGAAAGTGGAAAATAAATTAATAGAGGTCATCTTATGTATATAGATGGATGTGCATACACACACAAAAATATTGCAGGATTTATAAATAGTAGTAAGGGAAGGGACCCTACTATAAGACCGAATTGTCAATTTGTTGAGGTTATAAATGATAAATATGGAGATATGGAAAGAGAGGTTGATAGATTGATAATGTTTGAGGCTATTGTGGACCTTACCATTGGGGATGAGTTATTGATTGATTACCCCTTCTTAAAACATACTCTTGCATGAAAGAAAAGGGAAGAACAAGGTCTCCCTAAGGATGTTCGTAAGGGGAGAAAACCAAAGAATAATAAATGAGTGTGGACTAGTGTTTTATAAACTATGTTGTCAAAATTGTGTTTTATTTAAATTATTGTATAAAAATGATAGTCTATAAGATAATGTTCAATTATTCAAATGTATATATGTTCATACAGTTTATATTTTTATTTTTTAAGCCATATTTGATTATATTTCTTTGAAATTGATACATTTATGATTTATCCAATTGTTGCCAAACATTAAATAATTCTTGTGTTTGTTGATAGGTAGAAGATGTTGATGAAACACATACTAATACCCAAGATCCAACTAGGTTATTAAGATTTGGACAGGATGATCCAAACCATCCTTTAAACCATACTAGGGTGAAAAGAGCAAGATTGAAGAAAATACTACCACCTGAGAAATTTGAAGAGCTAATGAGATTCACATACACTGATGACATGCCACCTAGCCTTAATGATGATTATCATGGTAGTGAAAATGCAATGCATGAAGAAGGATTGAATGAAATTCTTACTGATTTCTTTTGGGATGGACATAATTATGACAATAATGATCATATGGTTGATAGAAAGGATGATAGCAGGGGTAATTACCACCAATGTAATGTTGATGATAAGAAACTGAAAGACTCCATCAAGCAAGCATTGAAGACACCCGTGTTCAAATTGGGTGCAAGTAGAACCTCAAAACTGGCATGCACATTAATATTACTAGAAATCAAGTCACTATTTGGCTGGTCAAACAAAGGATTCACTACCCTACTGAAGTGAGTTGAAATCTATTTCTTACTTTGCATTGTCAATTGGTGTACATAATTCATAAACATTCATCAACTTCATTTATATTTCTTTAAGGGGATTTTTAAACCATATATTGTATATAAATAGTCCTAGTATAGATTGACATATCAAATATGTTCATCATAAGTTAAACATTCAATTAATTTAATCTCTGGCAATCTTATAGGGCACTAAAAACTAAAATATTCCCTGAAGAGAATGTGTTTCCATCAACTTGCAGAGAGGCATGTTTGTTTTTGGTTGAGTTGGGGATTGAATATAAGAAAATTCATTCATGTAAAAATGATTGCATTTTATACAGAGATGAATATCAAAACTAGGTAGAATGCCCTGTATGCAAAGAAAAGAGATATCATACAGATGTACAAGGTCCTACAAATCCAAAGAAGGTTTTACGTCACATTCCAATCATACCTAGACTTCAATGAATGTTTCGTTACAAGTCACTTGCACAATTGATGGACTGGCATGCAAAGAACATGAGTAAAGATGGATTCATGTGAATTTCGGCTGACTCCAAAGCAATAAAACACATGGAGGAAAAATGGCCAAGAAAATTCAAAGATGAACCTCGTAGTATCAGGTTTGGTCTTGCAATGGATGGAGTGTTTTCATTCTCTTTCATGAGCTCAAATTATAGTGTTTGGCCAGTTAGATTGATAGTATACAATATTCCCCCATGGATGAGTGTTTGAAAGGAGCACCTTATGCTAACTCTCATTGTTCTAGGAAAAGATCAAGTTAAAAACATGGATGTTTATCTTGTGCCTTTTATTGATGAGATGTAACTACTATGGAAAGGTATAAGAATGTATGCTATATCATGTCCTCCATCAAATAGGTCCTTCATGTTGTATGGTGTTCTATATTGGACTATCATGATTTCCAAAGACTTGGTGTTTGTTCTGGTAAGATAAAATATTTATGTATTTACACTCATAATTTATTTTCATCCCAACTTTCATCCTTAGTTTTATACTATTTTTTTGATGTTATTAACATTAATTGTTGAATTACAAGGCATCAAACATAGGGTATATTTGCATGTCCAAGATGTGCAGAACAATTTCAAGGGTGGCATTCTAAAGATCTACATAAATTTATTTACACAAACAGTTGCATTTTTCTACCACTAGATCATAGGTTTAGAAATCGCCTGAAGAATCAATTTGATGGAAAAGTTGAAAATAGAGGCCCTCCCATGATTATGGGTCCATGTGATTGGCTTAAGAAGTATGAAGATGTTGAATTAAAAGCTTGGGAGTAATTTTATGATCAAGGTGATTCAATTGTAGAACCAAAACAAGTTGTTGTTCATATGCCAGAAGGAATGAAAAGGAAATTCATATTTTATGAGCTCCCTCACTGGAAGGATCTATTAATATCTCACCTATTATATCCTATGCACATCTTCAAAAATTTCCTAGATTCTATATTTTGACATATATCAGGCAAAGAGAAGGACACCTTGTCTTCAAGGAGAGATATTTCTCTTTCACGTACCAAATTCGATAGAAAACATTTGTGGCCAAATAGGGAAAATGAAACATATGCAGAAGCTCCATGGATTTTGAAAAAAAAAAGAGCTAGACCAACTAAAAAATGTCATTCGTTCAATAAGGACACCTACTGGCTATGGGTCATCATTAGCTAAATCTTTTACAGTTGATGGACATATCATAGGATTTAAAACACATGATTTTCATAATTTTATGAAGGTATTATATATCATCATTTAACATTTACTGGTAACATTGATTAAGTACTAAATATATTTTGATATTTTGTTGTGTGAGAAAAAATCAATAATGACATTTTCATAAATGTACTTGACAGCATATCATACCATTGGAAATGAGGGGGGATTCGTATCTTACAGTTGACTTAAGGAATTCCATAAGTCGATTTTCAGCATTTACAAGGTATGTGGTTATATGAAATGTTCAAGTGTGAGAGACATGGAGATATTATATTGCATTTTAATTCTTGACTAAAGGTTCATACTAATTTACTATTCTTACATTAGGCGGGTGACCTCCAAGGAGATCCACGAATGTGAAGTGCCAAAGTGGAAGAAGGAAATTGCATAAATTCTATGCGTATTTGAGAAGGAGCTCCCTACAAGTTTCATGGACCTACAAGTCCATTTACTTATACACCTAGTCGATGACATTGAATTGGCGGGTGTTGTATCAATGAGGTGGATGTTTTTCTTTGAGAGGTATATGAAAACTCTAAAAATATATGTCTGACAAAACACACATCCAGAGGGTTGCATGGCTAAAGGGTATGTATTGAATGAAGCATTTTTCTTCCTATGGGAATTCCTTGGTGAGGATTTTGAAGATGGGCCACACATCTAGGATGAAGAATGAGCATCAGATATTATTGATGGAGAAAAACCACAATCTAATGGTGTTCAAGTAGAAATTAGTAAGTAAATTCATGATCAGTGTGGTTATTTTTCTTGCAATCATTAATTTACTCTATAATTTATTTGTAAAAAAAACAGCATGACATTTGGAGTTTGAAATAAACATGTTGACATGCAATAGGTGTAGACGAAAGTGTTGTACTCGACAAGTTCATTTTGTACCATGGACTTTATGAACAAATGGATTGATTTGTATGATAAAAAGAGATAAGTGTTAGAAGCAAGGAGACAGTTTAAGAGATCGAACCCAAGGAATAATCCACTTCCCACTAATCTTCTTGGGGAATGGGGCAAAGATTTCACACTAGAATGGGTTACTGAAAAAATTCAAAATCAAATAGAAGATGCAGGTATAGATTCAAACATAACAAAAGATGAAATCCACATGTCTAGAGGATGTGAAAGAAAGGTACAACTAGAATTTTAAAGAATGTTGTTTCCTTACAGTTTTGATACTATTAACTATTTTAATATTCGTCATTATATTTGTTTTCATTGAAATAAATGGTCTTTCACAGGTGAGGAAATATCAAGCAATGTGGGCATATGGTCGACATTATCATGTAGAAAGTGTAGATTGAAAGTGACGATCCTTCGATTGTGGCATCATGGTTAACTTCAAGCAATCTAGTCGATCAAGCTCAAAAGATAAGAATATAATTGAAGGGAATCTACAATATGTTGGGAAAATACAATAAATTACTGAGTTGGATTACTGCTCTTTTAAATGTTCTATTTTTAAGTGAAGATGATATGAAGCATTTGAGAGGACACAAAGACATGATATCCATAGTGGATTATTTTCTATAGACTCCTCATGCTTCCTACCATAGAATAAGGAGCCTTATGTTCTACCAATTCATTGTGAGAAGGTATTTCTTTACTCAAACAAGAAGCAGTCATGATCATTGATCTATTAACTCATAGTTTATTGTGAATATATACATGTGTCTATTAATCAATAAAATAGTTATAACATACATCTAATATATGTATGTCGTTCATGTGCAAGTATTTTTCTATGAAGATATTTTGGACCCGAAATGGATATTTTTCATACATTATGATCCAACATTAAGGCATCTATTTGACGAAACATTAGTGGATGCTGAGCAAAACAATGATGGCCAACAAAATGAGAGAGAGGGATTAAAGAACATCGAAGAAATTGGCATCCATGATGATTTTGAAGATGGTTATGTTCAGGCACCAGAAGACAACAATCCAGAGTTAGATGATGTTATGGAAGACAACAATATGGATGGTATAGAAAATGATGATCTGAATACATCTGGTAACAATATATATGGTCTACGGTCCAATTTCAATGATGATGAAGATGATGTAGGTCAAGATGAGGATGATGATAATATTGATTACTTGGAAGAACATATGAACATTGGCAATGATACACTAGATGACATTGTAGTAGACAATAATGTTAATGACCAAGACTTCTAAATTTTCAGAATTATTTGCAATCCATGTTTAAAAAAGGATGATTCTTATGGCCTAAACTTTGAAATGCTTCAGTAATATTATTTGTGTCAATACAAATTAACCATTGCAATATCCTTAAATTTTTCAATCTTTGGTATGAATTGGCAGAAAAAATTAGGATTACTTGGATTTTTATTCCATTCATTTTGTATCAACATGTGTTCATGAAGACACAAAAGTTAATAAAATATTAATGCATGTAACTCACAATTATTTAAATAAGCAACTTTGTTAACTATTATTTTTAAATAGTTTCCATTTTTATGTTGAGCATAATGTTGAACATGTAACAAGGAAAATAACCTCAAATTTTCAATAAAATTAGCAGCTCATTCATTCAAAAAAAATCAAAATAATCTTTACTATATCAACATATTCATTCACATAAGCACAATATTGAGGCTCAATAACTGATATTCATTCAAATATAAGAAGAAATGTGTATGTAAAACATAAGAAAAATACATAATGATAACACAATCTTGGAGAATCTCTAATAATAAGTTATTCTCCATTATATTGCTTCAATTGATATAAATTAATAACATAAGTCTTCAAATGATGATGATTTAAAACTAGGCCTTGGTTTCCTATTTATATAGGAAGCAACAAGCTACAGGAATTTTACAAAAAGAGACGACCTTTCATAACTACTTTTAATAACAACTATTAATTAGCATAATTAAGTAAATAACAAGACTTAAGACATTTTTACATATGGTAGAAGACCCATGATCATTGATCTGGAAAAGTCTTCCTCTCCATGATGAACATCCAAATGCTCTCGCCTCAATGTCATATTCTTCTGAAACCAACAACTATTTAATTAGCATAATTAAGGAAATAACAAGACTTAAGAAATTTTGATATATGATTCCATTATTCAATGTAGAAGACCTATGATCATTGATCTAGAAAATTCTTCCTCTTCATGATGAACGTCCAATTCTCTTGCCTCAGTGTCCTATTCTTCTGAAACCAAATACTTTTCCTCCCACTAATACACCGTAAAATCTAATGGCCACTTATATTCCTGGATCTCTAGCATGCTTGGAAGATGATTTTTCCATCGACTATCTAGTTATGCCTTTGTATCATTGAAAAACTTTAGGTATCCCACATCAAGAACAATCAACCCATCCATGATCTGATTTATCCTATGAAGACTGGTATCATCATCCTCCTGTATATGAGTTACGCACTTATGAATAACCTGACTGAATTCTTTCTTCCACTTATCCAAGTCCTTCAACTGATCACCATCTCTCACGATTTTAGGTATATACCACTATTTCAAGGTATGGAATAAATCCATTCATGTTACAATATTTTTATCTTCCCCTTGTATATATTGAAATTCATCAATAATCATCTTCATAGTTTGTTCAGTTGGCTTTAATGCTATGGGAGCATTAGGACTTCTTTGTATAACTTTGCATAACTTAGCCAAAGTGTGGTGAATAGGTTACCACCTTTTGAACAAAGGATCTAATACAAGCATATGTGTGTTTATTTGATCCATTATCTGTTGAAGTGTTTTATAACTATCATGTACATTCTCCAGTTTATCCATAACTAATTTTATCCTATGCTCAAGAATCTTTTCCATAACTTCATAAATTTTCCTTTTCACTTCATCCTAGGTTTGATTGTTGGCCTTCTTTACATCATCCACTTCCTTCTCTGGATTTTTTACTTTCTGCAAAAATGTTCTTCACAATATCCATTAGAGCAATAGGAGGCTTGTATAACACCATCTCCTTGCTTTGTGAGGGTCATACTCCTCTTAATTTTTCTTTCAATTTGACATCCTCCATGAATAGTTTATTAACTTCATCATTTAGGAACCTTTGTTCCTTTTCATACTCCTTCAATCTTTCATCTAATCCCTTAACATTTTCTTGAGTGAACATGGTCGAATGCATGGTCATTGTGGCTACCTCCAAAGGGGTGCTATCTTGTATTTTCGTTACCATTTCTACCCCTTTCATCCCTCAAATTACATCCAATAATTTTGGCATATTTGTATTTTTCTATTTGATCCATATGTCTAGGGTTTCAATCTTTGGGTTATACCCAGTTCCACTCACTCCTTCATCAGATTCAAATTCTGCAACTAGCATTGGATCTTCCTAAGCTCGCACTTGATCAAGAAGAAACATTTTCTTTAATTCCAAGCCAAGGAAAATGAGCATATTCCTCTTCAAGACCATTTCTCTAGCCTTCAAGGGGATAATGTCAATGTTGTCAACTCTTAATTCCTAGAAAGTTTGTGCTACCATTTGATTTTTCTCTGATTCTTCAATTCTTGCTTCAGTTGATTCCATCCTCTCTTCAAATTATTTTATCTTCATCTTCATCGAGAAATCCTTAAACTCGGGAGTCTTAATGAATCCATCATCTTCTATGAATCTCTTGGTTGCAATTTCCCTTTCATCTTCATGTACCCATGTACTTGTTTTTTCTACATCACCCATCCTTTGCTCATGTTTATGGGCACTAGTCTCAAGGATGAGTTGATCAACCTCAATATCACCTTTCAATGACTGTAGTACTATAGCCACTTCCTCAGTATCACCTACCTCTTCACTCTCCTCATAAGGTACTAACTGTTCAATTCTTTCTATCTTCTATCTTTTGGGAGGTATCTGCTCCATGGGAGGTTCAGAGGTTTCACCTAGGGTATGCTCTACAGTTGCACCACTATCATGTTCTTGGAGATATGCTTCCTTCTTATTGTACAAGTCTTGAAATTTACCCATTATCATATCTATCCTCTTGATGGGGTCCTTTTCCTCAACAAAGTATCCTAGGAAATCCTTAGACCTCCACTTCGTCCTTTCTTCAAGCTTCTTCATATATTCCCATTTTTCCTTCTACTAAATACATCATTATAAGTAATGCAGATCCTTATGACATCTTCTTCATAGTCCACTTGGTGTGCCACTATCATTTTGGTAAGAATATTATGCCTTATGTTGTTCATGTTATTTCTAGGGTCAAAGGCTCTTCCTTTTGCAAAATTCAATGCATATCTTGTCTTCAAATAATATTGTAACTCCTCTAGTGTGTCAGAGCCTATAGTCCAATATTCACACTTCGTCTCAATCCACATCATTTGCCACATAAATTCAAGAAATGATAATCTGAGGGGCACAAATTTTGGAAGTATGTGTGGAGCAACAGGGCATCTATAAACTCTTATTATTGTAACTTTCGGGAGGAAGAACCAATCTCCAAAATTGTGTGCATGACCCTGCTCTGGTCTTAAAGCCAAAGGTCTCAATAGTTGCAACTCAGTTGATAATATTGGTATTGCATACCCAAGAACTCCAAGGATTTTGTGTACAAATTCTTTGTAGAATACAACAAAGCTTCGATTCTTGCACTGACTATCCCAAATATAGCACCATTTCTAGACAGGTGCGGGATTCCCTTGCTCATCTACTCTAGCTAATTCCATTCTTTTATTCCAACGGTCCATATTCTAGTACAATATTAGATGACACAGTAGGGAATATTTTATGAATGTAATTGATGCTCTATCCTCTATAACTTGGGAGAATTCATCATCTAACGCCTTCTCAAGGTATGAAGAAAAGTCATATTCAATATCAGTTTCAGGGTTTTGAATTCTCATGGCCGTCATCATTAGGCCTATTGGCATTTTATCTTGAGCATCGATCCCCAACACTTAGCAAAGAGCTAAATATGTATTCACAAAGTAATACTAAAAATTTGTCAAAGTAAATGGTTCAATAGTGGTAGTAGAGATAGGGAATGTTTTGTTACCAATGCCTCTTTCATATATAGGGGTACCTCATCACTTCTATAAGTCCTTAACCTAGCATAATCCTCCTCACTTTTCTGTGGGTTTATCTTGGTCAAAGCCTGCTTGTTTAAGTCAAAACACTCAATGATGGTTGTTCTAGTTACTTCTACCAATACTGTGTCATTTGGAAACCTTACTATTTTGGTAGTTGAGTGATAGTGTTTGGCTAACAGTCTGATAAATTCTACATTAAAAAACACATTTGGGACAATCAACCTTGCTAAATCCAAAGTCCAAGGGTTTGACACTGGAATATTCTTATTTTTCTTATTGTAAAAATACCAAAATAGGTCTCATCTAGATTTGGGAATGAGGGCATCCCTAAAACTTTGTGCGATGTCCACGAGAAACTTCTTATTGCCCTCTTTAGTAAACCCTAGAAGTATATCTAATATTGACTGATAAAGTGGTCTCTTCTTTACTTTAGGTTCTTCATCTTTAATTTTAGGCTAACTTTCTTTTAATTTTGATTGTTTTCTTTTAGGAGGTGTGTTTCAATTTTCTCTACTATGGCTTCAGATAAAAAATCCTTGAAAGCTTTTTTATATTAACAGAGCTCTTTTAGAGATTTTTTGTACACTTACCCAAGTATTTGATGCTTGCAGGACTTCTTATTCTTGTATCCTTAGCTCCTTCCACACTAGTGCACTACAATTGAGTGTGATATTGGGAAAACTCACTTGTCTTTGGATGGCACAGTATTTAGTCATATCAATTTTAATGCCAAATCTTCATAAAATGATTGCATTTAATTTTGGCAACTGACATGATTTTCTATATTTATTGCTATACATTGTAAGGATGCCATGATTATTGTACTACCATAGTCTCTTATTATACCCATTGTGGTATGGTAGTGTTTTTCTCTTCCCTTATGTTGTTTACTGCACTACTGCATTTCTTAAGACCTCTTACTGCGAGGTTGTAGTGTATACCGCTCTACCGCAACCATATTATCCACCTCACGAGGTATTGCAGTGTGCACTTTTCTTCCAATTCTTACTGCTCTACCACCTTGCTCAAGACTTCTTGTTATGGGGTTGCAATGTATACTGCTCTACCCCATATGTTGCTCACCCTCCTAGTGGTATAGTGGTGTATGCTTTATCTTCTTGTTGTTTACCACCTCACCGCACTCCTATGAATCGCCTTATGCGGTATTGCGGTGGGTATAGCATTACTGCATTGCCTTATAATTCTTGCAATTGGGTGGCAGTGACAACCTCTTTACTATGCAAGCTATATAATCTCTTGGTAGTATTGTGGTAAAGGCTTATTTCTTAACGTAGAATTTGACTTCCTGTGTTGCCTTTATTTAGATGTTGTGGTAGTGTGGTAAAGGTGAAATCTGATTTGTTTATGATTATCAAGAGGAATAAATGGGTATATACAAAGGGAATAATGGTAACCGTTTGGATCTTGTTACACAAATTATTGCATTTCATGTTAAATACAATGAAAATATTAGGTTGAAGGATTAGGGTATAGATTTGAGGGTATATGGTTGAAGGATTAGGTTGAGGTTCCAATGTATAGGTTTGGGGGTGTAGGGGTTGAGGGATTAGAATTTAAGGGTTGAGGGTTGATTCTGGATTAAGGGTTGAGGGTTGAGAATTGAGGGTTGATCGTTTAATGTATAGGTACATAGAGGGTAGAGGGTTTAAGGGTTGAGGGTTGAGAATTTAAGGTTGAGGGTAGAGGATTGAGGTTATAGGGTAGAGGGCTGAGGGTAGAGGATATAATAGGGTTAATGAGGGTAGAGGGTATAGGGTATAGGGTATAGGGAAGAGGCCATTTTAAGGGTTTAGGGTTGAGTATTTAAGGATTTAAGGTTTGATGGTTTAGGGTTGAGGGATTAGGGTTGAGTGGGAGCGATGGAGGGAGAAGTGAGATAGAGAGGAGAGCAGAGGAGGGAGGGAAAAAGATATATGAGGGTTGAGGATCCAATGTATAGGTTAGAGGGTTGAGAATTGAGGGTATAGAGTTGAGGACCTATAGGGTTGATGGTGTAGGGTATTAGGTTGAGGCCTAGCAACTACTTATAGGTTGGTTGATGGATTAGGGTTGATGGTATAGGGTATATAGAAGGTTTAAGGGTTTGGGGTTGAGGGTAAAGCATTTAGGCTATAGGTTTGAGGATATATGGTTGAAGGATTAGGGTTGAGGGTCTAATGTATAGGTAGAGGGTATAGGGGTTGAGGGTTTAGGGTTTAAGGTTGAGGGTTGAGGGATCTTTTGATGCAAGTGAAATGTAGGCAAGCAATTGAAGGCTAGTGAATATTGGGGAAGGATTTTTTGTTCTAACACCCCTAATCCCTTAACCCTTAACCTTGCTAGATTAGAACAATTAGGAACTCAATTAGGCACTAAATTAGGTGCTAAATCAGGCTCCATAGTAGGTGTTAAAGAAGGCAAAAAATAGGCACTCATCTAGGTGCTAAACTAGGTGCTAATTTGGGTGCTAATTTAGGTGCTAATTCATGCGCTAATTTAGGCACTAATTGGCACCTAAATTAGCACCAATTTCTTCTCATTGACGCAAAAAATGCCAAAAATAGTGCCATCTTGATAAACAATGTCGAATTTTTCAAAAAATTGGAGAAAAATACATTAAAAGAGTGGGTGGAAGCAAAAAAGGGAGCTAATTGTAGGGAATTTTTGTAGTGTGTGCAAGTGACAGGAACTTTATGTAGGCGACAAGAACTCTGTATGCTGATGACAAGAAATATGCATGCAGCAAGATATATTTTCCAAGAATTGAAATTAGAATGCTTATTAGTAAATACAATCAATAATTAATTTCCATATTTTATCCAAAACTATATTAAATACCACTTATATATATTTAATTATATGAAATGGAACAAAAATGGAATGTGGGAATGGGTATGAAGGCATATGAAATAGGCTAAAATATGGCATAAAATGGGACATAATTGTCTCTCATCAATAAGAATAAATTTTTAACCAAACAAAGTTGTTTACAAAAGAATATCCAGTGTTTACATCAACACATTTTTGTTTTAGATTAAACAGTTACATTTAAAGTCAAATATTGTTGTTTACTCTGTTTGTTGTCCTCAAGTTGTTTACATGCTAAATGATCACTTTACAAGTAAAATTTCACTGCTTAATACAGAATTGGTTTATATTATGGATTTAAATCAAACAAAAAAATAGCCCAATTTCAATCATAAGGACATAATGTCTATTATCTAGATCTCGAATACTTTCATCTCTGCTATGAGTGACTAAACTAATATGAAGAATACTAGCTTCAACATGTCTATCGATGTGTTTCTTGATCAAATATTCCATTCCAAGAAAGCATAGAAGCTTTAACTTTAACAATTAAAAATGCCCTTTTCAGGCTACATTAAATAGCTATGATTACTCGGGATCGACCAACCTCTAGGATTGGGTATCTTCTCCCTAAGTTCAAAGATATATCTAAAATCTCCCATGAGAGCTTACTATTTTTACCATGTAAGTTACAAAATTATACTTCCAGACTTCCATCTATATCATTATACATTCAAGGGTTATCCATCGATGCTAAGATCAAACCCAAAATGGCTCGGTGTTTCTTCTATCATTGGAAAAACCTTTCCATCATTCTTACTGAATGGTTTCGACTACCCATTAAAGGAAATATCACATATGAAAGGCTCTATGAGATTTGTACAAGCCCTCCACAAGCTTTGACCCTTCAATAATAAGCTTAAAAGAAAACAAAACAAATGAAATGCAGAGAATGCATACCCTCCCCACAGGATCAAATCTATCCTTCTCAAAGAATATAATTACAAATGCATATGATGTATTAGAATAATATCCAATAGCCTACATAAGGTAGAGAATTTCCATGCAACAAAAGGTGAAGGCCAAGCCATTGGAGGATCTTGAGCCTTGGCCTGGCTCCATACATTAGCCACGAAGGCTTTAAACTATGTCGGTTTCCCACTGCACAGGCCATAGGCCATGCACCCTACATGTGGTGGAAACAATATCAAATATCTACTCATTCATTCAGCTTCATGCCATTGGACATACAAAACAATGACATTTTTTCCTATGATGCCTTGAAACTTTTGAACAAAAAAAAATAAGAATAAACTTCTAGCAATATCTGATAATAGAAGTAGTGCTAATTCATTGCAAGAATATGGGGATCAAATTACCTCCCAAATCGACTATGATGTCATTCTTTCCTTAGAATTTTCTTGGATTTTGTGTTTGACCCCTCCTTTCCCTTTTGATCTTTCCACCAATTCATCGCCTTCTTCTCTGCTTTTCTCCATGGCTATCTTACCCCAAAATGATAGATACAATATATTGTTTTGCAAGCTTTTCTAGTAACAATGTTACTACCATGCTTCCTATAGCTACCTTTGAATATAGATTATTGTCATTAAGGTGGTGACAGTCCACATTCCTAGTGGATTGTCTTATGATATCTTCCTCATTTCGAACGGACCAATTTTTAGAATATATTAGTTATAAATTTGAATTCGATATAAATTGAATATGTATACGTTTATATATATGTATATGTATGTATATATATAATATATATACATATATATGTGTACATATTTCTATATATATTTAAATGGTTTAATTCCTATTTACCATATTTTCCAATATTGTATATACATATATATACACTTTTATATGTATATATATGTGTATGTATTCAAGTTTTATTTACATACATGTATATATATATATATATATAATTTCATGTATAATTTGTTTGTTTAGAATGGATTATAAGTTTTATACATCATTGTTTAAACAAGGAACTTGAATTTTCATTTCGAGCATTTATATATATGTACATATATATATATATATATATATTACACTAACAAATAAATTTCCTTAACACTCACTTTTTTTTTCCTCAAACACAAAGGTTTGAATAGACGATTTAATCTACTAACCATTCATTTGCAAGCACTGAAACAGTTCAAATCAGGAAAAAAATTGTTTTCTTATTTATGTAAATCAATCAAATGCAAGATATCGTGCCATTGTGGTGTGCACACCCAGATTCCAATTGGCTTACCATTCAATCTAGCCAAACAATCCTACTTCAACCATGTTCTCATCCTTCAACCTATCACCCTACAACTGTACACACTTGCACTTGCAAATTGATCAGTAACGTTCAATTCTTGATGACATATAAAAATAATTTTCAAAAATTCCCAGTCAACTCCTTTCTTTTAATTTTTTAATATTCCAAAATCTCCATTTAATATTTAATTAAATTTCATCAATAATTCAAATTTTAATAAGATTGGGTTATGACATGTACATGAGAAAATACTAAATCCCCAACTTGAAATCAATATGTTTAGTGTCCTCTCTTGAGCATTCTTTCACCTCCTTATAATTTTTTTCTTACATTAGTACCGCTTATTTCTTTACCATTTGAAATATACAATTTACTTGCTTCATCTTGATCACTCTAAATTTGTTTCATTTTCTTAATAATTATTTCTTTGTGTTCCAATGTACTATAGGGCTACTATCGATTTCAATTTTTTCTTTCAATGAACTTAAAGTAAATTTATTTTTCGTCTTCCAAAATTATTAAATATTTTTTATTTCATCATACATAGCCTCTCTATCAAATTTCCAAGGTCTACCCAATATTATGTGGCAAGCATCCATGGGAAATACATCACACATAATTTCATCTTTATAGTTACCAATCTAAAAAATAATTAAGCATTGCTCACTTACCACTAATTGATGTCCTTTTTGTAAGAATGAGATATTCTATGGATTGGGGTGCTTAAGAATCTTCAAATTGAGTTTCTCCACCATTTTTTGAGAGACTAGATTATTTGTACTTTTTCTATCCACAATCACTTTGCAACACTTCCCAGTTGGTACATTCCTTTTTGGGTTCAACTACATTCTTTACCCCTAGAATATAGAGAGTTAGAAATATTGGAGATCTTGGGAAACCAATGGGGATATTCTTAAAGCATGAAAAATCCTTTTAAAAAACCCAGCATATGGGTGAAAGAACGAAGTTGATTCCACTTAAGGTGGAATTTTCAGCCTTAGAAAAAATCTTGAAATTGGGTTAAACGAATCAGGATCTCGGCTTTTAGAAATCAAGATCTCGTATTGCTTCGGGGTCTCAGGCCTAAAATTAAAACAGGATCTCGATTTTAAAAATCAAGATCTCATTGTGTTTTAGTGTCCCAAACCTGCTCCAAGAAAACAAGATCTCACTTTTTACAAAACGAGATCTCGATTTCTACAAAACAAGATCCCAATTTCTACAAAATGGGATCCCGATTTGTAAAAAAGCGGGATCTCGTTTTGTAGAAGTATTTATTTAAAAAAATGAATGCGATCTCATTTTAATTATGCATCATTTGGAATCCTAGCTAAGCAACAGTGACTGGGGGCTACCAGGTAAGTTCTACCTGAATTTCTTTGCATTTTTTTTCATTTTTTTCAATTTTTTTATTATTAGGTATGAATTTAGGTTTTTTCATTTCAATATATTTACAAAACAAGGAAACCCTTACTCTCAAATCAATCAAGAAATATCAACCTAAAACTGAAATCAAACCAAAAAAATTACCTAAAATTGAGTAAAATGACCCTAAACAATTTCCACTTGCAATGTTTAGGGTTTAGGGATTATTTTGCATTTATTTATGTTTAAAATTTTTATGCATTTGTCAACTATATTTCAAAATAGAATAAATTCATTTTCATTTCTTTATGTTTTAAATTTGTATGCTTGAATATTTCAAAATGGAAATTATATTTTATTTGCATATTAACAAACACCTACTCTAGCTTAGGTGCCCATACTAACAAATAATGGTGATGAGCAGGAGAGGGAGCGGATGCCTGCGTTCAAATTATGAGGATGAGGAAGGAGAGGATGGTGATGGGGATGACGTAGATGAGGAGGGAGATGGTGGTGGGTTGTCCATTTGGCACTGCTAACATGTTTCCTATGCTACTATGTGGACTCTTTGTCCTAGGTGCAATCTATTTTGCTACTCGGGGAGTGGCCTTCTTTTTGGTGTCTCTCTTGAGCATGATTTGTGTTGACTCTACTTGTGGCCTACCTTGCTATTTTGGCATGGTGTTGGGCAGGGGTTTTTCTTTGGGTTGAGGATCTTTTTTTTGGTGGGTGTGGTGGTGGTTGTGGTGCTAGGAGCTCTTATTGATTGGTTTCTTAAGGAGTTTGGTGGCTTGATCTCAAACCCTAACTTTCGTGTAGGGTTGAAAGTGGATTTTTCTTACTGTGCCTCTTCTCCTCTTTCTCTATCTACATATTTTCCTAGTTTTCTTTGGCCTCTTTGGTTATTTATTTCCTCTATGTGGGGGCTCTCATTGTAGGGGGTTGAGGTGGCTTGTCTTCCTCTAGTGGAATTTTTTGTAGATAGTTTATGGCATGTTTCAGACCCTAACTGACATGTAGGGATGGATGTTGTTCTTCATTGTCTTGTTGGCTCTCTACTCTCTCTTATTGGAGGATTTCCCTATCTCATCCTTCTTCTTTCAGGTCCCTTTGTCTCTTTTGTGGTGTTGGTGTTGGTTTTGGGGCTTGGAGTTCTTTTCTAAGGGGTTGTTTGAGGAGAATGGCGGCCTGATCTTAGACCCTGACTAGAAGTAGGGTTGGAAGTTTCTCTTATTGTTCCTTCTCTCCTCTTGCCCTGTCTATATGTTTTTTGGGCTCTCTTTGGCTCTTTTGGGGCTTCTTTTCCTCTGTGTGGGTGCGTTCGTTGCTTAGGGTTAAGGTTTTTGGTCTACCTCTGGTGGAGTTGGTTGTGGATAGTTTTTGGCATATTTCAGACCTTGACTGGCATGTAGGTTTGTAGGTTGGTCTTCAGTGTCTTGTTGTCTCTCTACTCTCTTTGTTTGGAGGCTTTCCTTGCCTTGTCCTTCTTTTGAGGCCCATTGTCTCTTTGTTGGTATTGGTTATTTTTCTAAGCAGAGAGGTTGTTGTTTTTTGGTTCTTGTGTTGATGTAGTGTTCGCTTTCTTTCTTCTCCTGATGAGGATTTTTTCTCTTGGTGCTAGGTTTTTTATATGGTCGACTGCTAGTTGTTGTTGCTGAGATCTTTTCTCCCCCTTTTGGGTCCTAAATTTCATTTTCAAGGATGGGGGTATGCTTCTGGTTGAGGATTTCTCTATTTTTTATTCTTTACCTCAATTTATTTTTTTTCAAAGGACATAATGGTGATCTTTACTATGGGTGTAGCTGCTTCCTATCAATTTTTTTAGCTATGATCTTCTTTGGAGGTGGAGACTGTTCCTTTGGAGGTGGATCCCTCTTCTATTGAGGTGGAGAGGTGTGATGTGGATTATGTGGGTTTTTCTATTTTTTATAGTTTTTGGGCTCATTTCATCCTCTCCTATAGAGGGGAGCCCCTTCCTATTGAGGTGGAGGTCAAGTTGGTGTTGTGGGTAGACTGGTGTTGTGTGTTTTCTATGGCTCTTTAGTGTTTTTCTTTTATTCCTTACTCTCCTATTGAAGTGGGGAGTTTGGTTTTGTTGGTTGGTGTTGATAAGTGTTGTGCTACAGTCTGGTTGATTCAGGTTGATGGTTTCTTAGCCATCTCAGGTTGTTCTTAGTTCCAAATTCCTTTGTATTTAGTGATTGTTTTGGGCTTAAAGTTCTCATTAAAACCTTTCTTGGTGCAAATTTGAGACTTAAAGTTAATATTTTATAATCTGCTTCTGGGTTGCTGTTGGTTTTCTTTGTTTTATTCTTTAGCAACTTGGTCTCTTTGTTCGAGTTCCCGTCAAAACCTACTTGTTAATGGTTTCGGGTCCATTCAAAACCTGTTGTTAATGGTTTTGGGTCCGTTCAAAACCCGTTTTCCCCCCTTGATAAAAAAAAACACCTACTCTCTAACATGTTAACATACATATAGTTTTCTATCAGAGTAATCCTTGAACCTCCTTTATGATTTAGGTTTAAAAAAATCACAAGGTTCACCTAAAATTTGATCAAACCAAAAAATATGCAAAATTTTCCATCCATAAACACTCTCAAGAATTTATAATATTTTCCTCATCCAAATCACTTTAAACATTAACATGATATTCTTAACACTAACTCAAGCTATGCTCAAAATTGAAAAAGCCAATTTCAGATTATGCTGAAATTAAATATATTTCTCTACCACAAATTGGTAACTATAACCTAATAAAAAATAAATAACTAAAATAAGACCACTTTTCTAAAATGATGCAAGATTAATACACTTCCTAGGGATACTCCTACATAAATGTTGTATAATAAAAATACCACTAGATGCATTGAGTAGTAGACTAAACTATAGACTAGAGCCTTCCCATTAAAGAAATAATACCAAAAGTATACTCATAAAACAACTTGGTTTCCTAAAAAATAACCACATTTGTAAGGGAAGATATGAGGAAGTTAAAAACCACCATCCTCTTTTTAGGGGTGTTCAGGCCTCAAAAATTTCAAGAGAGAATTCTTATGGAAGGGGAGGATGAACCTCTCTCCATAATGTCACATATGATTCCATGCTAGCTTATGCACTTGCATTAATATCTTGGTATATCTAAAAATAAAGGCATTCTATTTCACATTTCCTTCCACTCCTTTTATTCATAGATTTCAAAGAGGATTAGGGAAGGAATATAAATTGCCAATACTACTCAAGGCTTCAATAACCATTTTAAGATCTAGCTCCAACAACTTTTCAAGACACATTTTGATTTTCTCTAAATATAGGCATTTCTATAAATTCAAGAGTAGACTTCAAAGAGGATTAGGGATAGAGACCATCCTAAATTGTCAAAAGTGGGCTAATATAGGGATAATGTAGCACTATACATTACATAGAACATAATATTAGGTGTGATGGATCTCAAATTGATAGGTAAAGTAATTTAAAACCACAAATTTCATTGAACACCTTGTCAAATCCTTCGATGATAAGTTCAAATTGTGGTTACAATTTAATAGTCAATTTTGATGGCATCCAAAAAAATTCTTAATATAAATATTTTTATTAGATCCATGGTCCATTAAAACTTAATTTTGACTCAAATATGGGCCCATTTGTTAACATAATATAAAATGTGAGGATTTCATTCATTTAATAAGAGCAAACAATTTTAGCTTACACAAATGAGGTCATGTTTGTGGCTTGGTCTTGAACAAGGTTTCATTGTATGACCTAGTCTCTCCAATACAAAAAAGATGCTAATGAAGAGATCTAATGAACAAGTGTATAATAAAAATATGTGCCTCTAAATTCCTACTAAATCGTATTACTCAAGTACATGTGCCCCACCAACTTCACTAAATTTGATCCCCTTGCTTTCCATCATGATAAAATGATTATACATTAACAATAGGAGGCCATCGTATGTTATTAATTACCTCCTAAATGTACATTTTAAAATATAGTATATGTAAATTAATGAGATTTGGTTGCCTTGGTAAATTTCACCAAATTTTATCCCCTTAAGCCATCATTATGTCGTAATAGGATGTATTAAGGGTTCCTAATAGGACTTCTTAAGGGGATCAAAGAATTCAAATTACATGTCTCATGTTGGATCACACTTGATATAATTGAGCATTAGACTTTAAGGTGACTTGCCATAAAAAATTATATATTTGAGTATTTATTTAGGCTATTTCCTAATAGGATGTATTAAGTGGATCAAATACTTCAAAGTGCATGTCTCATATTTCATCACAATTGATATAATTAAGTATTATAATTTAGGATGACTCGTCATAACAATCACATTCTACACAAAATAGTGTCAATGTTAATTTAATTTGTCATAATGGGATGTCTTAAGGGGTCCTAATAGGATATCTTAAAGGGATCAAAGAAGTTCTCAAAATTTTTTGAAAAGGAAACCAAATTTTTAAAAACTATACATGATATTTAGTGATTATACAATCAAATTTAAAGTTTCAAAGTAGGAAAACATGCACATTCAATGAATAAAATATATAAAATATTGATTTTGATATATAAAAGTGTAGAATATAATTGTGTATGTGCATGTATGCAATTTTTTATAAAATGTGTAATTGTGTATGTACATATATTCCAACTCAAAACAATGTTTACAAAATGTGGCTATGTCATCTCAAGAAAATCCAAAACTTGTGGGGAATCATCAAAATGTAGCAGGTCTTCACACCACCTGATATCAAAATGATACAAGCAATATCAATATATCATCAAAACATGTATTTTAATTTACATAAAACTATATATATACACAAGTACTTGTATTTACAAGTATTTTGCACATGTGTGTGGGTTGAAATTGCATTCTCTCCCTTTTGTTTCAAAATATGTGATCAATGTGATGATATCTTAAGGATACAAAAAGGATAATAAATCAATTTTAAATATTAACGTAAGTAATATCAATATATCATCAAAACATGTATTTAAATATATGAAACTAAAACTATACTTACTTGTATATTATACCAAGTATTGCATGTTGTCTTTAGGTTGAATCTGCATGGACTCTCTTTTTTATCTCAAACTATGTGATGAATTTGTGATGATGGCTTAAGGATACAAAAGGGCAATAAATCAATTTTAACTATTAACATACAAGCAATATCAATATATAATCAAAATATTTATTTAAATATATAAAAATAAAACTATATAATTACCTATTTTTACCAAGTATTCCATGTTGTCTAGGTTGAATTTGCATGGACTCTCTTTTTTGTCTCAAACTATGTGATGAATTTGTGATGATGGCTTAAGGATACAAAAGTACAATTTAAATCAATTTCAACTAATAATGTGCAAGCAATATCAAAACATGTATTTAAATATATAAAACTAAAACTATATTTACATGTATTTACTTATTCCATTATACTATCTGCATCCTCTCTTTTTTGCAACACATCTATGATTGTCTCATGCTCTTCCATAGAAATTGTCCATAGATTTTTATTTGAAGGTCTTGCATGATACCTCACTAGTTTTATATTTGTTGCCACCACCAAATGTGATTAGTGTATAATCTTCTTATATGTTTCATAATCTTTGAATGCAGGAAAACCATTCTTCCTTATTAGGTATTTTTGTAGCCAAGCGACAACAACCACCAAACATGTTGGATAATGATAGCCATCATCTAAGAAGTTCTCAAAAATTTCTTAAGGGGATCAAAGAAGTTCTCAAAATTTGCTTAAGGGGATCATCGAACCTGCTGGATAATGATAGCCATCATCATCTTCTCAAGGTGCTATTAAATTATGTTTAGTCTCCACACAATGATCCAATCAATATTTGGTTTCCTCTTCATTCTCCTTAGGTGCAACAACAACATCCACATGTCCTGCAATAAAATTTGATTCAATAACTTGCACGTGTCCATATAATTTGACTAATCTACATACCTACATTCATATGTATATAAATAAATAAAAGAAACATAAAATAGTAATAAAGTGAAATGAAATGAAATAAATTGAATTAAATTACCTTCTTGTACAAGGTCTGAAATACGCTCATAATCGTCCGATGCAAACACTTGATCATTGTCTTCAAATTTTGTTTCATATTGATTGTGTGCTTGTGTAGGTTTCAACAATCTTTGCTTCCACTCTTCAACTGATTCTATATTCTCAAATGCTTCCCAATCTCCTAAAATACAAAAGTGAAAAAACATGCAAGCTCCCTTGTCTAGATAGTCCATGTGCTTGAATTTGAACTCTTAAATGAATTTCATTTGGTAGATCCACCAAATGTCTCATAATCAAGTCTAGGTAGAATGCTATCTTCTTCAACCAACCAAAATAATCAATGAATTATAGAGTACTCACTTGATCTAGGTGTAGATAATTTTGTATTGCACCAATCCACAATCACACGTACATATTTAAATTTTACTACATCCTAAAATTTCAATTGCTCTCTAGAAAGAATTATTTTAACACATGCACTAGCTCCATCATGTTCTCGTTTACCATGTCCAGCTTCAAGAAAACTCCACATATGTTGTACATTATATTCCTTGTGAACCCTACATAACCAATAAAACATTCGAGCATTCTTGAATTGTCCCATACAATTATCTAACCATATGAGATGTTATGTCATTTGGATTCATCTTTCTCTTAAATTTGTATAAAATATATTGTAACAGTATTGAACAAACTCTAATGAGTGTAACTAGTTGTCACTAAAATAGAAATGATACTCCCTCAAAAAAATTCTATCATCATTTGTTTTATCATCTACATGTTTGTAAACAATATGAACAAACATAGCCACTTGCATTGAATTGTAATATTGTGATTGGATTTCCTCTTGCAAAGCAAGAGTATAGTTTTTCACAAAATCAACAATTTATAGTATAGTTCCAACTAGAAATGTGTTTCTACATGTGTGAAATTTTTCATCAAGCCATCGAGCATGTTGAGAGTGCTTGAAATATTTTGGTACAATCTTACTCTTAAATTATGATATGATTGCATTTACACTAACTTTTTCTATAATTAAATCACAACACTTTCTAATTTTTCCATCTTTTAAAGAATAGTCAACATTCTTAAATCTTTTAACATCCACTAATTATTTTCTAAAATCATTTTCAATGCAATTGGAGTAGTATTGAGTCAAGAAGGAAGACCA
This sequence comes from Sequoiadendron giganteum, assembly GCA_007115665.2. Classification (NCBI taxonomy): domain Eukaryota; kingdom Viridiplantae; phylum Streptophyta; class Pinopsida; order Cupressales; family Cupressaceae; genus Sequoiadendron; species Sequoiadendron giganteum. Next base: position 721,909,181 of record CM021103.1, read on the forward strand.
GTAGCTTATTTTAGTGAGAAATTGAATGATTCTAGGAAGAGGTATTCATTGTATGACCAAGAGTTTTATGCCATGGTTCAAGCCTTGAAGAAGTGGAGACATTACTTGTTGCCTAAGCAGTTTGTGTTGTATACATATCATTAGGAATTGTAGTATTTGAAAATTCAAGGTAAGTTGAATTAGAGACACATGAGATGAGTGGAATTCTTACAGAGCTATACTTTTGTTTTGAAACATAGGAGTGGAAATTCAAATAGAGTTGTTGATGCATTAAGTAGGAGAAGGAATTTACTGGCAGAAATAAAAGTGGAGGTATTAGGCTTTGATGAATTGAAGAACTTGTATGAGGAAGACCCGGATTTTGTAGAACCTTGAAAAGCTTGTAAAGAACCAGTCTTGGAGGATAGGATTTAGTGGTTGGATTACTTCATTCAAGAGGATATGTTGTTCAGAGGGAATCAATTGTGTATACCCCAAAGTTCAATGATGGATAACTTAGTGAAAGAAAAACATAGTGGAGGATTGGTAGGACACATTGGAGTCGATAAAATAGTAATGTTGGTAAGTGAGAATTATTTTTGGCCACAGATTCATAAGGATGTTAGGAAATTTGTGTAGAGTTATAGAGTTTGTCAAAGTTGCAAAAGGGAGTAGTCAGAATGTTGGATTGTATAAACCTTATTTTTTTAAGGAGATAGGGGAAAAGGGGTGTTCGGCCGAACCTAGGTTCGACTGAACCTACTTTAAGGGGTCTGGCCGAACCTATTTACATGTCAAAGACATAAAGAGGTAATGATTCTATATTTTTGGTAGTGGATATATTTTCTAAAATGACACATTTCATACCTTGTAAGAAGACAACAGATGCAGTACATGTAGCAGACCTTTTTTTCAAGGAAGTGGTCAGATTGCATGGATTACCTAGGATTATTGTTTCAAACAGAGATACATTTTTTTTTTGTCACTTTTAGAGGACACTTTGGAAGAATTTAAAGACATATTTGAAGTTTAGTTCTAATTTTCACCCACAAACTGATGGATAGATGGAGGTAGTAAACAGGAGTTTGGGAAATTTTCTGAGATGTTTGGTTGGAGAGAAGACCGAAAGTTGGGATCTAGTCCTTGAACAAGAATTTTTTTCCTAAAATAATTTAGTGAACAGGAGTAATAGAAAGACACCTTTTGAGATTGTTACTAGAGTTCATCCTAGAGGTGTATCAGAGTTGAGAGACATCAGTAAGGAAGATAAAAGGAGAACAAAAGCAAAGGAATTTGTAGAGCATATGAAGAAAGTGCATACTTAGGTAAAATAGCAATTGGAAGATATAAACCAGAAGTATAAGGAGAGAGCATATGAAAAGAGGAGACATAGGGACTTTAAAGTTGGAGATGAAGTGATGGTGTATTTGAGGAAGGAAATATTTCCAGTTGACACATACAATAAACTGAAGATGAGGAATTTTGTAAATTGTAAGATTTTGAAGAAATTTGATTCATGAAATGCATATGAAGTAGAATTACGGGATGGCATGGTTATATCACCTATATTCAACATTGAAAACCTACATTAGTACCATGAAGCAGAATTCAATGAAGACAATAAATAAAAATTGGAGAATCAATTTCCTAAACAAAAATTAGATGAGATAGAAGAGATTTTGGATATCAGAGATGGGAGGAAAACTCGTGGAAGATAGTACAAAGAATATATTGTGAAGTGAAAAGGAAGACTAGTGGAGGGTTCTTCTTGGATTTCTCAAGCTGAGGTAGACCGTATTGGTTTTCCTTTAGACCCTAGAAAGTGAGGGAATCAATTTTCAAATAACCCCAGATATCTGATGCAGGAGCATCCTTGGTTTTTGGCAATCTTGCATCAACCAAAAAATATTTTCTTTCAGTTTTTTTGTTCTTGTTCAGTTCTTGTCTAGTTCAAGTTGGTGGATTCATCATATTTTCTCACCAAACCCTATGGATCTATGATTTCATCATGGACATGTTCAGTTCCCTTATTCCAAGATTTGTGTGCGATTGGATCTTTTTCTAGCAAGTTATCACTTTCAGATTTTGTGGCTGTTTCTAGAACCGGCACCAAAATAATTTCAAAACCCAATGGCTAGTTCAATCTCGTGGATCTTTCTCATAACTTGTGAATCCTTATGGTGTGCTTTTAATTTCTCCATGGAGTGTTCCCAGACCTTAATTTAGGTCCACACTTCATCTTATTCACCTGTTGAGGAGAATTTCAAATTTGAGGCCGACCTATTTCATGCACATGTAACATTTCCTTCATTAGAGATTGTAATGATCTTTGGCCAATGTGGGAGATTTTACATTTGTGGATATGATATAAAGCTTGTAAAAGATCATTAGAATAGCAAAAGTTGATTAAGTCAAGTATTGAAGATTGATCTATAATATTTTCGCTCGCATTAAGGAGCATATAGGAATATTGTATTTTGAGCATGTTGTATCAGGCTTGCGAGCCGAATCTGTAAACCCGGATGTTGTCGATTATATGTAATCAAAAAGTTTGTTAATGACAATGTTTGAATCTGGATTTTCCTCCATATTCTATGTTGCTCTAGTTGTGTGACTCTTGCTGCACAACCCAGATTGTTCTCTTTGAAGACCCTCCTATCATGACTACACCAAAACCTAAAGCATTCATTTTGTCCTAGGACCTTAAAATGAAAGTTGGTTGCCTTGGGAAACTCCACCAAATTTTATTCCCTTAAGTGATGTTTTTTCCTAGGACCTTACTACATAGATCCCCTTAAGCCATCCTATTACCCTAAACCCTAAACTCTAAACTCTAAACCCTCATCTCTAAAGCCATCATTTTTTCCTAGGACCTTAATGAAATTTGGTTTCCTTGGGCAACTTCACCAAATTTTATTCACTTAAGCCATGTCATTTTGTCCTAGGACCTTACTACATAGATCCCCTTAAGCCTTCCTATCATGATAAACTGTAAACCGGTGTCTTAAGGGGTCCTAATATGATATTTCTTAAGGGGGTCAAAGAAGTTCTCAAATTTTGGTGAAGTTGCCCAAGGCAACCAAATTTAACAATAATAAGATCTTCCAAGATTATAATATGAATGAGATTTAATGAGAGGTTGGTCAGTAAAAACAAGAGCTATCTCAATCAAGTGTTTCACAAGAAAATATTGTTCACTAACTTGCAAGTCCATTATTCCAAGGGCCACCCAAACTTCACCCTAAACCCTAAACCCTGAAGCATTCATTTTTTCCTAAGACCTTAAAATGAAATTCGGTTGCCTTGGGAAACTCCACCAAATTTTATTCCCTTAAGCGATGTCATTTTGTCTTAGGACCTTACTACATAGATCCCCTTAAGCCATCCTATTACCCTAAACCCTAAACTTTAAACTCTAAACCCTAATCCCTAATGCCATCATTTTTTCCTAGGACCTTAATGAAATTTGGTTGCCTTGGGAAACTTGACCAAATTTTATTCACAAAATCCATGTCATTTATTCCAAGGACCTTACTACATAGATCCCCTTAAGCCATCCTATCACCTTAAACCATTAACTCTAAACCATAAACCCTAAAGCATTCATTTCATCCTAGAACCTTAATGAAATTTGGTTGCCTTGGGAAACTTCACCAAACTTTCCCTTAATCCATGTCATTTTTTATGCATAGATCCCCTTAAGCCATCCTATATTAATAGTTAATTATTTTTTCATTCAAGTAGCATGCCTTAGACATAATTGAGGCTTACAAATTTTATCATTTGTATTCAATTAGGCCATTTATATTGAATGGTTTAAGGTTGTTTCCTAAACATGTATCTTACATTTTGAAATTATAAATCTAATGCAGGTTCACTTATATCTTAAAGATCATATGGATCAATTCAATAATTTCAATAATAAACCTCCACACTCTCCATATCCACCACCTTCACCTCCACCCACTCCACCTCATAACCCCCCACCTCCACCACCTGAAATCGATGGTGTTTGCTTGCAAGAATGGATCAATGTTGATGTTAGAACCATTAAGGATCAAATCAACATTATTCAAAATGAAGAATGTATCCCACCACCTTTGAGGATTTTTGGATCTAGGATGAAAATTTTTGTTGATGCTATTAGGGTTGTGGAAGGGGTCGTAGATGAGCATCGATGATGGATAGAGGAGAAAGTCTGATTCTGAAAAGGAAAACACAAAGAAATGAAGAGATGCAGTAGAGAGCCACAACACGTTATAAATTAAGACAATGATCTTATAGTGATGAATTTATGAATTTGGTTTGATGGATATTTTGTGCATGATGTGGTGGATATTTTGTGCATGATGTGATGGATATTTTGTGCATAATGTGATGGATATTTTGTGTGATGGATGGATATTTTTTGTGATGAATATTTTGTGTGATCAATGGATATTTCATGTGATGGATGGATATTTTGTGTGATGAATTTATGAATTTGGTTGGATGGATATTTTTAGTGATGAATTTATCAATTTAGTTGGATGGATATTTTTAGTGATGAATTTATGAATTTGGTTGGATGGATATTTTTTAGTGATGAATTTATGAGTATAATAACTTATAATGATGAATTTATAATAGTATATATTTTATGACTATCTACTACATCATGATTTCTCTTGTTGGAAAAATGTAATTTATAAATGTGTTAGACATAAATGAGCTTTTTGTGAATGTTTCAAGTTTATTTTTTAGTATGTGCATGTATTAAAATCACATAGTTCTAGATCTTAAATTTTAAAATTTGTATATACACATAGTTTAGTTCAATGATGTATGCATGCATTATGCATCGTATTTTTTATTTTAAATGTATGTAAATCTTAAATTTTGAAATTTGTATGTAATGTGCTCAATTTCAATCAATGTATGTATGTGTATGTATATGTATGCACATCCTATTTAAAAAAAATTGCATGTACATTTAAAATTTAACTATTTCTTGTAATTTTGTAAGTTTGTATGTTAATTTTGTATAATTCAATGCAGGTGAACACTTATATAGATATCATGGGTCAATTTTACATTGATGATATCATCAATCCACCACCTTAAAAACCTCCACCTCCACCCCCTCCACCTCATATCCCACCTCCACCACCTGCTGGATCAGATGAGGCTCACCTGCGAGCACGTATCAATGAACATGTAGCATCCATTCAAAACTAAATCAATGATATACAAAATGAAGCATAGATTGCACCACATGTGAGACATTTTGCATCTACGATGCAAAACATTGTTGATTCCATTAGGACTATCAATTTTGACTTAGATAGGCATCAATGAGATAGAGAAGAGATGAGATGATTTTATGCAGATGGTCTCTCATATAAATAAATTTAAGACCTAAAAAATAATAAAATCTCATCTATCCCCTTATTTTATAGACCCTAATACTCAGTAGCCCATTCTTGCCCCTAAATCTAGAATATCCATGAGGTGGTGTATACATCCATAAATGACTGCATATTTTTGGGATCGATGGTATATGGTATTTGACAGTCCACCACACGCTAATCTAGAGGTCCCATTATATTTTTTGAGGAAACTATATGTAGATTTTGTTTAGGGAAAAAGCCCAATTATTTTGATTTTAAATCATTTCAGGGTGTTGGTGGTGGCATGCCATGATAGAAGTTAGGGGAAAGGATTGATCCCCAATTCCCCATGCATGCACAACCCCTTGTTGCTCTTTTTGGTCCCACCATTCTTGCACCTGTTCGTCAATGTGCAGTGGTATCGATATGAGTATCCCTGAGGAAGCTTGTAGTAGACCTTGATTAGCATGATTTTGTGACAGTGGCTAGGGAGCATAGAGACTACGATGATGGAAGAGTGAACATCTATGGATTTGGTCCTAGTACCACTCCATGAGTATCGACACCACATGTATGTACTAGTTGTTATCAACTATGCTATGGACCTGATCGGGCCACACCTAGTTCGGGTAGACGTGGAGATTTTGGTGGATCATCTAGTCACCTCAGTTCATTCATAGAATTTCTTACTATAGAGCATCACCCTGAGGACAATGCAACACATGTATAAATATGCATCTTCATCTTGAATTTATAAAAAAATTAATGAAAATATATATATCAAAAAAATATTGCAATACATTTTAACAATCAAACTATTTGGTGTACAGATGACACTAACGATGAGGCAATCATCTACACCATGAGTACATACATTGACACCAATCCTAGTCGAAAACCCTTATGGGGTATTTTGATTTCAATTTTTTAAATTATATATGAAATAATTTTTAACTTGAATTTTAAATTTATAATTCAATCATGAACATATGTTTTGAATATTTATGTTGGTTTAGGGTAGTCAATTGACTTCAATGTTGATTCCACTTGAGGGGTTGTTGAGTGCTCCTCCAATGTCAAGTGTCATAGATCAAGGGCAGGTACATTTATATTGTAAATTATTTAACTTACATTACTATAGTTACAATTATGAATTTTGAATTCACTATATATCAAACGTGCATGTACACTTGTAAATATTATAAGCATTAAATGTCTATATGTATGTCTAGGTTGATATGACAATGAGAATGGGCATCAGACAAACATTAGATGTTGTGGCTACTTGTGAGGCCTTTGAATTTTAGGTTGTTTAAAAATGTTTCTACACAAAATGTGCAAACTTGAATATATATATATATTTTAACCTAATTCAAGTATACATGCTTTAAATTTGATCTTGTAGGACTTTGTTAGTGTGACTTTCTACCATGACTCAGTCATAGTTACACCTCCAAAAGGACTTGCAGAGCAGGCTTCAGATATCATGGTAATTTAAATTTTTTATTATATTTAAAGTCAATTACAAATTATACATTGTGAATAACTTTAATTAAATTTAAAATTGAATAACATTTTTTTTATTTTATAGCATGAGACACATCATGTAGTTGAGCATGTACAAACAGGTCCTGGAATAGAGGGTGTACAGCCTCATATGGTATAATTTAAATATGATGAATTATAAATTAAACTGAATTAAATCATTTTGAATTATATACTTTCATCTGATTTCAACTCTCTTTCTCTTGTATTTGTAGATTGATTCAGAGCATTTAGAGGTTGGTGCAAGAGTAGCAGAGCATCTAGACCCAAATACCATGGTAATTTAATTCTATGATGAATTATAAATTAAATTGTCATTAAATCATTTTTAATCATCTTAAATCTAATTTCATCTTTCTCTTGTACAGAGTGGTCCAAGTCATTCGTGTAGTTTGCATGGTGTGAAGAGGTCTCTTGATTATAGAGACAATATGAGTTAGACATGATTTCACGAGTTGTATTTGATTATTTCATGGACTACATATTTGGTTTCTCATGGACTTAATATTTTATTTCATGGAATTTATTTCATGGGTTGTACTCTTATGGACTTAATATATATTAGTTTCATGGACATAATATTTTGTTTCATGGACTTTATTTCATGGGTTGTACTCTTATGGAGTTAATAGATATTGGTTTCATGGACTTAATAATTAGTGATAATTAGTCAATGTTTGAACTTATTTAATTCATGTCCTAATAGGATGTCTTAAGGAGCCCTAATACACGGGTTATCTAATAAAATAAGAAAATAAATCATAATCTACAAACTTGAAATAAATTTGTTTATATACCACAGGGTGTAATTTTAAGAAATAAACAATACCATACAAGATTAGAGAACAAAATCATTAATAAATTCTATAAACTAAACATAAAAACCAATCAAAATGCAACTATTTTTTCCAAAAAAATTGTTCTATAAGTATACACCATATTTCCTAGTTCTTTTACAACATAAAATTAAAGAACAATCATACAACTTAGTTATCCAAAAATAGGCTAAATTTTTGAAATTAAATCATGTACTCCCATGTTTACAAATCATGCAAAGTGCTAGAGAAAACTTAAGAACATAAAATTACTCTTGACCTCGTGTTCCACAACAAACACTAATTTATAAGTTGTTAAAACAAATAATAGCATCCAACAAAAATACTACAGCCTTCTTCCTCTATGTCCACCCTTTCTTTTGGTGTTGTATGTTGGAATGGGAGTCACATCCTTTATCAAAAGAGACAACTAAGCTAATCTACAAGTTTCCATGTAATTGGTAACATCCTAAACCAAATGATTTCAAAATACAAATCGAATAATAGCAAACATCTTCACTTATAGATGTCTTAAGGGGATTAAATTCTTAAGGGGTCCTAATAGGATGTCTTAAGGGGTCTTAATACGATATCTTAAAAGGATAAAAGAAGAGTATAATTAAGTAAAAATATTAAGTGATATAAACAAGTATTAGACTTTAGGGTGACTCATCATAACAAATGATATAATTAAGTATAATATTTAGGATATGTCCTAATACGACGTCTTAAGGGGATCAAAGAAGAGTATAATTAAGTATAAATATTAAGTCATATAAACAAGTATTATACTTTAGGGTGACTCATCATAACAAATGATATAATTAAGTATAATATTTAGGATATTTCCTAATACAAAGTCTTAAGGGGATGTCTTAAGCAGTCCTAATATGATGTCTTAAGGGGATCAAATAAGAGTATAATTAAGTGTAAATATTAAGTGATATAAAAAAGTATTATACTTTAGGGTGACTCATCATAAAAAAATGTTATAATTAAGTATAATATTTAGGATATGTCCTAATACGATGTCTTAAGGGGATGTCTTAAGGGGTCTTAATATGACATCTTAAGGGGATCAAAGAAATAATCACAATTGATATAATTGATTTAACAATAATTTATACATGCTATTTAGTGATTATACAATCAAATATAAAGTTTCAAAGTAGGAAAACATGCACATTTAACAAACAAAAAATATAGAATATTGATTTTGATACATAAAAGTACATAGACTATAATTGTGTGTGTACATGTATTTGTAATTTGTACAAAATGTTTAATTGTGTATGTATGTACATATATGTCAATTGAAAAAAATGTTTATTAAATTTTGCTATGCCATCTCAAGAACATAAATGTAGTAGGTCTTCACTCCACCTGATATCAAAAAGGTACAAGCAATATCTATGAAATCATCAAAACATACATATTTTAAATTATATAAAACTATCTATATGTACACAACTCAAGTACTTGTATTTAAAAGTATTCACGCATGTGTGTAGGTTGAATCTGCATCCTCTCCTTTTTGTTTCAAAGTATGAGATCAATGTGATGATGGCTTAAGGATACAAAAAAAGATAATAAATCAATTTTAACTATTAATGTACAAGAAATATCATATATAATCAAAACATGTATTTAAATATAATTTAACTAATAATTACCTATTTTTACCAGGTATTCCATGTTGTCTAGGTTTAATGTGCATGGAATCTCCTCTTTTTCATGATGGCTTAAGGATCTATAAAAGGACAACTTAAATCAATTTCAACTAATAACACACTTGAGAAATATGAAAACCTATATTTAATCCATTTAAAAGGACAATATAAAACTAAAACTATAGTTACTTGTATTTACTTATTCCATTCTACCATTTGCATCCTCTCTTTTTTGCAGCACATCTATGATTGTCTCATGCTCTTCCATATAAATTATCCATAGAACTTTATTTGTAGGTCTTCCATGATATCGATCTAGTTTTATATTTGTTGCCACCACAAAATTTGAATAGTGTATAATATTTTTATGTGTTTCATAATCTTCAAATGCGGGCAAACCGTTCTTCCTTATCAAGTATTCTTGTATCCAAGTGCCAACAACCACCACCAATCCTATTGGAAAACTTGAAAACCATCATCAAATAAGTTCTCAATTTTTTTGTAAGGGGATCAAAGACATCCCCTTACAGGATGTCTTAAGGGGATCATTATACCTATCGGATAATGATAGCCACCATCATCTTCTTGAGGTGCTATTAACTTATGTTTAGTCTCCACACAACAAGCCAGCCAATATTTTGTTTCCTCTTCATTCCCTTCAGGTGCAACAATGACATACACATGTCCTGCAAACAAAATTTGATTTAACAACTTGTGCACACATCCATATAATTTGACCAATCTAAATACATCCATTCATATGTATATAAATAAATAATTTAGCATTACAAAATAGTAATAAAATGAAATAAATTGAATTAAATTACCTTCTTGTACAAGTTCTAAAACATGGTCATAGTCTTTTGATGCAAACACTTGATCATTGTCTTCAATTGTTTCATATTGATCATTTTCTTGTGCAAGTGTCAACGATCTTTACTTCCAATCTTCAACCCATTCCATATTTTTGCATGCTTCCCAATTTCTTGAGATAAAAAACTGACAAAAACATGCAAGCTCCCTTGTCTAGATAGTCCATGTGCTTGCATTTGAACTCTTAAATGAATGACATTTAGTAGATCCACTGATTGTCTTACAATCAAGTCTAGGTGGAATATTCTCTTCTTCAACCAACCAAAAGAATCGATGAACTATAGATTACTCGCTTGAACTAGGTGTAGATAATCTTGTATTGCACCAATCCATAATCCCATGTACATCTTTAAACTTTGTTGCATCCTCAAATTTCAATTGTTCTCTAGAAAGAATTATTTTAACACACACACTAGCTCATCATGTTCTCCTTTACCATGCCCAACTTTGAAAAATCTCCACATATGTTGGACATTAAATTCCATGTGAACCCTACTTAACTAATAGAACATTCGAGCATTCTTGAACTGGCCCATACAATTATTTAACCATATGAGGTGTTTTATCATCTGGATTCCTCTTTCTCTTAAATTTCTATAAAATATATTGAAATAGTATTGAACAAACTCTGACGAGTGTAACCAGTTGTCACTTAAATATAAATGATACCCCCTCAAAAAAATTATATCATCCTTTGTTCTATCATCTGCATGTCTATAAACAATATGAACAAACATAGCTACTTGCATTGAATTATAATATTGTGATTGAATTTCCTCTTGCGGAGCTAGAGTATAGTTTTCTGCAAAATCAACCACTGATAGTATTCTACCAATTGGAAATTTGTTTCTACATGTATGAAATTGGCCATCAAGCCATCAAGAAAATTGAGATTGCATAGCATATTTTGGTACAATCTTATTCCTAAACTCTAATATGAAAGCATGTACACTCATTTTTTTTGTAACTAGATCACAACGCTTTCCAATTTTTCCATCTTTTAGAGAATAGTTAATATTCTTAAATATTTTAACATCCACTAATTATTCTCCAAAATCATTATCAGCACTTTCATGCATGCAAACTCTTAAGAATGAAAGATTTCCATCACTAGTGCATTGTCTAGAAATACAAGAACTTAAATAAAATAATTTTCCATTAGATCTTTCAAAAAACAAACTTGATATAAACTCCCTTATTGTTTCAAGTGGCATATTAATACCACATTCTGGCATAATCATGTTAGTATGCAAAGTGCAACTTATATATTGAAAAACATCATAAAAATAACGAAATTGAACATTCTTTTTACAACAACAAGGTATTTGTTGCTTATTAATTTTTACATACCAAGGTTTACATTTTTCAAAAGACCTTTGACTTATTTTAATATTACCAGGTAACACTAAATCACCACAAAATTTTCTATAGAATTTAGTTTTTGTTGTATCAAATAGGTGTTTTAGATGAGGATCATGAACTTTGGACCCCACTCTTAAGCATTAGATGATACCCTAGTATTATCATGCCAATATTTTTCAATCAAAGATTTAATTTCAACATTCAATTTCATGTCAGACCTTGGGAGTCAACCACTAAAACTCCAACATTGGTCAATCGAATCATTTTCTATACTTTCTCTTCTTTTTGCCGCTCTTAGCAATGTTTTAGGATGTATATTTAAAACTTCACTAATATTTCTTATCATTATTTTATTCAAAGTTGTTTTATTAACTATAGCAGTTGTTATAGATCTTCTTGTTATATTCTTATCTTTAGATTTAGTATTTTTTCCAATAGACTGAATGGCACTAGAATAGTAGACCTAGCATATTTTATTGATTGATCTTTTCTTCTTTGTTTAACAAAAATGCGTAACTTTTTCATTACTTCTCTCATTTTCCGCATTCTCATAAATTGCATCATTAGTTGACATTGAACTGAAAGTTTCTTATGATAAAAAAAAAATGAGTGTATAATCTATTAGCATGTGTTCTTATTTGTCTCCAAGAAATCTTGCTAGGAAGATTATCCAAAACATCACTTTCAATTCTAAAATATATATATTCATTTTCAACATCACTTCCTAGAAAGTCATTTTCAACTTCAAAACTACTTTCATTTTCATCAACAAAACGATTTTCATTTTTAGGTTCAATAAAAGGATTTTCATTTTCAATTTCAATAAAAGGATTTCCATTTTCATTTTCAACAACAAAATGGTTTTCATTTTCAACAACAATTTGATTCAGATCTTGAACTCTAAGAATATTATTGATTTCAACATTGTTATACCCAACATTTTTAAAATCTTTAATAAACACCATTTTCATGAGGCTCAAAGGTGGATTTGAAGACGTACCTGGACTTGTGCCTAATGAAACATTCTCCATAGCATTGAGAGGGATATTTGAAGACATACTAGGAGTAGTTTGTATATCCATATTAGTTTCCACATTCACCTCTTGCAAGTTTGCATCGTCTACATCCATGGTCTCCTCAATTTTTTTATCTTCAATAGTTGTGGAATTGGATGATTCACCATCATTCATTGATCAAATTCTCATTCTCCTTTCTCTATCTTTGTTTTTCCTTCTCTCTCTTTTCTTGAATTTATTCAAGGGTCAATACCTTCCTATCTTTCCTCTTATACCGGCATTGTGATCCCATGATTGAAATTTGTTTGAAGTATACACAAATGAATGTAAAAAACTTGAGTCTTTATTGTTTGTTCATCCTTCAAACAAGTAGAAATTGTTCACAAAATTCCTCTTCCTCCTTCAAACAAGTATCAATTGAACAAATTTCCTCTTCCTCCTTCAAACAAGTAGCAATTAAACAAAATTCCTCTTCATCCTTCAAGCAAGTAGCAATTAAACAAAATTCCTCTTCATCCTTCAAACAAGTAGCAATTAAACAAAATTCCTCTTCCTCCTTCAAACAAGTAGCAATTGCAAAAAAAATCTCTTCCTCCTTCAAACAAGTAGCTCAATTAAATGAAATTTCTCATCCTCATTTGAAAACAAATAGCAATTCAACAAAATTTCTCTTCCTCCTTCAAACAAATAGAAAATAAATAAAATTCCTCTTCCTCCTTTGAAAACAAATATAAATTCAACAAAATTTCTCTTCCTCCTTCAAACAAGTAGCAATTAAATAAAATTACTCTTCCTCCTTTGAAAACAAGTAGAAATTCAACAAAATTCCTTTGTAACAACATCCCAATGATGCCTCAATTTCAAAATTGAAAAAAATACCAACTTGAACAAATTCAACAAGACAAAAGGTGATAGAAAATAGGGAATATGTCACAGTTAGCCATACAAAATAATTATCAGGGCCAAGATGCCCTTTTTGACAATAAAATTAAAAAAAAGGTCAAAAATAACTCAAGATCCCATTTAATAAACAAGATCTTGAGTTGTATAAATCAGGATCCCATTTATTAAATTAGATCCACTAGTAAATAGGATCTCATTTCATTTTCAATAGGAAAATGGGAAACAGGATCCTATTTAGTAAACGGGATCCTGTTTAGTAAACAGGATCCCATTTATAAAGTAAATGAGATCTCGTTTAGTACCCTGGCATACATTAGATTGCTAAAATCACTTGCATAAGGCACCTTGGTGATGTCCTCCATCTCACTAGTAGATTTAGGACAATATTCAATAGATAGCTTTGTTCCCTGCATAACTGGAAAAACTAGCTGCTTGCAATCATCCATACCAAATCTCTCCAGAACTGTGTTAACATACTTACCCTGGCTAACCCAAAGCTTTCTACTCATTCTATCCCTGATTATATCCATCCCAATAATATACCTTGTTGCACCCATATCTTTCATTTTGAACTTTGTAGACAACTGAGATTTAAGATCAAACTTACTATTTCCTATGAACAACATATCATCCACGTATAGGGTAATAATAAGCACATGATCATTTTCAGATTTATAATAAACACAATGATCAGATTTTGATCTCACAAATCCCATAGACAACACAAAAGTGTCAAATTTTTGGTACCACATTCTAGGAGATTGCTTCAAACCATACATAGATTTCTTTAATTTACAGTTCAAAATTTATTTACCTTTTTCAACAAAGTGCTTAGGCTGGGACATGTAAATTTCTTCTTCCATCTCTCCATGGAGAAATGTGGTCTTCACATCCATCTTCTCAATCTCTAAGTCATATGCTTTTGCCAATGACAACAAAAGTCTGATAGATGTCAACTTTGCTACAGGGAAAAAAATTTCTCCATAATCAATTCCCTCTATCTGGGAAAATCCCTTTGCAACCAACCTTGCCTTATACTTTTCTACACTGCCATCTAGACCAGTCTTCTTCTTGAATACCCATTTACAACCAATAGGATTTTTCCCTTCAGACAAAGGTACCAAATCCCAAGTTTCATTTTTATTCAATGATTCCATTTCTTCATTCATGGCTTCCAACCAGGAATTTGAATCAGACATGCAAATAGCTTCTTTTACAGTCCTAGGCTCATCAGTGCTAGTAATCAAAGCATAAACATAGTTAAAATATAACATAGAGAAACCATATCTATCAAGTTGTCATTTTTCACATGTAGAACTTCTTACTGGCTAAGGTTGTGGTTCTTAATCTTCAGAACTCTCAGAGCTTCTTGAACTCTCCTCAAATTTATGTACACTATGTAGTTCCTCTTTTCCTGGAGTTTGAGAAATCTAAACTACATCATTCTTCTTTTCTCTTTTATCTGTCTCTAGTTGTGGATCAACTACTAAAGGTTTCAACTCATGAAATATTAAATTTATGTAGTACAAAACCTTCTCAATATCAGGATTCCAAAGATTGTATCCCTTCACACCAATGCCATAGCCGATGAAGATACATTTAACAACTTTGTTCTCCAACTTTGATCTTTTCTCATTTGGCACATATACATATGCCTCACAGCCAAAGACACAAATATGTCTAAGAGAGGGCTCCTTACCAAACCATGCTTCCAAAGGTGTCTTCTCAACAAGAGCAGAACAAGGTGAAGGATTTACTAGGTATCATGGTGTAGCCACAACCTCAACCCAGAACTTCTACTCCAGACCAGTACTACTCAACATACTTCTCACTCTTTCCATTAATGTTTTGCTCAACCTTTCAGCAACTCCATTCTGCTATGGAGTATAAGGTGTAGTTTTATGCCTTTTAATCCCATGGTCTATGTAGTACCTTTCAAATTCCGCAGAACAAAACTCACTGCCATTATCCATCCTCAAGCATTTGATTTTCTTTTTGGTCTGATTCTCTATCAAAGTTTTAAATTCTTTAAACCGACTGAACACTTCTGATTTACTCTTTAGAAAGTAAATAAATCCCCTTCTCAAATAGTCATCAATAAAAGAAACATAATATCTAGACTTCGATAACTCAAGGTTACAATCATCAAGCCCTTCAAAAAGATTTTTATTTTTCAAGGTTTTTAAATCTTTCTCACCTATGTGACCGAGTCTATGATGCCACAACATAGTCTTCTCTACTGGGAGTGTCACCTCCAATGCATTTGTAGCTAGAGAAGCATCTTCATCTTCCTCTATAGGAACAACTTTGCTTGACTTTACAGAGGTTTTGTTGCATTGAATAGGATGTGCATCCAAATTGTATAGAGTGCCAGTACGTACACCCGTAGCCAACACCATTGCACCTCTAGCCATCTTACATCCTTCAATCGAGAAAGAAACTTCTACACCAGCATCATTCAACTTACTGACAGAAAGTAAGTTACAAGCCAAACCTAGTATGTGCAATAGGCCATCAATCCCTTTGATTCTTCCATCAGGGAACAAAATTTTGACTCTTCCTCGGCCAACTATCTCCAATGTTGAATCACTTGCTAGGTACACCTTTCCACCATCATACTTCTCGTACTTAGTGAACCATTCTCTATGAGACATCATGTGAAAGGATGCACCTGATTCAACCAGCCATCCATCATCTGATGCCTGAGTTGCCAAGGCTGCGATGAAGGCATCTACATCACTTTGAGAAGAGTCATTGTGTGAAGCATTAATTTTCTTCTTCTTCTTCTTCTTCTTCTTCTTCGTCTTCTTCTTCCCCTTACAATCCTTTCAGATATGACTAGGTTGCCCATAGTTCCAACATTTAACCTTGAACTTTTTACCAGGAGACTTCGATCTCCCTACAAATTTAGATTTGGACTTCTTGTCCTTCTTCTTGCCTTTCTCCTTTGATCTACCTCAAATAAAAAGGGCCTCTTTGGGCATCTCTGAAGACTTCCTCCACATCTCTTTAGATAACAATGAGGTAAAACCATTTTCCATCTTGAAAGTAGTGGTCATACTTCCAATAGCCATTACAAGATGATCCCAAGTGTTAGATAATGAACATAATAGGAGCATGCAACGATCCTCCTCCTCAATATTTACACCCATAGATGCCAACTGAGCAACACTCATATTAAATGAGTTTAGATGGTCTACAATAGATGCACCTTCTTCCATCTTCAAGGAGTACAAATTCTTCCTCAGGAATAACTTATTTACCAGAGACTTTCCCTGATAAATATCACCAATCTTCTTCCATAATGAAGCTGCAGATTTCTCCTCATAGACATTCAGGAGTACAAAATCAGCCATACTAAGTCTTATCAGAACTCTCGCTTTTCTTTCTGCAATGTCCCAATCTTCTTGCTTCATACTTTGTGGCATAATTCCAAACATAGCAACCCAGAGGTCTCTATCCACAAGAAAGTCTTCCATTTTGAGTTTCCATAACTCAAAGTTGCCACCATTGAATTTTTAAATCTCTACTCTACCTAATGTACTTGCCATCTCAAATATAACTAGGTTCTAATTTTGCAAAACTCTCACTGGAACAATATTAGCACAAAAAACCAGCCTTACTAACAAGGATAACACAACTGGCCAAGCTCTGATACCACTTGAAAGGAAAACAAAGGTGCAGAAATTATTTCCTAATGCTAAAACAATAGAGGAGAAGTGCAAAAGACCAGTTTTAAATCTTCTTAAAACAATTGAGATGAACACATATAAGGTAACAAGAATAACATAAAAGCAATGACAAATAACACCATATTTGCGTGGGAAAACCCTTTCAGAAAAAAACCCACCACACCAAGAGAAGACACTTTGTATTACAGTAAAATAGATTATAAATAAATCTCACAATCCTCACTCTCTGATAGTTAGCTCACAGCAAAAGACTTGAGTTTTCATGCATTCATAGTTACAATAATTCTCTCAGTATACAATGAATACAACTCTCTATACTCTCTCTCTCTCTCACCATCACCCTTCATGACTTATATCAATGTAATCAACTATACAAGTCTTACATCACATTAAACATTCCAACCAATTACATGCCATAATAATGCACCATTCACCCAATCAAGCAATTCGATCTTCTGACTGATCTACCTGCAATCACGCATTGGGCCGCCCAAGCATTAACTCCCTTGCCTTAATTATATTTTGTCATCAGTCAAAACACGTCTTGCAATTACTACTTTCACTGCTCTAGACTTCGATCAATAAGATGTTGATTACTTGTCATGCGTCGCCTCTCTACTTGTTCACCGCTTCTAGTCACGTCAGACCAGTCAACACAAGTGGCAAACATCTCTTACCGTTCTACCTCACTGAGTCAAAGAAATCATCATGGTATGGCGGTGACACCAGGTATCGATCCAAGGTTGACAGACCTTCGTGGTATGGCGGTGCCACTGCCCAACCACAGGTGCATCCTAATACCCTCACAGTATTGAGTTAGTGGCTTGTCTTCCATCCCGCCACTTAACACCACGTCACTGCGGAGATCAAATCGACCTTCTGCGATATGGCGGTGCCACCGCCCAACCACGAGGCTAAGAAAAGCCTCCTGTGGTATGGTGGTAATCGCCTGTGCTGATCGTCGAGCTCCACTGTGCTACCACACCCTGACCGCAAGAACTCCATGGTAAGGAGGTAACTGTTATCTCTAACCTCCCATGACTTACCGCACCAACACAACATTGTCGAAAGGCCATCATGATGTGGTGGTAAGTGAAATTCGCTTAACTATCACTGTTCACTACGACCACCATGCCACCAATGAACACCCTCCATGGTAGGGAGGTAAGGCTTCACACTAACTGTGCCCATCAACCGCGCTACCGCTAGCCAAAGACGGAGACCCTATGGTATGGTGGTAACACCCCCCAATTGTGGATAGACCGACAGAGGCCTGCGGTAAGGTGATAAACTACCAGATCGTGCCTCTATAAAACACTCTCAGTGGTAGAGCGGTAAAGGTTGAGAAATAGATGACAATTTCACCAAGTCTTTTCAGAGGTTCAAGCCAGAAGTTGAGGCACCTGTTCCCAATAGGCAACACAAATCTAGAGCATCAAAGAACCTGTATCAAGTTAAGCATAACCAGTCCACTTATTCACTTGATCACAACTAGTTCTCCAATCAAGATAGGTGGGTAGGTGACTATATTTTCTTTCTTGGAAAGGTGTTGCAACAGTTTCTTGGATATTTGATATTTCTCCATCTGTTTTCATTGATTCACAAGTACAAAAAGAATCCTAGGATGCTTAGAAAGATAAACTACTTTCAAGAATCATTTAATGGTTTTAATTAGGCAGTCCCTTTCTGAGTTAGTTTACATTAGGATAGGTTGCTTTAGTAGTATTTTTCCTCTAAGTGTTGTTTTGCACAGTTAGTCAGCTTGTTCTAAGTCTTTTGGTTGGTGGAATAATATTTGAATGTATTATACACTATTTGGATGAGTTACAAAAAATGAAAGATTGTTTCTTAAGTCTTGCCAGGTTCCTTTTGACTCTATGCCCAATGGATAAGTTTAGGAAACCAATCTATGATAATTTCTAGGCAAGCATTTAACAGATTTCTCCAAAAATGTTACCTAATTTTTCTTTTAGCTCAATCAGGTAGAGATGGAACAACATTTGCAACCAAAGATAAAAGGTACACATAAAATTTCTACTAAAGTTTTTATCATTACACAAAAGATTGTATCAAATGAACTTTCAGTTTTGTTATGCAAGTGTATACAAGAGAAAAGATTGCACAAGTTTTGCATAAATGTTGTATTTTATTCATAATTACAAATGTATGGTGTCCCACACAAGTCGTGGGAATGATTGATTCAAAGCAGTATAAAAGTAAACTATACATTTGAAGATAAAGAAGAGCATATGAAAGGAATATGGATCCATCATTGGTTGAATGATGAACCCCAAGTTTGAACAACTGCATCCTTGTTTCAGCTCCTTTCCTTTGGTTGCTCCAAAAGGTGCTATGTTGTTCCAAAAATGCCTACAAGAGATGAGAAAAGTTTTGTTAGAGCTCGAGATCCATATTCTCTACATGCTATATGAATAAACATATAATTTACTCTCATGAGGCACTAAAATTAGTTTTATAGTTATCACATATATCAAGGAAAAGAAGAAGATCATCATCAATCCCCATCAAATTCTGAGCTTCATTGTTTTATCTAACATGTTTGTTCACTGTGTAGGTATAGGTACATTCTTCATTGCTCAATTATTTTTCATTTGACATCATAACATGTGGAGTAAAATTAGCTCCCACAAGGGTTGATCACAACATGCTACCCTCTCAATTTTTTCAGAGAGATAGGAGTGTAAACTTATCATACTTGTCAACATTCAAAATAATCACTCATCACTCATGACAGTAGGTTGACTAAAGTCACTGCCATAAATGAAAAATACCTACTCAATGGAACTATAATGAGTTTAGGAGCAAAGCATTTTGAAGAATAGTAGCATCATATCCTACAAAGATGATATAGAGTACACATAGCCTGATATATAATACCTTTCAAAATAAATTTAAGGAAAGTTACATTCTTTAGATGAAGCACCAAAATAAGAAAACATATGCTAAGGTAAGTGAGTTCAACTCAGTCTCTCCATAAAGGATATTGGCTTTTTCTCACAGAGTAAAGTTACTATTAGAATTGATGTTCTACATTTTCTAGAGTGATGAAATGAAGCCTCAACATAATAAATAGTCATGTCACAATGGATGCATTGAAGTAAACAATGATCCAAACATACAAGTTTCATCTTTGTTAAATTCAAGTGAAAAATAGAAATAGGTATTTCTAAATCAATGAAGGCATGAATCAATAGCTACAGAGGCACAATTGAGACACTTTTTTTCATTTGGAGAAGCATATATTTAATTTTAAAGTGAAAGCATTGAACTAGTTGATCATAAGACTCCAAAGATAAAAGCAAAAAGGGGGTTTCACATGGACATACTATGTGTTTCTAGTGATGTAAAGGCAACTGGAATCAGTGATACCTTGTATAAGCCATAGCATGTGAAAGAAGAACTAGGGCGGAGCCATGGTCGAAGATATGCAATAAGGGTGACCATGACCTTTAGCATATAAGTATTACCTACAAGGAATGCACATAAAAACCATAACCTACAAAACTAGAGTAAATACAAAGGAACCCGAATGTTTACATATAAAAATTAACATAAGAAGAAGAGGTTCACAAAAGGGCTAATTGAAAAAAATGGAGTTTCTCAACCAGAGAAAACAAGTTCCTATATGTCGAAGAATAGAAAAAATTTCATTTTCTATAGAGAAAAGAAAATTCTCTACCTTTTTTCTACAAAGATTGAGCAAGCATGGACAAAAGCACAAAGAAAAACAAAATATATTCATCATTTTTTCTCAAATGGAGCTCAAAACTAGATTTTCATTTATAGATAATGAAAAATGGTATAGGTTTTTATGCACAGAAAGCTTACCATGATTGGCTCTATCGGTTTTGCAATATTTCCACCATGAAAAACCTCCCCAGTGTTCCAGTCAAAACTCCTATGTCGGCGGAGTGAAGAATCTAAAAATCTGCTAAATGCAAAATGAGATGTGAAGATGTTTGTAGCTGAGTTTTGTGATTAGGGTTTAACCCCAAAGTGTTCAACTTCCCATAGTCATTTTTTCCTTTGTTGATTTCAAGCAGACAAAGTGTTGATATATTCTATAACCCATCATATCATGAAAATGTTGCTCCTACACCTCCTTGCTATCTATATCAAACTGAACCAACAATTGGTTTTAGTCAAAATACCTTTGCTACAAGAGGTTATCAACAAGTTCCATATTCCTACCACCCACCCACCCATGCACAAACTTCTTGGCAACTTATCCTTGCCTCTAATCATTTTCAAGAAGATAATTTTTCTCATAACCAACATGACTACTCTCTGAATCATTCTCAAGATGTTAACAACATGAGTATCAAGTAGATAACATTAGACTTGCAAAGGAAATTAGAGGCTATCACAAAAGAGGAGTATAATATGCAGCAGGAAGAGCTTTCTCATCAAGATCATATTCATCAACAAGAGGTGGAGGCACAAATGTATGAAGATAAAATTATTGCTAGACAAGTTGTAGCCAAAGAAGGGTAAATAAAACACCTACTTTCACAAGTCCAAAGGTATGAAACTGAATCAACTACTTGCATTTCTATTTTTAAACCAACTCCTCTTAGAACTATGATTCAAACTTTGAAAGAGGAAGATTTCAAGTTTCATACAAGTTAAAGCTCTTGAATCCTTTCAAAAAGCTTCTATTTCCAAAGTCCCATGTTTTAGAGCTCCTTCTCCATTACAAGATTCTAGACATGTGAAAATTCAGCCCCCTATCTCTCATTTGCAGCCCTTTCAAATCCCCTTACTAGCTTAATCTAGCATGGACAACTATGATGAAATTGCTAAGTTGGAAGAGCATGTGTTAACAATCCCAAGCTTAAAGTGACTCACTTCTTCTCTTCCTCAAGAGTTACAAAAGCCTCCTATACTAGCCAATCCTATATCAACACTCCCTAAATCTTTTGAGGTGCTACCAGATCATTCCAAATAGAGGAGGCCGAGCTAGTAGTGAAACAAGAGTTTTTGTTTTCAACTGAAGGATCAAAATTGTTTAAGGATCTTCCTCAAGTGGAAGACACTAGTGAGGTTAGTTATGAGAAAGCAAAATAAATATCTACTGTTTATGAGCCTATGAATGCTGTGAATAATAAAAATCAAAATTTTGCAAGTAGAAGTTGAGGGTGATTAGTTGGAACAACAAGGTGCAAGGAAAATGGATGGAGATCAGAAGGAAGAGTTGATCTTCTCATTTGATGAGTTACCTTTTTTTGTTGACAAGGATGAAGATTCAAAGAAACAAGAAGATGTTGGAGATCTTGGTGAGTTGTTGGTGTATGATGATGAAGGTGAGTTTGAAATCCTAACTCATGAAGAAGAAAGCATAGTCAAAAATATTCAGGGAGATGTAGATAGTGATGTTGATGAAGTTTCCCATCAAGTTGAACAAGTCCCTAAATCAAAGTTCTTGCTCCACGAAGAGGATGATTTTTTTTTTTATCAAATCTTGAAGAGAGATGCATTAAGCCTAAAGTCAGTCCTCCTATTCAAAGAAGCAAACAAGATATTGAAGAAATTTCTTGGGATGAGTTTGAAGTTTTTTTTTCAATTTTTTAAATCAATCCAATACTCCTTGAAGAGGACATTTATGAGGAACAACAAGGAAAATAAGATGACAAATCCATGATACAAGGTGAGCCACAAGATTTAGGCCTTTTCAATCAACAAGGAAATAAGACAGTTGTCCAAATGTAAGAAGCCAACAATGATAGTTCAACTTTTGTCATTTCAAGAGGATGCTCAAGTAGGCATCTAGCTTGGTTGGAAGCCAACAAGAAAAAGTAGCCCCATGAAAACACTGATCTAGAGCATCAAAGAAGTTATGAAGTTAAGCACAACTAGTCCACTTATTCACTTGATCACAGTTGGTTTTCCAATCAAGATAGGTGGGTAAATGTCTACATTTTATTTCTTGAAAAGGTGTTGCAATAGTTTGTTGGATATTTTATGTTTCTCCATCTCTTTTCGTTGACTCACAAGCATGAAAAGAATCCCAGGATGCTTAGAAAGGGTAGCTACTTTCAAGAATAAGTCAATGGTTTTGTTTAGGTAGTCCCTTTCTCAATTAGTTTAGGTTAGTATAGGTTGTTCTAGTAATCTTTTTCCTCTAAGTTTTGTTTTGCACGCTTAGTCAATTTAATCAGAGTCTTTTGGTAGGTGGAATAATATTTGAAGGTGTTATACACTATTTTGAATGAGTTATAATAGTATGCAAGACCATTTGTTATGTCTTGTCAAGTTCCTTTTGTCTCTGTGCCCAATGGATAAGTTCAGAAAACTGGTCTAGGATGCTTAGAAAGCAAGCATTTAGCAGATGTCACCAAAAATGTTACCTAATTTTTCTTTCAACTCAATCAGGTAGAGCTGGAACAACATTTTCAACCAAAGATAAAAGGTTCACATAGAGTTTCTACTAAAGTTTTTATCATTACACAAAAATGCTATCAAATGAACTTTTAGTTTTTTTATGCAAGTGTATAGAAGAGAAAATATTGCACAAGTTTTGCATAAATGATGTGTTTTATTCATAATTACAAATGTATGGTGTCCCACACAAGACATGAGAATGAGTGATTCAATGCAATATAAAAGTAAACTATACATTTGAAGAAAAAGAAGAGCATTTGAACAACTGCATCCTTGCTTTAGGTCCTTTCACTTGGTTGCTCCAAAAGTTGATATGTTGTTCCAAGAATACCTGTAAGAGATAGGAAAAGTTGTAATAGAGCTCAAAATCAATATTCTCTACATATACTACATCAACAAACATATTATTTACTCTCATAAGGCATTGAAATCAGTTTTGTAGTTATCAAAGATATGAAGGAAAAGCAAAATATCATCATCAATCCTCATCAAATTATGAGCTTCATTGTTTTATCTAACATGTTTGGTCACTTTGCAGGTATAGGTACATTTTTAATTGCTCGATTATTTTACATTGGACATCATAGCATGTCGAGTAAAATGGGCTCCCATGAGGATTGAGCCCAACATGCTACCCTCTTAGTTTTAATTAAGAGGGATAGGAGTATAAACTCATCATACTTGTCAACATTCAAAACAAGAACTCATCACTCATGACAGTGAGTTGACTAAAGTCATTGTCATAAATGAAAATACCCGCTCAATGGAACTATAATGAGTTTAGGAAAAAAAGCACCAAAATAATACCTTTCAAAATCAATTTAAGGGAAGTTACATGCTTGAGATGAAGCTCCAAAATAAGAAAATTGTTAGTGTAGGTTTTTATTTCCTAGTTGGGATATTTATTTTCCCTTTATTACTAGTTTTTTCCTACACCTTTTTAATCTTGCTTAGGTTAATAAAGCATGTTTAATTAGGTGAGAGGATTATGAGGTGTCACCTTCCTACATGTGAGCATCCATTTTCTATCTTGGGAAGATACCTTGCTATCTTTAGTCCGATAGATGGTTGCTCCTCATTGGTCGGTGTTGCCACCTACACCCCTCTCTCTTGCCTATATAAACACGCTACCTAGCTTGTATTTTCAATCAATATGGAATGCATTGTGTAGTTACTCTGCCATTCTCTTGCTTTGAGCTCTTAATGCAATTTTGTCTCTTCGACTTTTGCATGTCTCTCGGAATCGCTGGTTTGCTTTCATTTGCATTTCAGTTTATGTAGCTTAGATCTCTCTTTCAGATTCTGGTTTTTAATCTTATTCAAGATTTCTAACAAAAACATATGCTAAGGTTAGTGAGTTCAAATTTGTCTCTCTATAAAGGATATTGGGTTTTTCTCATAGAGTAAAGTCACCATTAGAATGAATGTTCTACATTTTCCAGAGTGATGAAATGAAACCACAACATAATAAACAATCATGTCACAGTGGATGCATTGAAGCAGATAGTGAGCCAAAGAAACAAGTTTCTAGTATATTAAATTCAAGCAAAAACTAGAAACAAGTATTTGTGAATCAATGATGGAAAGAATCACCAGCTACAACGGCAACAATTGAGACACATTTTTGCATTCAAAGAAGCACACATTTAAATTTAAATTGAAAGTATTGAATAGTTGATCGTAGGACTCCAAAGGCATAAGCAAAAAAGGGGGTTTCACATGGACGAACTATGTGTTTCTGGTGATGTAAAGGTAGCTGCAATCAATGATAGCCTATATAAGCCATAACATGTGAAAGAAGACCTAGAGCTAAGCCATGGCAGAATATATGTAGTAAGGGTGACCACGACCTTCAACATATAAGTGTTACATGCAAGGAATTTTCATAAAAACCATGACCTACATAACTAGAGTAAATACAAAGGAGCCCAAATGTTTGCATATAAAACTTAACATAAGAAGCAAAGGTTCACAAAAGGGCTAAGTGCAAAAAATGGAGTTTCTCAACTAGAGAAACCAAGTTCCTATTTGTAGGAGCATGGAAACATTTTCATTTTCTACAAATAAAAGAAACTTCTCTACCTTATTCTATAGAGGTCAAGCAAGCATGAATGAAAGCAAAGAGAAAAATAAAATATATTCATCATTTTTTCTCAAATGGAGCTCAAAACAATATTTTCATTTACAAATAATAAAAAATGGTGCATTTTTTTATGCATAGAAAGCTTACCATGATCGCCTCTGTCGATTTTGCAAGATTTCCACCATGAAATCCCTCCATAGAGTCCAGTCAAAACCCCTATGTCAACAGAGTGAAGAATCCAAAAAGCTGCTAAATGCAAAATGAGATGTAAAGATGTTTTTGGTTGAGTTTTGTGATTAGGGTTTCAACCTTAAGTGGCCAATTTCCCATAGCCGATGTTTTTTCCTTTGTATTTAATTTTTTTATGCATTGAATTAATACCTACATATTATACTTATGAGTAAGTGTCTAGGGGTGTCCCCTTATGGACTTAATAATTTTGCTTTGTCTCAAAGCACATTTGAGTCAAATGTTATTATTTTGCATCAAACATGAAATATAAAACATTGATTTAAGTGATACAATTATAAATCACTTCATTAATGTTATGTAAATGCAAAATAGATAAGCGCACGTTCTTTCTAGTTATGGTTAAAGGGGTTGGTTGAAGTTTTATGGTTGTGTCAAGCATATAGTGTTGAATATCTAAAATACTGAGAGGGGGGGTGAATTAGTATTCAGATGACCAACTTAATTAGTAACCATCCTATTATCAATCCACATTTAACAACAATGGTGAACCAAAACATAAAGGAGATCATAACACATTAACACCAAGATTTTTACGTGGAAAACCTAGAATGGGAAAAACCATGAGGATTAGCTTACAATATATTATATATAGTTATAAGATATTACATGGCTCACTACCAAGACTCGCTATTCTTAAAAAGGCTCATAGCCTAAATAAAAAAGGGTGGCTTGATGCCAAGGTACAAAAGATGTGGCTCACTTCCAAGAATGAACTAAAAAATTGCACCTACATAGTGTTGAATGTAGTTCTAGTTAAGCTCTAGAGTTTTGCTCTGGTTGTCGGTACATGAAACACTATCAATAGCTTCACACTATTACCGTTGTCACATAGCTTGCATATCTCTTCACACTTTTCATCGCTTAGGCTATCATAGATATATGCAAACATAGCTTCCACTATCAATTAAGTCATACTAAATAAGGGAACACATAAAATAGAAAAGATCTTGTCGAATTAGTACAAAATTTCCAAATTGCGTTGTCCAAAAGTTAGGTAATCTCAGACCTGTAGTTGACACACCTGATCAACATATCAAAGATTCATTGAATTTCCTCTTACTGTGAAGACTTTCAGATCAAGGTATAGATTCCATAGATAGTTACCAACAAATGTTGGGATCAGTGACAACCAAAAAGGAGGGCACCTTCTTCATTCTTCTAATAATCTGCCCCTTTTTCATTAATGGCAACATGTACCGAAAATGAGATTTTCCTCAAAACAAAATGTTTGCACAACTTCACCTAAGATATGTAGAAAAGAAACTATTTTATCTTTCTCTTTTCTTCTCCCCCTTTGACATCAAGGACAAAGGGCAGGGAAACACTATAAATTCAAGAATTATGGACACCTTGTAATTTTTTGAGAATTAACTCCTAAGCAAGATTTCCATCATCCTAGACACATTTTTCACTGGAAAGAGTTTTATGCATAGATTCTATTTCCCCCTAGCATACTTCTCCTTCTTCCATAGTGGACGGGGCAACATTCATTTTATCAAGATTTTGGCCTCCATCAGAGCATATGATATAGTAATATGTCTAGACATGACCAAATTTCCAAGTTGGGCATACTGCCTCATAACATCTTCCTTCTACCTCTACAGGATGAATAACTTATTTTATAGATTTGCAATAGAAACCCACCTGACATAGTTTCTATCATAGGAAATTTTATAATCTTTGGAGGTACCAACAAACTGAATTGGGTCCATTGGATCCTTGATAACAAATAGTAGTTGGGATTCTTCATCATAATCTCTTACCTCTTTCAGAGTTTCTAAATATTTGTCATGTGAAATAGTACACCTATCTTGTAGAAAAAACAACCTTTTCTCAAGCAAGTTCAACTCTACTTCTTGTATGGTCTATATCTTAATATTGGATGTGTATTCTTTAACAGAATCAACAATAAGCCTCAAATTTTCAATTAGAGATAAAGAGTTCTCAAGATTAGTATCGAGAGTTGTCTCTTTTAGATATTTGATAGCTTCATTTATCAAGTCATTGCATTTTTGATATGACTCTGAAGCCTCCTTTGTGACATAGTTTATGGAAGTGTTACATAGTTTCATTCTATCACTAGGTGTGATTTTTGTCAAATCCACAAAACTTGGGTGAAATGGAAGCTTGACTAGCTAAGGTGGAAGCATAGGTTGGATTACAATTTTTCTTGAAAGAACACCTTTAAGAGTACTTTCAGATGATTCTTTGAATTTCTTTGATGATTCAAGGAATTTAAGAGTTTCGCCTTCTGATGGAAAGAATTCCTTATCTTCTTCTTCCTTCTTCTCTTCTTGTTCCTTTTCTTTTTCATTTTCATCACCAGATGGCTTTCTATTTTCATTCTTTCTTCTATCTTCATCATCCTTATCTTTATCATTTTATTTGTCTTTATTCCCTTCATTTGCATCTTTGTTTTCTTCTTCTCTATTCCCAGAGGATTCTCAATGTTCTTGATGTTCTCTATTTTCACCAGATTGATCCTTATGATTATCTTCAAACCTCTTACTAGTAGTTTCATCTATGTCCATTTGAGGGGCAAGGATCTCTGGAGCACCAAGTGTCTGATTAACAGTTTCCAAGATAAGATTATCCATTACTTCTACAACTGTAAAAATTTCTTGTGTTCAAGTAATGTGAGACGAAGAATTGGTTCTTGTCCCATAGTTCCTTTCTATTTTCCTAATTACATCATGAGTTTCTTGCCTTACTTTTTTAACATACTCTTCTTCCTTAGTCATTAACATGTTGACTCTTTGATTGAATTTGAACATTGTAGAACATTATTTCAATAGATTTGTGGCTTCTATCTTTGACTAAGTAGAACTAACAAATTTTACAGCTTCTCTTCTCATCTTTTCTTTGAATTTCAAAGCCTCCGTTCTCCTAAGTACTAACTCTTTCCACACATTTTTAGTGACTTTTGAGTATATGGTATCCATGTTTATGTTATCAATAACTATGTACTGAGCAAAGAAATTTAAGATGGTTTCTTTTCCTTCATCATCAACCTCATCATATAACTTAGCAGTGGTTATGAGTTCATTATCAATCAAATGATTCACTAAAGTTATGAGAACTAAGGGTGGATTATTTCTTATCAGAGGAGAGTCGGGTATGGTCTCCACATGGTCAATTGAGCCTTCTTAATTCTTCTTTACATACACATGAATATGGTAGTTATCTTCCTCTATTTCTGTCTCCTCATCAGTGGATATCTCTACATTAATTTTGACTCCTTCATCGAAGGTACGATCTCTTCTATTTATTCTCAACTAATGCTCCTCTTCAAGACCAAGATAAATTTATTCTTCAACTGCATCACTCAAATTCCTTTTCCTGTAAGACTTTTCTTTTACTCTTCTTTTTCCTCCTGAAGTGGTAGATGGTGCAACAACAAATATGTTCTTTTTCTTGGATGCCCTAGTGCTTGGACCAGTAGGAGTAGCAACATCAACAGACTCAGGGATACTTTATTCTTTTCTTTTCCCTTTCAAATCTTTAGCTGTATTAAGTGTGGTAGAGTTGGAAATAGGTGTTAGCATAGCACCAAAAGATAGTCTTCCTGATTTTTTGGGTCCGACAGGTAGATCAATAGACTTATCTTTCCTTTTTTCAAGGACCTCCTTCAATAGCTCTATTTCATCCCTAGTGTATGCTATGTCTTAGAAGAAAGCTTCAAATTTATTTCTTTGTTTAGGTGTAGAGGCTTCTAAGTGAATTTTAGTAAATTTCTCCTAATATGTACCTAATCTAGGTAGAGAGGGGTGCTTGGGACTAGCCAACAAAATCTCAATTTATCCTTATGCCAGGTTCTCTTCAATTTTATACCCCAGTAGTTCAATAAAAAAAATTATGGGTTCTAATGCCTCAATGATGCATTCATTGGTAGACACAATAAGTTATCTCCTTTTCATAATTTTCACTAGAATTCTTAGAATCCTTTCTCTTTCTTGAATTTCATTTTGAAAAACTACAAAGAAGGCAGTTAGGGCATTGTTCTATACCCTAAAGTCTCCTAGACTATGCAGATAATCATTGATCTGATGAGAAAATAGTCTAGTATTATCCCATTTTATATTCTTTCTTCTAGGTAGTTCCCTTAGAAAATAAAATAACAAGCAGACAACAAGAGTGAAAAAGTTAAAGACATGTCTCTTCTCCTTTGTCATACTTAAATTTTCCATAAGTTACAGTCTCAAAAACTCGTAAAGATCAAAATACTTTCCATTCACCACCATTTCATAAGCTGTGTGAATTGTCGTGCACGATACATAGTTCACTCTATTTGTGGAGTACACTTTTTATCCAATCATAATGGTAGCATACTTGATGACAGGGTTTGTAATAGATTTTGTGGTTAGGGCTCTTCTATCAAACTTGGTACCAATTAACCTTGTGACCTCACCTTTTTTCACTGCTTTCAGGACTGGAATGACACCGTGTCACAAAGATTAGTAACTACACGGATTGCCTCATTATTGATAATTCCTATTTCATTTACCCACACAAGACTGTTGTGAACCCTACTTAGGGCCATCCTAACAAATTTTGCATCACTTTCATTGGAAAAGTTCAAAAACCAGTTCCAAACACTCAATTTCATTTGAACAAGGTTTTCATACTCCATCTTAAGTAATAAATCATCAGTCAACTCATTGTCCCACAAATCCTTCAAATCCCCGTGATCAAATTCTTTGAGCTTCCCATGAATATATAGTCTTGGGTCTTTGGTGGGTAGTACATTACTTGAAATATGTGAGAACACACCAATTGGATCATTTTTGTTTACCTTCCATGAACATCTTCTGAAATTTGGTTGGGGTCTCTCAATAATTTCCATGATAGTGGGAGTAGCCATATTTCTAAAAAAATTTGAATGAAAATGATTCTTCAATTTGAAAAACATGGAACTTAGATGACAAAGAGTACCTTTTAACCTAATAACTAGGGTTTCAAGGTACGAAAAATCTGAGTCACTTATTTCTTTCTTCAACTTTGTTGGAATTGTGTGCCTCAATCCCATCGGCCTAAACCTCTGAGAGAGCAATTTTGGTGTGAGCACTGAGATGTCTGGCCGATCTGCATAGTGATCTTGAACTGACTGTGAGATCGGTGTGACTCAGCCCGATTTGAGTTCTCCTTGTGAAGCTACTTTTTTTAACATATCTATGAGACCTTTGGTGTGTCCTGGAGATGAAGATTGTTGGTGTGACCTGAACTATTGGCGCGAGTTTTCTAGCCCTCATCGATGATATAAGTCTAGCCAAAAAATTATATCAGTGTAAGTCTAGCCGATGATACTTTGTTGGGCTGACATGGAGGTTTGGGAAGAGCCTTAATGGTAGAGTGTATTTGGATGAGATCGATGTAATGCATGGAAAGTCTTGCCGATGAACAGAGCGTTGGGGTAACATTAGTCTTTGGTTAGACCTAAGAATGTTGAACTGATAGTAGGAATCTGACTGATGGTAGTACCATCGAGGTGACTCTAGCCGATGATTTGTATTGGGGTGACTCTGGTCTTTGGTGGTACTTGTGGTTGTTGAACTGAAAGTGTTGGTCTGGCTGATGGGCTATGTTCAGTGTGACTCTTGCCAATGAGGTGTTCTGAACTACAGCTGGGCTTAAGGTCAGCGAGGTGACATTAGATTAGAATGAGACTTTTTGATCCTTCTTCGATGGTGTTATTCTAGCCGATGGATCTATTCTATTGAACTTCGGTGTGACTCTTGGTGACACATGGTCTTTATGTTCTTTTGGGACATTGGAGAGACCTTGACTATCGAGGTGACATCTTAGATGTTCATCAATTGTGTTGGTCATGCCAATAGACCTGTTCATGTTGTTCATCGGTGTGACTTAGGTCAACAAGATGGTTTGAAAGGTGGTTGAGCTTAATGACATCAGGGTGACTTAAGGTTTTGATGTGATGCTATGAACTCTTGCTGATGGACATTGTCTTGCTAATAGGCTTGGTCGAGACTTCAACATGTTAAACGAACAATAAGGAGACCTTGGTGTTCGGTGTCACTTTCCAGGTTGTGGCCAATGGTACTTTGTTAGGCTGATGAACATGAAAGAAGACCATGGTTGGAAGGATGCTGACTTGGTTGACCGTCAATGTGTTTAATGTTCATTGGAGGATCATGAATGAGTTTGAGAATTATGTTTGGTGACCTAGTCATGTTGACGGTTGGTCTAACAGAAGGAAAATGAATTGATCTACAAAGGAAGTTGAACTGTTTCTTGTTAGTTGAGAATGAATAGTATAAACATTGAATGTTCTGCAATAAGAATTGGGAGGAAGATCTAAGAAAGGTTATGCTACCAAAATCTCTCCTGATAGAATGTCTGGATCGATCTTTCATTGTTAATCTACATTGTATATTGTGTGAGAGTATTATAACAGTGCGAAGGTTGTAATGGAATGAGAGGTTGATAAGAGAAATGTAAAAAGGAGAGAGTGAAACTCTTGTCATTGGGTTGCTGTCATTTTGTCTCTAGATGAAACAAGATGTAACTCCTGTAAAGGTTATAAGCCTGAATTATATTTGTAATTGTGATCTGTTTGTTGAATAAGACAATGGCTATTTCTTTGGAGTGTGGGGTTTTTTTACCCAAAAGGGTTTTCCCCACATAAATTTGTGTGTTCTAATCTTCTGTTCATGTTTATTGGTTCTATTTGTTGAATCTATTTATGTAAGCTATTGAAACTAAATTTGCATGAGCTTCTCTCAGAAGGTTTAATGTGGGAAATGAACTGTGTTTGATTTTGCTATGTGACATAGTTGTACGTGTTTTTGAGTCAATCTAATCGAAATTAAAGTTACTAAAGGCACTACAGATCTTGGATTCTTTTCTGAGATGACTAAAATTTCCCTACAAGTGGTATAAGAGCCTTATTATGGTTGCTAGTTCTGGGTATTTCTCCTATGAAGATTTCTTAGTCCGTAAGGCTTGAAGAAATCTGGAGGAATCATCTGGTATATTGATCCTTTGGTGAGTGGAAGTCTTATGGTATTTAGAGACAACACACAACATGAAGGGTGGTGAAGATGGAGAAAATGGAGTTGGTCAGGTTGAATTGTTGTGATCTGTGTCTCCTTGTTGGCAGCAGTATAACCTTGATGTATGAAGTGGAATTTTCTTCTTCGTGGTTGTGTAGCAGTAATGCTCTTGTATTAGTTTTCTATGTAAGAGGCTCCCTGATGATATGGAAATGTGTGCATTGTTGTTTAGTCATGGAAGAGAGTGATTATGCTGGGTGGCATTTCCTGGTGTTGGAAGGCATTGTTTCTTGTTAACCTCGAATACATAAAGGCTATGAAGTTAATCTTTAGATGTTTTAAAAGCTTCTGAAATAGCCTATCTTTGTTAGATGCATGTGCATGGTGAGAGAAGGTGTTGATCATTTCTCTGCATAGAAATTTTTGGTATGTGATTAGTCACTCATTGTTTCTATGGTAATGCTTGATGGATTTGTAGACTAAGGTACTTGGTGTGGACATAATTGGAAAATTATATTTGTACTTGATTTGGTGTTTGAGTCAGAGTGTCTACATGTTTATTCTCTTGTGAGACCTCATATTCACATGACATTGATGTGATTGTGAGTCTTCATGTTTCATTAATTGGATCTTTGGGTTGTGCAATGTTATGGGTTGTCTTTACCCATATGTTTGCAATGGGACAACCTAGAAGTGGACTGTCTATATCCACGCAATTTGATTAATTGTTTATGCAAACTTGTAAGCTGGCCTTGTCTATGCTCACTTGTGCATTGGTGTGGCTGTTTTGAGGTAAGAGGATAGATAATTAGTGAGTTTTCGAAAAGTCGATTATGGAATCCTGTAACATGGTGAATCTCCTTACTTTTGAGATCTTGGTTTAATTAGTAGTATAGTTATATGTTTGTGGGCATGAAAGATTTTTTTTTTTTTCCAGTTTTGGAGATGGTTGGTCATGATGCTTGGAAAGCTCGATATAAATATTCAATGTGAGATTTAGCAATGAATGTTAATAATTTATCTTCTTTAGTTTGTAGATGTTTCTAGGAGGAACTCTTTGATCCTATTGCTGCATTGGCAGGGCCACTATTTGAAGATGGTTAGCATTTTGAAACCATGGAGGACTTGTGTGTTGTTGGTGCTTGATAGGCGATGTTGGTTTAGAGCTTGTTTGTTTTATTTCATGGTATACTCTTGCTTATGCATTGGAGTTTTGACATTGTGCATTTCTCTTGAGATATTGGTTTCTTTGGGATGGAATGGTCATGATGTCATGTTAAGTTCTTGATACTACAGTTGGAGCTCTGACATTGATCTTGGTAAATTCTTTGTGTATTGGGTGCTTTGATCATTTTTCTGATACTTCATGATATTGCTATGTTGCATTTGGGGTTTTTCACGAGGTGATTGTTTGTAGGTGATCATGGATACATGGAGAATAAGAAAGTTTGAGGATCTTACACCTTGATTGAATGCGAGTTCAATAGAGACCTATGAGGAGATAGTTTTTTGGATGAGTCATAGTGACTTGGATATCCTAGAGGAACTATTTCATTCCCACTCTTGGTCTTCTCGGTAGTTTGTAACTTGAGAGGTAGTGCCCATTGTTTCTCTCAAGTGTGTTATGCATTTATTTTATTGGTGAATCTTGAGCTATGGTCAGATGGTTCTGAAGGTTTCACTGTGAGAAATGGACAACTTGGTTATCTCCTTGGTATAAATTTTTCATTTATGATGTCATAGGGGATGGTAGTGGGCTGATTTCTTGAAATAGGAAATAGAGTAGTTTGATCTTCTTTGAGAAGATTATATTCATGTGGTTTAATTGGTTGGATGTAAAGAAGATACTACTTGGCACAACTGATACTTGGAGGTGTTTTATAGAAGGATGTGCTACATGTTATGATTTTTCAGATTTTGTTTGGTTTTATTGATCTTCTTGAATGTGTGGTTTCACATAACATTGTTTTCTTTGTTGGATGTGGAGTACATGGAAGAGTTGTGCAGATTGGTTAGAAGAGATGTCTTTCTTGCAACAATTTGTTTGCAGGTTTTATATATTAGTGTGGAGTTGGGTCCTTGGTACTACATGGTTACACTTTCTATGTGTTTCAGATTGGTAGACTTGTGCCCTTTGAAATTTTTTTAGTTTTTTTGGCATGAATCTTGTAGTGGGAGTTCCTGAAAGTTTTTTTTCTTTATTGACTTGCTTACACGTGGAGCTTGTAGCTGTGTGTACATGGGCTGGTTATGCTGGTGGAATAAGTTTACTAATGTTCAATACCTTTAAGTTATGGATGATTGGATAATCTAGCACTTGCTGTGAGTGCTATTTTTAGTCATGTGGGTTTATCAATTAGATAGAAGCAATCAATCTTATTATTGTTCTAGCTGATGTTTTTATCTTATTTTTTGGAGTGATGGAAGTATCTTGTTGTTGATATCACTAGGATCTATTTCTTGTGTTCATTGGACTAGTGCATATTCACCTTGGCTTGTACCTTTCTTTTATAGGTGGCATGTTGGAGGATGAAAAAATTATTGCCTAAATGGTGGAGATCTGAGATGATGTTGCAAAATTCTTGATGGATCATGAGAGAATGTTTGGATCTATGTGGTTTTATGGAAGGTTGTGATCAGTTGCAATGTTGGATAGTTAGTTGCAGTTGGATACTTGATTTTGTTGTAGATTGTTTGGTAGATTGCTATCTATGGAAACTTGTTGATTGGGTGTCCTGAATGCTACTCAACAAAGACTTGAATAGATAAGGGTTTGAACTGGTGGTGCCAGTGTGATATCAATACTTCTTGAGTGCTTTGGAGGTGCCAGTGTGATCTTCATCAAGTGGGAGATTGTTGGAATTGTCTGCCTCAATCCCACTAACCTAAACCTCTAAGAGAGCAATTTTGGTGTGACTGCTAAGATGTTTGGCCGATCTGTATAGTGATCTTGAACTGACTATGAGATTGGTGTGACTCAGCCTGATCTTAGTTCTCCTTGTGAAGTTCCTTTTTTGAACATATCGATGAGAGCTTTGGTGTGTCTTGGCAATGCAGGTTGTCGGTGTGACCTAAACTATCATTGCGAGTTTTCTAACTCTCGTCGATGATAGAAGTCTAGTCAAAAAGTTATATCAGTGTAAGTCTGGCCAATGATACTTTTTCAGGTTGACATGGAGGTTCTGAAAGAGTCTTAATGGTAGAGCGTATCTGGCCGACATTGGTGTAATGCATGGAAAATCTTGCTGATGAACAGATCATCGAGGTAACATTGGTCTTTGGTTAGACTTGAGAATGTTGAACCGACAGTAGGAATCTGACTGATGGTAGTACTATTGGGGTGTCTCTAGCCAATGATCTATATCAAGGTGACTCTGGTATTCAGTGGGACTTATGGTTGTTGAATCGACAGTGTTGGTCTAGCCAATGGACTATGTTCGGTGTGACTCTTGTTGATGAGGTGTTTTGAACTGCAGATGGGCTTAAGGTTATTAGGGTGACATTAGACTTTGATGAGACTTTCTGATCCTTGTCTGATGGTGTTGTTCTAGTTGATGGATATGTTCTATTGAAATTTGGTGTGACTCTTGGAGACAGGTGATCTTGATGTTCTTTTGGGACATCAAAGAGACCTCAAATATCGAGGTGACATCTTAGATGTTCACCGATAGTGTTGGTCATGTTGATAGACCTGTTCATGTTGTTCATTGGTGTGACTCAGGCCAACAAGATGGTTCAAAAGGTGTTTGAGCTTAATGACATTAGGGTGACTTAAGGTTTCAATGTTACTATGAACTCTTGCTGATGGACATTGTCTTGCTGATAGGCTTGGTCGAGACTTCAACACATTGAACGAACAATAGGGAGACCTTGGTGTTCAATGTCACTTTCTAGGCTCTGGATGATGGTCTTTTGTCATGCTTATGAACATGAAAGAAGACCATGGTTGGAAGGACGTTGACTTGGTTGACCACCGATGTGTTTGATGTTCATTGGAGGATCATGAATGAGTTGGACAAGTCTATTTGGTGACTTGGTCATGTTGACAGTTGGTCTAATAGATGAAAAAAAAACTAATCTACAGAGGAAGTTGAAATGTTTCCTATCAGTTGAGAATGAATGGTATAAACATTGAATGTTCTACAATAAGAATTGAGAGGAAGATCTAAGCAAGGTTATGCTGCTGAAATATTACTGATAGAATGTATGGATCAATCTTTTGTTGTTAATCTACATTGTGTACTGTGTGAGAGTATTGTAATAGTGTGAGGGTTGTAATGGACTGAGAGGTTGATCAAAGAAATGTAAAAAGGAGAGGGGAACTCTCATCACAAGGTTGTTGCCAGTTTGTCTCAAGATGAAACACGATGTAACTCTTGTAAAGGCTATAAGCCTGAATTGTATTTGTAACTATGATATGTTGTTGAATAATACAATCACCAATTCTTTGGAGTATGGGATTTTTTATGCGAAAGGGTTTTCCCCACATGAATCTATGTGTTCTAATATTTTGTTCCATATTTCATGTTTATTGGTTTTGTTTGTTGAATCTATTTATGCAAGTTGTTGAAACTAAATTTGCATGAGCTTCTCTCAGAAGGTTTAATGTGGGAAATGAACTATGTTTGATTTCGCTGTGTGATATAGTTGTACATGTTTTTGAAGAAATATAATTGAAATGAAAGTTACTGAAGACACTACAGATCTTGGATGCTTTTCTGATATGACTAAAATCCTCCTAGAAGCTTGCACCACTTTTGCCAATTTTTGTGCAAATGTGCTTTTCCTTAACTTAGTAACTTGCTTTATTATTTATCGTTTTGCCCTAAATTTTCATCTATTGCTTTTTTTCTTTAAAGCTATTAACCACTTTGTTACATACCGAATACACCAAGAAAAAGAGCTCCACAATTTTCTTGATTTGCATGATTTCTTTCAAAAATTTCTTCAACACCATCAAAATAGAGATTCATATCACTTGTCTTTGTGTTATCACAAGACACCTCATAAATCGGGGGCTTGATAGATTTTTCTGTGTTTGCTCCCTTGAAGCCATCACTAGTGTTAGTTCATAGAAGAGATATCTGCACCAGATGCAAATATAGGATTATTTGTTTTATCCTTATCCTTAGGTTCTTCCTTCTTTCTCCATATTCTTTCCATTTCTTTCCTAACTTCTTCCAGATTTACCTTGCTCATAAGCTTGTTATTTTGATCCGGATTTGGTTTCTTCCTAATATTTCTCTTATAAATTTTTGAGATATATATTTCTTTGTTGCAAGAGTGGCATACAACATATTTTTGACCAAGAGAGTTTGTATTATTCATTATCTTGCACTGATTATCCTTGTGTCAAAAAATATTGCATGTATAACAATAGCCTTGAAAGGAATGAATTCTTCTATCGATATTAAACATGTTCATCATTTTCTGACTTCTACATTCGACATATTTATGTCCAAACTTGTTGCAAATATAACAATTTCCATCACGGAATCCAACATTTTGACCTATTCTATTTTGGTTCATCATACTTCTATATTCTATTGCTCTATGTCTAAATTTATTGCATGAGTAACAAAATCCATTAAAAGATGGATACATTTGAGCATTAGGTTGTTGGATGGGAATCCTTCTAGTATTGATCCTTTGGTTCTTGCTTTGATAAGAATTCCTTTGGGCTTTCCTTTGATTGTCCACTTTGTTGTATACCGGTTTGGTCTTTGAGCTTTGTCCTTCTTCGCGTCCTAAACCACCTTTATGCTTTGCAAGATTTTGAGATGAAATTAATTCATCAAGCATTGTAGAACTTATCTTGAATCTTTCTTTGTGTATTTTCACTTTTTCCAGATTAGCCCTTAAGGTTACTACTTCTTGTTCAAGCTTCATGCATTCATTAGTTTTAGTCTAGATCTCAACTTTTTGACATTCCTCAATTTGATTTCTTTATTCTATTTCTATTTTTAGTTCTGTAATATCCTCATTTGCCTTCTTTAGGTGATCACTGACTTCTCTATGTATGTCTTTGAATTTTTTGATATGCTCTCTCAGTTTTTTGATACACTCATTTGCTTCCTTGAAATTTCCTTTCAGAGTTTCTTTCTCATCCTCACTTTTGTTCAATTCCTCGAGGGTAGCATTAATCTTTTCAAATACATAATTTTATTCAGAAGGATCAAAATGATATTTCCCAACCATCTATTCAATTTTTGGGACCTTCCTCAAGCTATAAAACTTCTTCCGAGGAACCAAGCTCTAATACCAATTGTTGAATATCCAAAATATTGAGAGGGGTGAATCATTATTCGGCTAACCAAATTAATTAGTAACCATCCTATTATCAATCCACATTTAATAAAAATGGTGAACCAAAACATAAAGGATATCATAATGCATTGACACCAAGATTTTTATGTGGAAAACCTAGAACAAGAAAAACCACGTTGAGGCTCACAATATAATATAATTGGTTATAAGATATTACATGGCTCACTGCCAGGACTCACTGTCCTTAGAATGGATGACATACTAAATACAAAAGGGTGGCTTAATTCCAAGGTACAAAATATGTGGCTCATTGCCAATAATTAACTAAAAAAGTGCACCTACATAGTGTCGAATGCAGTTTCGGTTAAGCTCTAGAATTTTTCTTTGGTTGTCAGTACATAAAACACTATCAATAGATTCACACTATTACCCTTGTCACATAACTTGCATAAATCTTCACACTTTTCATCACTTAGGGCATCATAGATATATGCAAACATAGCTTCCACTATCAGTTAGGCTGGTCTAAATAAGAGAATGCATAAAATACAAAATATATTGTCGGCTTAGTACAAAATTTCCAAAACATGTTGTCCAAAATTTAGGTCGGTCCGGACTTGTAGCTAACACACTTGATCAACATATCAAAGATTCATTGAATTTCCTCTTACTGCGAAGAATTTTAGATCAAGGTACAAACTCCATAAATAGTTACCAACCAATGTTGGCATCAATAACAACCAAAATGGAGGGTGATTGGATTAAACTGTGGTTGATGTTTAAGGTAAAACTATGCTTGTAATTCTATCTTAAATGGGTGAATGGATTGAGATCAATATTTTGGAATTTCACAGGTTCGTCAGTTTACTCCTTAATGTCAATCCAAGAGCGTAGGCTTGTGAAAGATATTGGGGTTCTTTGCCTAAGGGCTAAACCTATAAAGCCAAGTGAGGATGGATGCAACTACACATACATTACATTTATTCAGAAATATGGTTTTTAGACCTCCTGTCACTTGTGTGATAGGAACCCGAATTGAGTAGTTTCCAATAAAAAAGATTAAAACTAACCAACATAACATAAATAATAATTCTTGCTAACACTAAACTATCAAGAGAAGATAAACGATGGAATATGAAAATGCTAAATAAACTTCATGTGCATTATTAAACACTCCAATTAACACTCATCTAAAATAATCTACTAAATCAAATTTATACAGAATGGTAAACACATCGATTAAATCTGATTGCAAAGTGAATTGCTAAATCGAATACACTTGTAGCACAATATAAACACATTAATCACCAATACATCAAATAGTAATTAACAACATATTAAATAGCACACCGATTGAATGATCAAATCAAACTAAGAGAATCTCATTATCACACAACACACATATACTACAACTAGCCACTGGGCGATCGAGGAAGTGGGCTATGCCTTCTCTGATTTCCAATGAAGAAACAAAAGCTTACTTTACTCTATACAATGCATATGCATAAACCGATTTCAAAATCTTGTCTTTTTAATCAAAAGGATAGCTTGTAGATATATATTGTTGATTACTAACTTGAGTCTTAGCATACATATATATAGATATTATATGTTGCTAAGTCTACAAAATACTAACCAAAATGAAATACGATTGTTTGGGTTGTTATGGCCTACAACCAACAACCTTTAAAAGTTTTTTAAGAATAGATTTATAGTTTTAGCATTGTTCCAAAAAAAAAAAATCAAAAATGAAAAATAGGTGGTTTTTGGGTGTATGAGCTCTTCTAGGGTTTTTTATTTTCTGTGGTCATCCTTGGCCCCTCTTGCGTCATACTGCACCTACTGCGTAGGAAAACTCCTTCCTCATTGAGTATGACCACATTTAATGTAGTTTTAGGGGTTTATTATGCCTTCAACTAACTCTAACCCAATGGTTTGTCAGTGCAGTTCAATGGCTCCTCCTCTGAACAAATGTCCTCAAAAATTTATTCTGAAAGTCTTTCATGAGGTAAGAATTCTGATACCCCAGCTGATGTGATTTTTCCTTTACCAGATTTTGATTTTTCTTGCCAATGGCTTGAACAACACAACCTTGTGGGTTATTTTTTTGGGAGGAATCCCCTCGAAAGTGTTCTGAAAGAATGGGTCAGCAAGGCTTGGGTCCCTCATAGG
Organism: Sequoiadendron giganteum; assembly: GCA_007115665.2. NCBI lineage: Eukaryota > Viridiplantae > Streptophyta > Pinopsida > Cupressales > Cupressaceae > Sequoiadendron > Sequoiadendron giganteum. The sequence goes on from CM021103.1 coordinate 721,950,591, forward strand.
GTCTACCTTGACATGGTTCAAAACTTGACTGAGGGTTTTTTTTTGTTCCGCTTTGTGGAAGTTAATCATGTCCAGGCTATTTTAGGCCATGGGCCTTGGTATGTTAGGTCATGTCCTTGTTGGTTTTCCAAGCATGGACCCAGGATTTTTTTGTCTCAGATGACACCAAAATGTGGGTTCTGGTCTGGATTGAGTTCTCTGGTCTGCCTTTGCCTTGTGTGCCCTTTCTAAATCACATTTCTTCCTCTTTGGGGAGGGTTGTTTATATTGAACCAGATAGGTTTTTCTAGGCTCGGCCCTAGAAGCAGGTTTGTGTGGAGGTGGACCTATCCAAGGATTTGAAAGAATCTATGGATATTCAAATAGGAGCTATTAGGCACACCCAAAAAGTCACGTATTTCAATTTGCTTAACACATGCTATCGGTTCCAATCAATTGACCACAAGATCAAGGACTACCCTTTAGCAGTGCCTCGTACACCATCCCCATCATGAGATGTTGAAAAGCCTTGTCAGACGGGGCCTTTTGCTAAGGCTAAAACAAAGTGGACCACGGTTACAAATCAGAAAAATAAGTCAACCAATTCTAGGTTGGCTCCCAAGACCTCTGAAGCACCCAAATTTGTTTCAAACCCTTCAGAGAAGGGGACAAATGTTCCTTCTGGAGCTACTACTATTTCGATGCAGCCCAAGTCAAAGGCGATGCCTCAACCTGCAGCTATTATATATGCTCAACCGAATATCCCTCCCATGACAGGAGCTCAATGACGGTCTCGCAATCCGTCTCCACCACCTGAAGAAGGAGAATATGTGCCAGAAAAGAGGAGGTTTTCACCCACTATTTAGCTTGGTTCAGTTCCACAATATTTCTTGAAGAATAGTTTCTCTTCCCTGGTTGAGGAGGAATTGGGTTCTGAAAGCATGGAAGAGTTTCATCCATGAATTTCCTCTCATGGAATGTTTGATGTCTAACAGACCTCTCTAGAAAGTATTATGTTAGAGATACCTTACAAAAATATTCTGGTATTGAAGTGCTTTGTCTCCAAGAAGTTAAAATTTATGGGTTTTTTCTTGCTTCAGCTTGTCATTCTATTTGGCCAGCCAGTACTATGTTTTGCACTCTGCATGAAGCTGGGCATGGCGGAGTTGTCACTCTTTTTGTCCCTACATTTGCATTCTTGTGTTGTGGATCATGGGACTAATCCTTCTCAATGGATAGTTTGGATTCTCCTTAACGTAATAATCATTCCTTCAAGATTATTAATGTTTATGCTTCTAATGATGTTGTGGAGTGCTCTTTTCTTTGGTGCTAGGTTGTTGATTCTTTACCAATTCCCACCTAGTTACTCTATGGGGATTTTTATATGGTCGAGGTGGCATATGACAAGGATGGCAACTTGCCCTTCCATTGGGCAGTTGGTGAATGGGAGGCATAGTTTTACATGCGTAACAAATTGGGGCTTTTTGATCCCAATATTTGTCGCCTCCATTCTCATTCCCTCTGGCTTACTTGGTGTAATTACAGGGCCGATTCTGATAGAATATTTAAGCGCCTTGATCAGGCCATGATCTTGGCTCAATCTTTTTTTTCTTTTGCCAACTCTTCCTTGCCAGTGAAGCTGTTAGTGGATGTGACTCTATCTGATCACTTCCCAATTTCTTTTCATATTGAATGGGCATCTTGTTAGCCTCACACGCATAAAACTCAATTCTTTTTTAACACGTCTTTTCTCTGCCACAAGCCCACTTTGGCCCACATTCATCGAGTGTGGAATTTGGAGTGTAGACCGACTAGCCAAATAGGTTGGATTACTTGGCAGAATGATGCAATCACCCATACTACTCAATTCTTGCACATTTATGAGTGCCAACTAACCATTTTTCACCAACGATCTTATGAAGCAACCACTACTGACTTGCATTCAGCTATGGAGGCTTTGGTGACCAACCCTATTTTCCCATTGCTTCAAGTCAGGGTGACATAATTAAGGCACAAAAAGAAAGTGGTTGATAATAAAACTTTTAGAGGAGCACAAATCAAAGCTTGACTACATTGGCTTAAGACTAGTGATCATTCCTCCAAAGAATTTTTTCTGGCACTCTGTGCCAGGTACTCATCCCTAGGAATAAAAAAATTAAGGATGGCACTTGGGTTCTCTCTGAGCTCCTTGACATTCTCCAAGATTTTGTGCGACATTATGAGTAGGTTTTCACTACACAAGATTCCATGCCTGTGCAATAACAAGCCCTTCAAGACTGTCTTGTTGTTGTGCCATATAGGCTTTCTTCAGCCCATAATTTTTTTTGTGATCTTACGGAAGCTATTTTTTCTATGGCCAATGACAAGGCCCCTAGGATTGATGGCTTCCCTTGTGAATTCTACAAAGCCCTTTGGGGTTGTGTTGGGCATGATCTACATCATGTTTACCTTGAGGCTTTTCAAACCAAATCTCTAGGCAATTTAATAAACAAGGGAAATATAAAGTTCATACCTAAGCTCGAGGATCTGGAGGACATCTACAACTAGAGGTCCATCACGCTTCTCAATGTCTCCTACAAATCATTGCCAAGGCTCTAGCTCTAAAAATATACCATCTCTTGCCTTAGATTGTGCGCCCAGAGAAAACTGGCTTCATCAAATCCAGGTTCATTATGGATAATATTATTGCTGTTTGGGAAGGCATGGAGTGGGCCCAACACTCAAATTAAAAAGTTGTGTTCATCAAAATTGATTTTACCAAAGCCTATGAACGCATTGAATGGCCTTTCATTCTTGTGATGTCGCAAGCTTTGGGGTTTGGGTCCAATTTCATTTAGTCTATTCATATGCTTTTTGTTGATGCCTTAACTTGCATCACCATTAATGACTGCCAATCTTCTTCTTTTGGTCATTTTCGCTCAATCCGGGAGGGGTGTCCTCTCACCCCCTCATTGTATGTGCTTATGACTGAGGGATTTGGTTACCTTCTAGCCCATGCAATTTCTCAGCAACGTGTCAAAGGGATTTCTCTCCTTAAGTCTAAGGAGCAACTTGTTAATGGCCAGTTTATGGATGATTCCTTTCTCACTCTCTTGGAGGAAGAAGAATCGATCACTGCTGCCCTTGATTGTCTCATCACTTTTTTTCTAGCCTCCGGCTCTGCCATCTAATGGCACAAGACCTTATGTTATAGGAAATATGTATTATCCACTCCTGCATGGCTTCAAAACTATAATTGGAAGTGGATTGGGAAAGGACAGATATTTCATTTCTTGGGCATCCCTTTAGCTTTCCAGGCATTTACTAGAGAGCTTTGGCAAGCTATTCTCTCTAGGTTCAAGAAGAATCTTGCTTACTGGATTACCAAGCCTCTTTCTCTAGCTAGAAAATTCTAGTTGTGCTCTAAATTTTTGGCAGCCACTGATGTTTACTACTCTTCTTGTTGGGCTCCCTCCAAAGATGCCTATGGAAGGCTTGAAAAATTGCTTCAGGATTTTCTATGGGCCTCCTCTGAAACCCACAAGATTTTCCATCGTGTTGCATGGGAGTTATGCTGCCACCCCAAAGATTTTGGAGGACTAGACTTCTCTCCACTCAATGGCAAGGGACTGCTCTTTGTGTCAAGTGGATTATCCGGGCCCTCACCAGAGATGAAGCTTGGAAGGTTCTCCTTAGACCTTGTATTCATTTCACATTTCATATTCATAGACCCACTTGGAAAGGAATAGGCTTCCAAACCCTCTTGGTTATGAAGGAGCCTATTCAAATTGTTGGAACTTTTATGGCCAAAAGCATTTGGTGTGCCTGGGAGGCTGTTAAGCCTTGTCTCCGTTGGGCTGGTGCTAGATTTCATGATGGGATTTCTCTTAATCAACATAATATTTGGTGGTCTCCTCTTCTTGAGAATAATGGCCAGCCTTTGGCTAAGTCACCTTGGCTTAAAGTGCTCAGATTTCACAAAAAGGGCACTCATACCCTGCAACAGATCTTTCACCGTCCCACTATGTGCATTATGTAGTGGGATACTTTTATGGCCCAGTACAAACTTCAAAACTAGGACTGTGTTACTTTTGATGGTATGGTGAGTGCCATTTCAGTAGAAATGCTTCATAAAATTAGCATTCGTGGGAACAAACATTGGTGGAAAGACTGGAAGTGGTTTCTGGATACTCCTCTCAAGAGTTACAAGCCGCGGCTTGGTTACAGGTGGCTTTCACCCCATTTTCCTATGATCAACTATTTGAACCAGAGGTGGCTTCTTCACACCTCTACTCATGTTTGGCGAAAAAGATTTGATGCCACTTGGTCTGCAAGTGTTAATCCGAAGCTGGCCCACTTTGCTTGGTGTATTCTTTTCCAAGGCTTGTCTATGGGTTCTCGGCTTATACACTTGGGGGTCCAGGACCCTCGTTGCCCTTTTTGTGGGAAATCTCAAAGATTTAAGAATATTTTCTGGTTTTGTCCCAGAGCTCAGTAGCTTTGGACTTGGATTCATGACTTCTTTCGGCCCTTTCGGCTGGAACCTTTTTCTTGGCATATGGTTCTACTGGGAGATCCACCTAGGATCCCTGCTAAGTTCACTCAAATTTGTCACACTTTCAGGGTGGAAATCCTCTTCAACATTTGGAAAGAAAAAATTATTGCATATTTTCTCATTCTCAAATCGATATTAATGTTTCTCTTTATGCTAAAGTAGTTATTTGTTCTAATATGCTCTTACAGATATAGGTGCAAGAAAACAAGGTTGCATTGGAGGTTTATCACCTCCATGTTATGCTGGACCTCTGGGGCAATGCCCTATGCACTGTGGCTTAGGTCCCCGACTCACCCTCCTCTTCTCATGGCCAGTCGCCCTCTCGAAGCCAGCAACATAGTGGCTCCATGCATCCACGCTCTCAGCCTCCTGCTCGGTGGGATTCTCTCCCTCCTCGATGTGCTCACTCTCCTCCACCATGGGTTGGTCAGGGATGGCCTTATGGTGGTGCTTCAGGGAGTGGTGGTGGTTGTTCTGGGTGGCCCTGTGATACTCCACCTACCTCTGGTTCTAGATGGCTAGATAGTGGTAAAATATTTCCGCTGTTGGCACTTGCAATCTCGCCCCGACGTGAGGAAGAAGATAAAGAAAAGAAAGATGATGATGATGGCTAGGGTGCTCCTCCTTACGTCGCTCCAGACCCCACTGATGTATGCGGGAAGAATATGAATGACAAAGACTCTCCCGGCTCTGCTGGCACTGCTTTGGCAGCCTAATGGCCTATTTTTTGTTTTTATTTCTTATGTTCTAGGCCCATGTGACTTGATTTTTGGTTATTTCTGGGTGTTTCCCAAGTGAATTTTGGGGTGTGTCTTTTTACCACCCACCTTTTTTTGTGAATATGTACTCTTATCTTTAAATTAATATAGATAGCTGCCTATGTATCAAAAAAAATAAAAAAATCAAGTAACTCATGACTCATGAAACAGTTCTTGTCTTTATTCCACCGATGCTCCCATGACCTCCACACATCAACCATCTAATCATCCCCTATTTTTCCATAATCACAAGGATAATTAGTAAATAATTAATGGTTTTGATATATCCTTAAGTTCCTATCTTTTCTTTACATTTTATCAAACATCCCTACATCCTTACCAAATAGTGGTAGGAACTATAGGGAATTCTATGGGAACAAAGAGGTAAAAAGAAAAATAAAGGGTGAAAATAAAGACACATTTATCCCTCATCATAGGGCACCTTCTTCATTCTTCCAACATATTGGAGAAGTTGAGGAAGTTATCCAATAAGTGGAGGAGATATAGGAACTGTTTTAAATAAGTTATGTGCCTTTATGATAGGAGAGGTCAAGGCTTGACCCTTTCTTCATCCATGAGCCTTTTTGGAGTGGGTTTAGGGGCTAGATTTTAGGATTTTTGGTTATGCACGACCAAGGGAGATTGTAGTCCCTATTTTCGTGCAACCATTTGGAAAAGCATAATTAACTTCAAACTTCATTTTGAAGCTAGTTCTTATAATTATCTTTTGTATACATTGTGACTTTTGAAGTCCTTTTCAATAGAAGAGAATATTTTTAACTCATTTTTTGACAGACATGTATAGCAGTTTACACCTTGGATTTTAAATAAGATAAGAAATTTTTCCTTCTTAATTTTTTGTTCTATTGTGTGCATTTGAATGATTGATGTAATAACTTGTGGAGTTATCTCATTCCTTGTCTTTGTGTCTCATTAGTAGAACCTTTATGAAGAAAGAATATGTATTTGCAGGCCATAAGTTGTGTTGAGATGCAAGTGATTCGAGTTGTGAAAAGTATTTTTTCCTTCTAGGATTGTATGCATTATATCATCCTTATGAAATATTGATGTAAAGGCAAATAAGTATTGAGTTGTGCATGTCAAATTTTTTTTGATTGAAATTGTGTGTGCAAAGAAGCTATTCAAGTTTTAGGTAATCAAATTTGGTGCATCACCCTTAGTCATAGGTTTTATTTTATGCAAATTTTCTTACCCTTTTCCTAACAAGAAGTAGTTTTTAGGTGAGTACCATAAGATCCAACTTGCATTGGAGGTTCTTTTCTACTTTAGGTAACACACAACCTAGGAAAGTTCCTATGTTTCACCAATATGCTAAAATCTGCAACTTAGTAGCGACATAATATTGAGTGACAACAATTTTTGGCACACCTCGTGGGACTGTGAACTGATTCTCGATCCATTTTATACATTTTTTTTATTGTTGTTTGTTGTGTACAAAAGTAGTTTCAACCTTTTAGAGGCGTTTTATTTACACACCTGGTGGCTCTAGAAAGATTATTTGTTGGTTTCAAGTAGGCAAAATGCTAATATGTTTTACAACCCATTATATCATGAATTTTTTTCTCCTACACCTCCTTTCTATCTATATCAGACTGAACCAACAACTGGTTTTAGTAAAAATACCTTTGCTACAAGAGGTTATTACCAAGTTTCATATTCCTTCCACCCACCCACCCATGCACAAACTTCCTGGCAACCTATCCCTACCTATAATAATTTGCAAGAAGATCATTTTTATCATAACCAACATGACTACTCTCTGAATCAGCCTCAAGATGCTAGAAACATGAGTATTAGCGAGATAGCATTAGACTTACAAAGGAAATTAGAGGCTATCACAAAGGAGCAAGAGTATAATATGCAGCAAGAAGAGCTTGCTCATCAAGCTCATATTCATCAATAGGAGGTGGAGGCACAAAGGTTTGAAGAAGAGATTCTTGCTAGACAAGTTGCAACTAAAGAAGAGCAAATAAAAGACTTGCTTTCACAAGTCCAAAGGTAAGAAATCAAATCAAGTACTTGCATTTCTAGTTTTAAACTATCTCCTCTTAGAACTATGATTCAACCTATGAAATAGGAAGCTTTCAAGTTTAAATTATCAAGTTTCATACAAGGTAAATCTCTTGAATCCTTTGAAAATATTATATTTCCAAAGTTCCAAATTTTAGAGCTCCTTCTCCATTACAAGATTCTAGACATGTGAAAATTCAGCCCCCTATCTCCATTTACAACCCTTTCAAATCCTCTTACCAACTAAATCTAGCATGGGCAACTATGATGAAATTGCTAAGTTGGAAGAGCATGTGTTAAAAATCCCAAGCTTCAAGCAAATCATTTATTCTCTTCCTAAAGAATTACCAAAGCATCCTATACTAGCCAATCCTCTATCAACACTCCCCAAATCTTTTGAGGAGCTACCCAATCATTCAAAATAGGAGGAGGTCGAGCTAGTAGTGAAACAAGAGTTTTTGTTTTCAATTCAAGAATCAAAATTGATTGAGGATCTTCCTCAAATGGAAGGCACTTGTGAGGTTAGTTATGAGGAAGAAAAATAAATATCTACTATTTATGAGCCTATGAATGGTGTGAATAATAAAAAATCAAAACTTTTTCAAGTAGGAGTTGAGGGTGATCAGTTGGAACAACAAGGTGCAAGGAAAATGGATGGGGAACAAAAGGAAGAGTTGATCTTCTCATTTTATGAGATACATTTTTTTGTTAACAATGATGAATATTTGAAGCAACAAGAAAATCTTGGAGATCTTGGTGATTTGTTGGTGTATGATGATGAAGGTGAGTTTGAAATCCTAACTTATGAAGAAGAAAGCATATGAGACACTATTTAGGGAGATTTAGATATTGATGAGCATGAAGTTTCCCATCAAGTTTAACAAGTCCCTAAATCAAAGTTCTTGCTCCACGAAGATGATGATTTTTTATGTTTTTTCAAAGGTTTAAGAGAGATTCAATAAGCCTAAAGTCAATCCTCCTATTCAAAGAAGAAAAGAAGATATTGAAGAGACATTTTTTAGGATGAGTTAGAAGTTTTTTGTTCAAGTTTGTACATCAATATAGTAGCTTCCCTTGAAGAGGAGATTTATGTGGAACAACAAGGAAACAAAGATGAAAAATTTATGATACAAGGTGATCCACAAGATTTAGGACTTTTAAATTAGCAAGGAAATGAGACAATTGTCCAGCCAACAAGGGAAATTCAACTTTTATCATTTCAAGAGGATGCTCAATTAGGCATCTAGTTTGGTTGGAAGACAATAAGAAAAAGCAGCCCCATGGCAACATTGATCTAGAGAATCAAAGAAGGTATGAATTTAAGCACAAATAGTCCACTTATTCACTTGATCACAATTAGTTCTCTAAGCAAGATAAGTGCTGGATATTTGATATTTTTGCATCTCTTTTGGTTGACTCACAAGCATGAAAATCATCCTAGGATGCTTAGAAAGGGTAGCTACTTTCAAGAATCAGTCAATGGTTTTGTTTAGGTAGTCCCTTTCTCAATTATTTTAGGTTATTATAGGTTGTTTTAGTAGTATTTTCCCTCTAAGTATTGTTTTGTATAGTTAGTCAGTTTTTCCTGAGTCTTTGGTAGGTGGAATAAGTTTTGAAGATTTTATACACTATTTTGGATGAGTTTCAGAAGTATGCAAGACTATTTATTAAGTCTTATCAGGTTCCTTTTGAATCTATGCCCAATGGATAAGTTCAAGAAATTGGTCTAGGATGCTTAGTAGGCAAGCATTTAACAGATGTCACCAAAAATGTTACCTAATTTTGCTTTCAGCTCAATCAAGTAAAGGTGGAACAACATTTGCAACTAAAGATAAAAGGTACACATAGTATTTATGCTAATGTTTTTATCATTACATAAAAGATGCTATCAAATGAACTTTCAGTTTTGTTATGCAAGTGTATACAAGAGAAAATATTGCACAAGTTTTGCATAAATGCCATCTTTGATTCATAATTATAAATGTATGGTGTCCCACACAAGCCGTGGGAATGATTGATTCAATGCAGTATAAGAGTAAACTATAAATTTGAAGAAAAAGAAGAGCATATGAAAGGAATAGGGATCTGTCATTGCCTAAATGATGAACCCCAAGGTTGAACAACTGCATCCTTGCTTCAACTCCTTTCGCTTGGTTGCTCTAGAAGCTGCTATGTTGTTCCAAAAATTCTTTCAAGAGATGATACAAGTTGTGTTAGAGCTTGAGATCCATATTGTTTGCATATATTACATCAACAAAAATATAATCTACTCTCATAAGGAATTGAAATCAGTTTTGTAGTTATCATAGATATCAAGGAAAAGTAGAAGATAATCATCAATCCCCATGAAATTTCGAGCTTCATTGTTTTATCTAACATGTTTGTTCACTGTGCAGGTATAGGTACATTTTTCATTTCTAGATTATTTTGCATTTGACATCATAGCATGCAGAGTAAAATGGGCTCCCACAAGGGCTGAGCCCAACATGCTTCCCTCTCAGGTTTTAAGAGGGATAGGAGTGTAAAGTCTTCATACTTGTCAACATTCATTGTAGCACAAAGTTTATCTTATTGGGCCTTGGATTCCAATCGACATTAATTTATCATTTATCAAAATACTTTTATGTAGTGTCGTCCATAGGAATGCCCCTAATTTTGGTAATACTATTGGGTTCCAACATAGCTTACTTGCCCATAGTATTATTTCTTGCTACTTTTTGAAGCTGGTATCCAAGCCTAACAATGTATTTGCCTGACTTATCCCCACACCATATAATCTCATCTTCTTCCTATGTGATAATAATTCTTCTTTTATTTAATCATATTTTAATGTTTCTTTAGTATTTTTCAGAATTGGCATTGCTTTAATCTTGATCTATTCCCTTAGATTTCGAAACCTTGGGGGGAATTTTTGATATAATCTCTTACTTTCTCCCCGAATTCCTCTTGCAATGCTTGTATACATTCCTTAATTCCATCCATTTCTTCCAACAACTTCTGTCCATTCTAGGAATCTCTCCAAAAGTCTACCTATATTCCATCATTGACCTTCCATGTCAAATGTTATGTAATGATTCTTATGCTTTCCCAAAGAAATTTCCATATGGCTGATCTCGTTGTTGTGTTTTCTTGGGTCAACATTCTTTCAAGATTTTGACAATCTAGATATTTCTATTGAAATATCCTGCACCATAGCTTTTGTAGATGCCTATACATTTTCCATGATAGTTTAGCTCCTAGGGCCATGTTCCATTATTTCATTTTTATCAATCCTGTACATTCTTCTTGCTTTGCTAGGCATGCCTTGTCCCAATATAGCAATGGTATCCCTTTTTCCTCTCTGGTGCTTTCCCAAAGAAAATTTTTCATGAAGCTTTCAAGACTTGATTTAGCCTTATGTGTAATTTGAAAGCATGAAATTGTGTAAATTGGAGCAGCAGCTAGTACTGATTTTATCATTAAAATTCACCCAACTAGAGACAGCCACCTATTTTTCCAAGCCACAACCTAGTTTTGACACTTTCCCAAAACCTCTTCCCAATGTTGTGATCAACATTGTCCTATGATTAGGGGTGCCCCCAAATGCTTGGCTAGGAGTGTGTTAATATAAAATATCACAATCTTTGCAATTCTCTTTTGTAGCACCTTCTTCTTATTGAAGAAAATAATTAAGGATTTATCCTTGTTAATTGCTTGCCCTGATATTCTGGTGTATTATTCCAGTGTTCCCTTGATTACCTTAGCCTCCTTCAAGGTTGCTTCACCAAGAAGGAAATTATCATCTAAAAATTATGTATGTGTGGTGGAGCAACACCCTTGAGTAGGGAATTTCCCTTTCCATAGATTACTTTCTTGTTTTACCTTAATAGTTCTACCCCAACACTTCTATCATATTTATGAATAGGAATGTGGATATGGGGTCCCCTTGCCTTAGACCATTAGTGGCTGAAAAAAAACCACATACTGAGCCATTTACATTGATTATCTTACTATGGATATGCAATGATGCATCATCTTTATCCAATCCATATTGAAACCAAATCTCTGTAGGACCTCCATCAAAAATACCCATTTTACTCTATCATAAGCTTTGCTTATGTCCAACTTGATCATCATTCCTTGGATTTTCTCATTTTCCATTGTGTGAGCCACTTCATTTGATATTATTCTATCCACTATTTCTCACCCTGGAGTAAAACCACTTTGCTCTTCTGAGATAATTTTTTTGAGCATCTTTTTCAATCTATTCGACAATATTTTAGTAATGATTTTGTATACTATGTTACATAAAGAGATTGAATGATATTCATTTAACAAACTAGATTACTTTTTCTCTGGGATCAAGGAGATTGTGGTATTATTCATATCCATCACAAATTTTTCTTTTTCCTAAAATCTTCCACCATTTTCCCTTGGGGCCTTCCCTTGGTGTAATTGGAATGTGGCATCCCACACTTCTTCCTTTGATATTGAGCAAACTAGCATTTTATTTTCTACCTTTGTGACTATCCTTGGAATACAATCTAACATGGTTTCTCTCCCTTAGCCTCCCACCCCCTTTTCAACTCCCAAGATATTTTTGAAGAAGGAGATCATTGCCTCCTCAATCTCTTCTTTCTTCTTAAGGGGCACCCCTTGTTCATTTTTTGTTTCTTCAATTCTATTAAATTCTCTTCTTTCTCTTGCAGTGGCATGAAAGAATTTGATATAGATATCTCCTTCCTTTAGCCATGTTTCCCTTGCCTTATATTTCCAAAATATATCTTCCCTTTTTAATAGTTCTTCATGCAACTACTTAAGTGATATCTGTAGATGTGGGAAAAATGAGTCTGAAATCTTATTGGATTAAGATTTAAATTTACAACATCCTCAATGAAGTTACCTACAAAACACACACATGCAAAATAAATATCTAATCTAAACACAAATGCATGCTAATAGGAATTCAGTCCATTGTCTTCCTACAATCAAAATATTGTGTTGAGAAATAGGTGCTCTCAGAAGCACACACAAGAGATTATGATTGACAGATATGAGAGATATTCAAATGAAGCTAAAATGAGAGAAATGCAAAATACTAGTGATGAATGCAAAGATACTATGAGCAAATAGATATTAAAAAAGAGTGAAAAACAACAAGTGCAAGAAGTGGATGCAAAGATCATGGATGCCTTAGATGAGAGGGGGCTATGTTTAAATAGGTGTCCTCAAGGTGAATCTAGATTATAGAACGAAAGTGGGATAAAATATTGACTTGGAAAAGTATATCCCACATGCATGAGATGAGCGAAATAGAAGAAGTGGAATAAGATAAATAGGTGATAAAGTGGGTGTGAAAGAGGTTAGAAGAAGAATGTAATGGAGAATATTAAAATAGATGAAATAATATTACTAAATGGATTAAATATATGAAAATTATGGTATAAAGAAGGAAATTGTATTATGACATATAATGAAGAATAATAATATAATAATATTCAAATCCACTTAATGATTGGAAAAATTTGAATAAGAGGATGATTTTAATGAAATTTTTTATGTGTAAATTTTGCCCCTCTTTGAGACAATGCAACCTATCACATTGTTTCAAAGAAAAAAAGATCAACTAATACATTCCCCAGAGATATCCTTGTCAGGATAATGATGAATATAATATTCCCCCTCGAGAGATTAATCTAACAGATTGTAAAATGATTAATCTCTTGATAGATTATGGGAAAATGATTAGATTATTTATATTGCATAAGTGATTGAGTGGTGATGAACATTTTGATGAGTCTAGTTTATGGTCTAATTATTGATAGAGTTTATTATCCATTTTTTGTAGTTGTCATAGAATTTGATGCTTGGATGTTGACCTTTCTATAATATTTCCTTAAAGCCATAGACTTTGGACATGAGTTTATTTTCATAAATTTTAATGATATTGACATGTTATATGAACCATCTGTGTTAATTCTGCATGTGATTATAAATGCCACTTTGAGATAGTTACATATATGTGGTTGTTGTGCATACTAATATTGTCATGCAGATATAATTAGAAGCCTGCAACTAGGAGAGATTTTGCCAGCTGGAAATTTTCCATACCAGTCAACAAGGTGGTCATTTAATGGAGGGAGGACTCTCGGTGGTAGAAATATTCCTCATTCAAATCAAACCGTAACTGCCTTGTAATGGTATTAATTTTTGTTGAGTAGTTATAGGCATTACTGCTATGCTAGATTCGTGTTAAGGAAAACATGCCTGATAGATTCTATCCATGCGTAGTCACCTCTCCACTTTCTATGCTTTCCCTAATGTGGCATCCTCCACATCTATTGGAGTTGACTGCCTTACTAGGTGATTAGATACATAAGACTCTGATGCTCCTTCTGGGTTAGAATTGGAGGTTGCTCAATCTAATAATATACTCGCACTCTTGAGTTTTCCATAATATAGTCATGTTACTCGATTGTACTCATGTTTTTCAACGAAGGAAATGAAGTTATAAGTTCATGCATCTGAGTTTACATTAGTTTTAGGGGATACTCATCCAAGGGGGCCGACTTGGTGAGTATTTTGTTCCATAGATTAGACTAGTTTAGTTGTTATTCTATGTTCAGTAATTAGTTAAGAATCTGGCATTATTTGTACCTACAACCACTAGAATTCCATTCTGTGACTATTCCTATAGCCAAAGCAGACATAGTAGTTTCTTGTTTGTTTGCTCAAATTTTCATTTGTATCATGCATTCCAGCTTAGTATAGTTGTTGATTGAAGCTCAACACTTATGTTATTTCCTTTCAAGCAATTTACTTTCAACATTGTGTCTTTCTAAGTTGTAGGATGGATATGGTTACTTTGGATTCCTAGTTCACATACAGTGTTGACCCATTTACAGTTTACATCCCTAGGTTGAAAATTTAAATGCACCTTCATGATGATTGAAATAGCTATTTAGGTTAGATGTCCAATCCCCAAATCATATCTGTGAAGGCTTAGCTATTGAATCATTGTGGGAGGCTGACATTTTTGGCACCGTTGTTGGGGATGGTGTCAAACTGGGGTGTTCTTTGGATTCATTGATATTTTTCTTTCTGTAGTGTTTCTAGAAGTTGTTCTTAGTATACCCCTCATTTAGGAAGTAATGACCCCCTATTCTTTTGCTAATTTTTTTTGTGAGCTGGTTGATAAGTGAGTTTATACCTATATGGATAGATAAAGGAGAAGAGACGCTCGTGGGAGAATCCTTCCTAACAATATTGATCTATTCTAGATAATTAAGTATCAAAACCTACCTAGAGACGAAGAAGAAGAGCCACACCTCTTTATTGATACATTTCCAGATCTGACCAGTTCAGAAGCTTCCTCTGAAGATCAAAATCTGATTGAGAACCCCTTTGCTTTGGAATTTAATTAGGTAGGCATGTGTGATGCAAATGGAAATAGACCTAACCAACCAACTTTTCCTTTCCCCATTTCTCATCAGAATGAAGTAGACAACCTCAAAAATATCCCTGCTTCAATTCTTCCTAAGTTCTATGGACTTATCACAAAAGATCATGATAGATTCTTGTTCAAGTTGGATAAAATTTGTAGAAGTTATGATTACACCACTAATTCCCATAGGCTTAATCTATTCCATACCACCTTGAAAGAAGTTGCATTAAGATGGTTCATGAGCCTAGGAAAAGATATTGTGGAGACTTGGGAGGACATGAAGAAAAATTTCCTTGAGAAATAAAAGGAGTATTGTAGGGGCAATGACATGAGAGGAGGTGAAATTTTTAGGATGCATCAAAAGGAGAATGGGAGCTTGGAAGATTATATTTCAAGGCTTCTATTTTTCCTACAAAAATCTCCACACCATACACTCAATGAAGAATAAAAAAAGCTACTTTTCTTGAGAGGAATTAATGACAACTGCACAGATGCCTTGGACCTGATGGGAGGAGGAGATATCACCCAAGCTCCTTGGGAAGACATCAAGAAGATATGCCAAAAATATTATAAGACAACTTCAAAGAAGGGGAGAGCTTACCAATCTTCCATGGGTAAGTCATCTACCAGTGGATTTTCAAGGATGGAGATTACTCACTTACTGGCAGAATTCAAGCAAGACATCATAAAAAATCTAGATACTTAGCTGGATACACTTCAATCCAAGAAGAAACAAGACGAGGCAAAGGCAATGTTGACAGAATATTTCCCTCATTGCAAACAAAGGAAGAAGGACTACAGATGTAAGATAATAACTAATGTTGACAACAAGCATATGGCACCTGAGCTCAAGTCAATCCAGGGTGGAGAAGATAAAGTCTACTTTGTTCCACAAAGGAGGCCATGGGCCCCAAGACAAGGTATGCCACCAAATCCACTATCTTTTTCTAGGCCATATTTCAATTTTTATTCATCTGGTAACTAATGGAAGGATATCCACCACAACTTTAGAATAACCCTCCAAATTCCTAGCCTAATCACCAAAATTCTCCACCCTAGTGGAAACAACCCCAAGTGAATTGGTAGCAATTTTAGGGAAATCGGTAGCCACCTCCAGGAAATTGGCAACAAACATCCCAATAAAGGGGAGGACAAAAATGGCCAAACCAGACAACCAATTACATGTAGCCACCTTCCCAGCCTCAAAAACTTGCTATAATACCTCCTCTTGCTAGTTCAAATTTGAATGCACCTAAGCCTATTTAGCTCCTAACCCAACCCACACCTAACCCAAATAATAAACCACAACAACAACCTGCATACTCTATTGATTCAAATCAAATCCCTACATATGTTGTGAGTGTAAGTAACATCTGCTTGCATTCAAGGACTAATTTTCTAGCTCCTTCCACACCCATCATCACTGAGCTTCCTGTAGAAGAAAAGGAGCCTTTGAATTTCCCCATTCAGCCAAGTGCTCCTAAGAATCCCGAACTAGTCCCTGTCAAGCAGACCGAACTAGAACCACCATTTCCCCAAAGGTTGGAAATTATGAAACAAAAGAAAGAAAATGAGGACACAAATTTTGACATTCTAGATCAGTTGAAGAATATATGTGTCCAAATACCTCAATTTCAGGCCATAAATATATGTTCCCATATATGGCAAGGCAATCAAGGAAGCATGCCTTAAGAAGCCAAGCAGGAAGAAGAAAGACCCCACCACGGTTTGGGAAAGTCACTATCCCCAAATATAATGACCTAGGGAGTCCTATGGTAGGAGTTGTTATAAATGGGGTCAAGATAAAGAATGTTTTCATTGATTTGAGAGCAGCGATAAATGTGATGACTAAGGAAATCCTGCAACAACTAAATGTTACAAGCATGAGACCTACTCCTACTGTCCTACAACTTGCAGATAGTTCTACTGTTAAGCCTGTTGGGATAGTAGAGGACCTTGTGGTAATTGTAGACTCTTGGGAGTACCCAATAGATTTTATGATTCTTTCTCATCAGGAAACACTAGGTGGGTACCCCATTATTCTTGGAAGGCCATGGTTAGCAACAACAAATGCTTATATTGGATTCCAGATAGGAGACATGGCCATTTCTGATGGAAAGAGCACCAAAAATCTTATTCTCTACCCTCCTGCTCAGCCCTCCCATGATAAGAATGATCTTGTATGGCCACATGTTGGTGAAGAGGTAGAGGAAATTAATTCTATGGCATAGCTTATGATGCTCAACAAAACTTCTTTCATGTAGCTTCAAGATGAAGATGAAGTATTGTCTAATATAATTCAGAACCATTATGAGGTAGAGGAAGCATAATCCTCTCATGCATTCAATTATGCTAATATAGTAAAGACACTCCTACACACTCTTCCTACAATCACTTATCTTGTAGATGCTCTTCCTACAGCCGCTTGTCCTGCAGATGCTCTTCCTGCAGTCAAACTTCCTGCAACAACATGTATGTCTCATAAATTGCTGCCATATGAACTCAAGGTACCAAGCATTAGTGAATTAGCTATGGTAGAGCTAACTACACAAGTACAAGTGTCAGAAGGGAAATATCTAAATATTAACAACAAATTGAGTGAAGAACAACAATTGTCATTGGAAAACTTGCTAAGGGCCCACCCATATGCATTTATGTGGGATTATCATGATATGAAGGGATTGGACCCTAAGATTTGCACTCATAGGATATATATATATATATATATATAAGAAATTATTGTACACCAATGAGGTAGCCACAAAGAAGAATTAACCCTGCATTGAGAGAAACAGTAAAAGGAGAACTCCAGAAATTGCTAGATGCAGGATTTATCTACCCTATCTTAGATATCCAATGGGTGTACCCATTGGTGATTGTTCCTAATAAAGGAGGGAAGTGGCAAATTTGTGTTGATTACAGGGAACTTAATGTTGCCACCAAAAAGCACCATTTTCCCTTACCTTTCATAGATCAAGTTTTGGAATCACTTGTAAGAAAGTAGTACTTTTATTTCCTAGATGGATTTAGCGGCTATAACCAAATCCAAATTGCACCAAAGGACCAGGAGAAGACCACCTTTACCTATCCATGGGGGACCTATTCCTACTCAATACTTTCATTTGGCTTATCCAATGCACCTACAACTTTTCAGAGGGCAGGTATTAGCATATATTTAGATATCTCTCTTGATTGCATGAAAATATATATGGATGAATTTACCACTTATGGTGCTGATTTCAATGATGCATTGGAAAATATTATGAGAGTTCTACAGAGATGTGAAGACCACAATATATCTTTAAATAGTGAAAAGTGCTTCATGATGATGCAAGAAGGTGTAGTTATTGGCCACCACATTTCACACAAAGGAATTCAAGTGGATCCTGCAAAGATTGAGGTGATCACCAATCTTCCTATCCTTGCAAAACAAAAAGATGTTAGGATTTTCTTAGGAAATGCAAGTTATTATAGGAGTCTCATCAAAGAATTCAACAAAATGGCAACACCATTATATAATCTCCTAACTAAATATGTTGAATTCCAATGAATAGAAGATTGTGACAAGGCATTTGCTGATTTGAAAGCAGCTTTAACTCATGCTCCTGTATTCAAGGGTCTTAATTGGGAGCTTAATTTTCACATCCATACAGATGCATCAAACTATGCCATAGGAGCAGTCTTAGGATAGAAAGAAGGAGCAACTAAAAGTGCTATTTATTTTGTCAACAAAAATCTACAAGGAGCTCAATTCAATTATACGGTGATAGAAAAGGAAATGTTGGCAGTGATCTATGCCCTAAAAAAGTTCAAGAACTACATAATGAGTTACTAGATCTTTGTGCATAGCGATCATGCAACCATTAGATACCTCATGAATAAACCCTCGATCTCAGGTAGGATAGCGAGATGGTTATTGCTGATGTAGGAGTTTAACATAACAATTGTGGATGAACTAGGGAAGGCCAATGTTGTAGATTTTCTTTTGAGGCTGACTAAATCAAAGGACAATCAAGTTGCAGATAACTCTTTCCAATGAGCATATATTTTCCATCAGTGTGTAGACACCTTGGTATGCTGACATAGCTAATGAACTAGTCACAGGGAGAGTTCCTCCTCACTTCTCTCCAAAGAGAAGAGGGTGCTAATTGAAAAATCTTTTCCTTTCTCATGGATTGTTGGATGCTTGTTTTACATTGGACCAGACCATTTCATGAGAATATGTGTGAGGAAAAATGAGATATATGAAATTTTTCATGCATGTAACAATGAACCCTGTGGAGGGAATTTTGTAGCCAAAAGGACATCAATGTAAATTTTGAACATAGGATAATACTAGCCCACACTCCATAAGGATGCAAGGAGATATACAAGGAAGTTTGACTGATGCTAGAGGATGGGTCGGCCAACCAAATCCGATGAGATGCCACTTCACCCCCAGGTAGTAATCACTCCATTTAATAAGTGGGGATTGGACTTTGTAGGACCCATTGATCCTCCATCAAAAGGAAAATATTATATCTTGCTATGCATTGATTATGTAACCAAGTGGGTAGAAGTTAGGGCCATGAAACATGCAAGAGACAATAAGGTTGCAAAATTTCTTTATGAGAAAATTTTCACATGGTATGGAGTTCCAAGAGAGATAGTGACTGATCAAGGGGATCAATTCACTTTGACCCTTGTTACAACACTGGTCAATGAGTACAACATTAGTCACAAAATTCTACTCCATATCACCCATAGGCCAATGGTTAAGTTGAGGTGATCAACAAAGAAATAGAAGTCATTATGACCAAAACAATGGCTATCCATAGGAAGGATTGGGTGAGAAGATTACCAAAATTTGTTTGGGCTTATAGAGCTACATGGAAAATAACTACAAGATTCACTCCATTTGAGATATTGTATGGAAAGACAACTATGTTTCCCATTGAATTTGAGCATAAGACTCTTAGGAGTGCAGTGGACTTAGGGATGGATATCTTTAAGGCATAAAGGGACATAATCATGCAGCTAAATGCTTTGTATGAGATGAGGAAGGCATTTTTGCATCACACAAAGGTAGTGTAGAATCAGAGAATATAGTGGCATGAAAAATTCATCAAGGATAAGAAATTCCAGCCAAGTGATTGGGCACTAATCTATGACTCAAGGTATCAAGACAATGCAGGAAAATTGCAGACAAGGTGGCTAGGACCATATGAGGTTGTTGAAGTTTTTCCCAATGGAGTTGTTCAGCTCACTACCATTAACCTTGTCATATTTAAGGTACTAGTGAATGGTCATCATCTGAGATTGTATCACAAGCCAAATTCTAAGGAGGAGTTCCTGCAACAATTCACTCAACATGCAACACCCAAACTTCCTGCAGCTGAAGAAAGTGGACCTAGTGTCCCTCCTTCTGGCTAACTAAGGTATGTAACTTGTCATAATAAAGACTTCCACTTCTGTGGGGTCCACTTCTTCACCCATCCACCCATCCATTCCATCTTTCTCTCTCTTCCATCACTCCACCATCATTTCACTTCACTTTATTTCACTCTATTTCGTTCCACCTCATCCCATTCCACTTTCATTAATTGCTCAGTTGATTTTCATGAAAAACAACTCGTACTTTCTCCATAATCTTTACAATAAATCTTTCATGAATTCAACTATGTGCACATCAATTGTTATATCTTAATTGTCTTTTAGTGCATTTATTTATTTTTTATAAATTAATATGGATGTTTGTCGTAACATGCAATTATTCCCTGCCCTTGTCAAATCATCATTCCACCTCACATGTGAGGGCACATGTGCAAATTTAGGTTGGGGGAAAAAGTGCAAATACCATGTCCACGCGTCTGTTCGTACTAGCTCATGTCAGCAAAATTTAAGTATTGAGCCGATTTAAATTTTGAGTGAGATGACAACTTGTATGTGTGAAAGGACATCAACCACTGTCATTTTCCTTAATCATAGTCTACATTTATTACTCCTTTACTGCCTTATTTTATCCTATCATAATATTAAGCCAAAAGGTAAAATTCAGTTGATACGAGCATTGGAAATTTGGCAGCATTGCAAGAAGGAGAAGTTTGGTTTTCAGACGAAGGTTGCAAGAAGAATTTTTTTTGCAGAGAAATTGTTCAATTGTAGACAATGGGAGGTGGGTTATTTCGAAGTGAACCCACGATTCATGATGTATTACTACAAGATGCACCTTGCTTGGCCGAGTTCAGAAACTATAGATGGATAGACTATTTCCTAAAGCTGAATGGTTTTGATTAAGATGTTGTATTGGAATTTTCCCAGACATTGTTTGAAAGAAAGGCCACCATAAAGGGGTTGGAGTTCATGGCCACTGAGGAAATAATTGCAGAAGTTACAAGGTTTCTTGCCAACGATGAACATTACCCTACTACTAGAGATGTCAGGTCAGCTAGGGCTGAATTTACGGAACCTGGTGACCCTTCATTGAGCATGGACAAACAAAGAGTGAAGAGAATTTCTCTGCCCAAGCCATGGAAGTAGGTAGTTGTTTATGTTGTGAAGTATATTTCCTGTAAAGGTTGTCAGTTGAATCTTCATTCTGTGTATTTCAAACTCCTAAACCACATGAGGCACGAACAAAGAATGAATGTGAAAAACATGCTATACCACCTTCTTTCAATCATGGCGACTGATACCCAGAAAGGTAGGGACAACTCTATTTCCCACCATTGTTTGATCAAATTACTAGTTGAGAAGTCTCTGCATGATGTGTCTGATATATCTTGGGAGGAATTCTTCAATATTGATCAAATTAAACTAGAGCATTTGTAACCTAGGGTTTTGCCTCAACCTCGTAGGATTAGTAGGAGGGTGAGCGTTGTTCGAGCCACTCTTGGAGCTTCAACTTCTAGAGTGATCCCTAGTGTAAACCCTCCTGTAGCCGAGAAAACCATAGAGATTAGTTCTTCTGAGGCTGAACATTTAAAAAAAATAAGTTCCTCTCTAGATTCTGATGATGATTTCCCTCTTGGCACCCTAATGAGAATGAGGGCACAAAAGAAGAAGGTAGAGATAAGAAAAGGAAAGGTTAAAAATAAAATGATAGAAAAAGAAGTTCCAAAATTAAAGAAACGAAAGGGTAAAATTGTTCTTCTTGCAACAAAGGAAAAGTGAAGAAATCCCCCTAGAAAATCAAGACCCACTAGGCCAATCGTTTGCATATCTCCCGAAGGAAGCCCTAAACCTAGAGAAGCATCATGGAGGGTACAAAAGCTCTGATGGAGCATGTGAATTTCAAGGAAAAATATATATTTGAGGAAGCAACAAACTTAACGCTGACAGATCTTGTTGAAATCACATAACAAGTAGAAAACCAAAGGAATGAGGAAAATCAAGATCTCTTGTAGAAAGAGAATAAGATAGAGTTCCTACAACAAGAAAAAAAGCAAGAGTTTCTATAGCATGAGTAGGAACAAGAACTTGAGGCCCTACAAATAGAATTGGGAGAATAGCCAGCACCGCTGCAACCGGAATTGGCTAAGCAAACAAAAGTCCTGCAACTGGTACCCTATGAAGAGCAAGCAAAATTTCCAGGTAAAATGTTGGTAGGAATACACAGGCCCTCTGATTTTTCAATGCACATGGTAGTTATGAAATTATGGAAAGAAGTACAAAGGAGGGAAGAAGAATGGAATGTAGAGAAACATAGAGAAACGTAGGCTAACGAGGAAAATTGAAAAGAGAGATGAAGAGATTGAGAATAAGAATGAAGAGATTGCCGCTTTAAAGAAAAAGGTGGATGGCATGGCAACTTTAGTACCTCAAATATTAGAGTGCAGGGATCCTCTAAGGTTCTATGCTCTGTATTTAAAGGAGAAACATATTTCTTTTAAGCTAGCAAGGATTGTTTAAGGTTTGAACCCTTCCAATGAAACCCCTCTTGAATTTTTCAATGCTTATCAGATTGCTCCTCCTAAAATGAAGAATCTGTTGTGTGAGTTCTATTTGCATAATTATGCTGTGACCAAAGACCATGATTGGAATCCACTGTTGTATGTTGGAGATGTCAAATTAAGGGCATTTATGTCCTGGATACAAAACAAAGTTAATTGGAGGAAGAAATTCAAAACTTATAGGCAAATTGAATCAAACATTCCCCTACCCATTAGGTATGAATCTAGAAAACCAAAAGAAATCTTCAAGGATTGGCTTAGATTTCTTTACCAACCGATGGCAATAGGATCCTAGCTAAGAGAGAGGAACTTTATAAAGAATATGAGGAGATAACAAAAACCATAGGAGAATCTGTAATGGGTACATGTCACAAAGGTGGAACAACATAACTGATGATTTGAAACAAGATGAGCCTCATTCCATGCAGAACTATGTTGCAACACTTAAGAGAGTTGATTGATATATATAGATTGGGAGGACAAAGGGGCGATTTTGGCTTCCACTGATTTTTCAGCCACCTATCCTACTATGGCCTATGCCAAAGTTCAGGTACTACTGATATGACATAGTTGTAGAGAAACAAAGATGGAGCAAGTTGGACAGACAACAAGGGTTCTATTGGGATCCTAATTCAAACACAATAGAAACTGATGTAGGACAACTAGCAGTTACAAATTTTAGGGTATTGACCAAGAAAAAGCACAACTCTCCCTTTGCTGGAGGACCGACAAGATATAGGTTGGGGGGAGTGATGAGTCTAGTTTATGGTCTAATTATTTATAGAGTTTATTATCCATTTATTGCAGTTGTCATAGACTTTGATGCTTGGATGTTGACCTTTCTATAATATTTTCTTAAAGCCATAGACTTTGTACATGAGTTTATTTTCATAACTTTTAATGATATTGACATGCTATATGAACCATCTATGTTAATTATGCATGTGATTAATGAATGCCACTTTGAGATAGTTACATATATGTAGTTGTTGTGTGTACTAATATTGTAATGTAGATATAATTAGAAGCCTGCGACTAGGAGAGATTTTGCTAGCTGGACATTCACCATACCGGTCAACAAGGTGGTCATTTAATGGAGGGAGGACTCTCGGTGGTAGAAATATTCCTCATTCAAATCAAACCATAACCACCTTGTAATGGTCTTAATTGTTTTTGAGAAGTTATAGGCTTTACTGTTGTGCTAGATTCACATTAAGGTAAACATGCTTGACAGATTTTGTGTGTGCATAGCCGCCTATCCACTTTCTATGATTTCCCTAATGTTGCATCCTCCACATCTATGGGAGTTTACCACCTTGCTAGGTGATTAGATAAATAAGACTCTAATGCTCCTTCTGGGGTTAGAATTGGAGGTTACTCAATCTGATAATGTACTTGCACTCTTGAGTTTTCCATAATATAGTCATGTTGCTCGATTGTACGAGCATGTTTTTTAATGAATGAAATGAAGTTATAAGTTCATGCATATGAGTTTACATTAGTTTTAGGGGATACTCATCCAAGGGGGCCGACTTGGTGAGTATTTCGTTTCGTAGATTAGACTAGTTTAGTTGTTATTTTATGTTCGGTAATTAGTTAAGAATCTAGCATTGTCTGTTCCTACAACCACTAGAATTCCATTATGTGAGTGTTCTTGTAGCCAAAGCAGACATAGTAGTTTCTTGTTTGTTTGCTTAGATTTTCATTTTTGTCATGCATTCCAACCTAGTATAGTTGTTGATTGATGCTCAACACTTATGTTATTTCCTTCCAAGCAATTTACTTTCAGCATTGTGTCTTTCTAAGTTGTAGGATGGATATGGCTACTTTGGATTCCTAGTGCACATACAGTGTTGACCCATTTATAGTTTACGTCCCTGGGTTGACAATTTAAATGCACCTTCATGATGATTGAAATAGCTATTCAGGTTAGATGTCCAATCTCTGAATCACAACTGTGAAGGCGTAGTTGTTGAATCATTGTGTGAGGCTAAGACATATGATGAAAATGCATAGTTGATGGGAATAACTGAACAATTTATGGAAATGATCAATATAGCTAGATTGATGAGTTGATTAAGCTGATTGGGCTGATTACTGAGTGAGATTGATTCTAGCACAATACAAGTTCATACAATGATTGATTGATTGATTGATTGATTAGGGGGTTATGAGATTTCAAGGAGGAATTTTATTGATTTGAGATTTGATTTAAGAGAGATACATTAGTTGGATAAAGCAATTGATTGGTTTTTTTTGCGACAAGGAAAATGAACAAAATGATGAAGAGAAAATAAGGGGAAAGACAATATAAGAAATGATCGATGAAAGGGAGAATGCAAGGTGATGAGAGTTCTTGTGATTTTTAATTGCTTATATCATCATCAAGATTGTTATGTCGTAAATTAGTATAAGCGTCTAGATAACATGAACTTCTAGATGACCTGAATACTGTTTGCATTTTCATTTAGCAATGAAATATAAGCATCTAGGTATACAAACCTTAGATGACTTGAATACTTATTGCATGGAAGAAACTATTAGACAAGGGATTCTCTCATTCACACTAGACTCATACGTCCTCGATGATTTTAGATAACCATGTCTTAAGACAAGTCATCTTGTGAATAAGAAACAATCCACAGATAGCAAACAAGTCAACATGCCCCATCCTCACCTCTCTAGTCAAAGATATCTTTGAGAAGCTAAAAGACATGCCACAAAAGATAAAATCATAAATCAATCAAAAGACCGACAAACAAACAAACATCATATTTCCATGTAGATTTGATTCTTGTCACAATTTATGCATTTGGTTAGATCTGAAAAATGGGTTGATAGGTAGGTTGTAGTGTTCATTTGATTTTCAATCATGACATGTTTTAATTTTGTTGAAGTGAAAAGGTGTGCGGCAATCTGAAAGTGTCACTTTTTTTTGTAATTTTTAGCATTATTAATTTTTTTTTTGGATTTTTGGATTTTTGAAATATTTGATTTTTTAAGATTTCTGGTGTAGACACTTAAAATATGCATGCACCTTATTTTGATCATATTAACATTGTTTCTTCCTTAATCATACTCTCGGCATTTCATCATAATTCTATCTCTTAATTTAATAAATCACTATTTATCTGATTAAGTCTATCAACCCCTCTGATTAAATTAATCAATTTAATTTAATTTAATTAACCTAACATATCTGTTTAATTAAATAAATCATTTTATTTAATTAAAATCTCTAAAGTCCTCCTATTAATTTAAATAAATTAAACCTTATTTGATTTAATCTAACATATTCCTTCTTGATTAAATAAATCAAATCATTTATTTAATAAATCATTTTCTCTCAATTCTTGACTTAAATCAATTCATAAATCTAAGTCTAAATTGTCACATCACCTAATTCTTCATTAAATTAATCAAAACATTGATTAAGTTAATCCCTCTCACTAAAATCTTCTAGAGAATGCAAGTTGCACAATAAATCAAATACTTTGATTTATTAATTCTTCTATTTTCCCTCACAAAGCATCAAAAGGGAATATTCCCTCATTTGAATTCAAAAAGGCCAAGTGGACTTGGTCCTTCCAACAAAGCATTCAATGCCTCTTACATGTCTTTGACCTTGAGCCAAGTGATATTTACTTCACTTCCCTTCCCCCTTCAACAAGTCAACTCAACATTTCAAATTCAGATTTATGCATTTATTATGCACATTTGCCAAAATGTGCTCATTCCTCATCCAATCACATGTGGACAAGTGGCACAATGCCATTGGATTATCCTTTGTCCCACATTACTCAATCTTTCTCACTTCTTCCAAATTGAAGTCTATAAATTGGAGACTTCTCTCCTCATTTCTCATCCACAATTCACATGCAAAGTTACTCTCTCCAATTGAGAACTAATTTTGCTCATTTCATCCGAGCATCCACCATATTTTCACATTTGCACCAAGGTTATGCTCAAACCTCTTTGGAGATTTGACCATTTCTTCATCAATCATATCATTGCTACTTAGGAATTTGGAAAGGGCCAATTGCAACACATCATTGGCACCAATTCCCCCATAAGATCATCATTCTATTGGCTAGATTAGGATTTACTTTCATATCATTTAAGTTTTGCTCTTCATTTCCTAATATTAGCTTAAATAGGTGTATTTCATGGGGAATCCTTCATATTTGCTTGCATTTTGATCTAACACTAACAATGTTTGTCGTCTTTGTGCAATTGTAGGTTTAGGGGTTCACATTTTGGCACTAGAAGGAGGGCATGAACAAGATTTATCATGTTTTTTTTAATTTCCGCGGTTTTTTTCACGTTTTTTGCTCACATACAAGAAACTGCACTGCGGTGGACTCATATGTGGCATTGTATTGCACCGCACCCCTAGGAACCCGCGACACCATATAGCACCGCAACTGCTTCCCACGTTTCAAATTTGAAAATTTGCCAACTTCCGTCGCTTCCAAACTCCACCGCGTGCCAAACTCCACCACACCCGCAGTCTCTATCTCTGCAGAGCACCACATACAGTCAATCGTGCGACACTGTATGGCACCGTTGGTTTTCTAAATAGCACTGCACCCGCTAAACAACACCGCACCTGCTAAACTCCACCGCGGGAACAGTCTGTTTTTAAAAATTTGAATAAATTTTTAACTTTTTAGCATTAACTTGGTTTGCTGTATTATTGCTCTATGGTTGTTTTGTCATTTTTCAAGTTGGAGAAGAGGAAAAGCAAAGAAAGAAGTCCATCATGATACCATGTTCACAAAACCAAAGTGTTCCTAAACACTAAAAGTGTTCTTTAACACTCCTTAAGAAAGTTTGTTAAATATCTTTGGCCTTAGGAAAACTAATTTAACTTTGTGTTTAAAAAGAACAAGAAAACTTTTTTTTTATATGGCACCATGTTTAGTTTTCTACAAATTGTTTTTAAACACTAAAGTTTTTTCTAACACTCTATAAAGGATTTGATAAGTTCTTTGATTTTAGGATACTAGCTTTACTTTGGGTTCTAAAATTAGCAAAATCAAATTTCCTTTCAAAAGTTGCCAAGGGGCTAAAAAGAACTTTAGGCAAACACACCAGATTTTATTTTAAAGGTAACAATTGAACAAGGCAAATTCACATTTCCATTTGGTGCTTAAAAATAAGTCATCTTTGCTTGGAGGTTTAAAAATGAACAAATGTTTTCCATGTTTTGTAATCTTTTTTACAAATTAATGTTATCTAAAATGTGTATGCGCTTCTCTCGTGCTTCATTGCAATCTTGAGAATCAAAAACATTTTGGTAATATTAGGTTTTTAAAAAGATTGCCTCCACATTTCAATTTGGGCACTTAAAAATGAACAAAACATGCGAGTGTGAATAAAACTTATTGTGAGTGTTCTCCTTTTGTTTTTAAACAAAAGTCGATCGAACTACGAATAATGTTTGTTCGCTATTGTTTATCTTAGAGGGCCTACCTTGTGGGAAAAATTACTCTCCCAAGGGAACAACCCAACTGGGAACACGCTAAAGCCAAGCGACTTCCAATCGGTATATAAGTGTGGATTTTTGAGGAAAGTTCAAGAATCACGAGGATTATTCCGACGAGATGGACAACAATGGACTCTCGTTGATGTTGGATAATCCCCCATGAGCGGAAAGCCTGAATTAGAACCCCTTGTTTAGAAAAAGGTCAAAACCTTGTCTACCTTGTTGGTGCAAAAGGTTATGTCCTTTGAAGCCACCCCACATTATGCATGCGGTCTTGTTCTGGAAATGGAAAGTATGTCATGGGAGATTCATGGGTACTAATGCTTGGCTGACCCGAATAAGTGATTGTCGTGGAGGGGAGCCAGTGTGGTCAAGCATTTATCCATTCGCACAAGATATGCGCAGCTGGATTTATCCAAGTGGGAACCCAACAAGATATTGCCTCATCATCCTAGGAGTGTAAAAGTGCTTGGAAAGAACACATTGCTTGGTCCTCAAAACACTTGAAAATAAACATTCACAAAAAACCTTCAAATTTCAAACACCTTGTGGGAAACAAATACCTCTTGACGAAGTTGGACACTCTTGCTTTCCCTAGGAATCATATTCCTAGAGGTTTCTAAGTGCACAAATTCTACCGTCATTTGCTTTCAATAAGGTTAAACATAAGGAAATTTTGCCCTATTTTCCTCAATTTCCACACAAAGGACCTTGTGGGATGAGAAAGAAAGTAGGACACTAGACATATAGTTTGAAACCTAAGCAAGCAAGTGTCTTGGATAAAAATAATTTCATTAAACCGAGATAAAGAGACAAATTGAACTACATATGTGTTGTTTCCAATGATTTCCCGCAAGATCAAAATCCCAAAGCCAAAGTTCAAGAAAGTAAGTCTAAATATCTGTGAGCAATGCCTTGAGATGCTCCTTGAAGTAAGGGAGAGACTTGTATACAACTTTTACAAAAATGCCTCAAGGAATAATCCTGCATTGTATGCATTTTATTGTCAACAAAATCCTGAACTTTTTCAAAGGTTTGCTTTTCTCCCGTAGGAAGTCTAGCATGTTCTTCAATACTAAGGTTTTGTAGAGAGAGTCATATCTAGGTTAATATTCAAGATCAAAGTCATAATTCTCATTCATTCCTTCATTAACCAAATCCCACTTCATCATCAAACCTTTCGTGAACTCTAGGAACAATCATCACGCTGAACTTAGAGGGCTAAATCAACATCACCATATCTTGGCTTAACACACCTAGCCAACATAGTCTCAACCATTGGAAAAATTTTCTTTAGGATAACAAAACTTCCTAAACTCTATTAGTTCACAATTACATTGGCTTAACACATTTAGCCAATTCATCCATTTGTGCAAGTTCCCCTAGGATAACGTAACTTCCTAGGGAATACAAGTCCATAACAATACTGTTTATCTTAACGCATCTAGTCAAATTATCGCAGTCAATCAAATCAAAAGCCCTTACAATTTTAGCATATACCTTCAAAATTTCTTCCAAAAGGTTTTTCACTCACTCATCCCATCCATTTAGCCCATGACCATTACTACCGTCTTTGATCTTTTAGCTTCCCTAGTTCTTCTCTTTTGGACCTAAAGGGTTAGGATCGAACAAATCCCTATTTTTTTTTATGGTCCAAACAAGATCTCAACACAAGAAGAACATGGATAATATCAGAGAAATATCAACTTCTATGGACATGATTCATTTAAAAACCAAAGTAAACCTAGCGGGATAAAGCAATCTCCCAAGCAACTGTCCCTTATCATCACAAAATCCTCAAGAGGACATCACGAATGAAGATATGGGGATGACACAATCCGAAATCATGGAAATGGTTCAAAATCTAGAGAACCACAAAATTATTAGTGCTATGTTCAAATACCTAAATACGATAGCAAGAGGAGGGGTCATGCCCCCTCCCGACCTTAATGCAAGCACTAGTATAGATGAGCCTATTTCAAATACATCCCCAATGTCAAACACCAGTCAAGAAGTACCTTGCACCACATCGATCATCACACCAACCTCACCAAATGTGAACAAGGGGAGTGCCATGTTCCAAGAATTGCAAAAACACCGCCTTGTGGTTAACAAAGAAGCAGTCATCATCACCATGCCGGTTACATCTATTTCGGAAAATCCATCCCACCCATACGTCCCACTCACCTTCCATAACCACATTGGCTCATCTTCATTCCATGCAACACCAGCTTGTCAATCAAACATACAAGTTTCTCTACCACTTGAAGAAGGAAGCTTGTTTGAAACAATTGACATTGCAAATCCTTTTTTCCAAGGTAACATTCCACCCTTTCCCCCATTTTCATTTGCCACCACATCACCTCTTGGATTGGGTTTTCCTCCTATCAACATCGATGGTTTCTTGGAACCTAGAAATCAAAACATCACGCCCAATTCCCTCTTTTTTCCCACATCATCACAACAACAAGTGGCAACCATACAAGCCACCACCACAATTGGTCCTCAAGTATCCCAAAGCATACCATCTCAAGGACCAATCATCTCAACCACCCCCCCCACAACCCAAATCCCGATCACCACCACAATCCCTCCACCTGCCACAATGGTTGGCATGATTCCTATTCCACCACCAATCCCACCAAAAGCCAGTACTACAAACTCATTCACCACACTAATCCAAACCCTCCAAAGGGCCAACCAACAGAGAGTACTCCAAAAAATGCAGCAAGCCCAAGCGCAAGCGCAAGCACAAGCACAAGCGCAAGCGCAAGCCCAAGCACAAGCGCAAGCACAAGCACAAGCTCAAGCACAAGCCCAAGCACAAGAATAGGCACAAGCCCAAGCCCAAGCACAAGCACAAGTCCAAGTGCAAGCACAAGCACAAGCCCAAGCTCAAGCACAATACCAAGCACAATTGCAAGCGATCCATCTGCAAGCCTACCAACAAGCCCTGCAAGAATTTCAGACACAACAACAAGCAAAACAACAAGCTTTGTTGGCACAATAGCAACTCAAACAACAACAAGCTTTGTTGGCGCAATAGCAGTTAGACCAACAATAAGCTTTACTAGCTCAACAGCAGATTGACCAACAACAGGCCTCATGGGAACAACATCAAATGGACCAACAACAAGCATTGTTAGAACAACAGCAACAAGATCAACAACAAGCATTATTGACGCAAATGAAGGCATAACATCAGGCTTTGAACGCACAACCGAGCTTGCAGAAAACACCCACTAGTACTCTTCTCACCCATCAACCACCTCGAACACCTCACAACTCATTCATCCCACCTCCTGATCTGAGCAAGGATGTCGCAACACAAATCAAACTTCTCTCGCAGCAAGTGTTGGACTTACAAGCAGGAAAAACCAAAAGGACACTAGGCAATTTGTGCCCTTATCCGTTCAATAGGAGTCTCACCATGGTACCATTCTGGAAGGGATTTGAGATCCCCAAATTTGGCAAATACAATGGAATGGGCAACCCTGAAAACCACGTAAGGGAATTTCAGGTGCACTGCATGGAAGTTGCATATGATGACACGTATCTAATATGACTTTTCCCCCAAAGCCTAACTGGTCCATCTATGGAATGGTTTTCTCGCCTACCCACGGGCATTAAAACATTCGAGGAAATAGTGGAGGCTTTCCTTAAAAATTATGCTTTCAATATGGGTGCAGATGTTAGTTTGGAAGAACTATCTGCACTCAAACAAGGAAAAGGAGAGTTATTCACATCCTTCTTGCAAAGATGGTGATCCAAGGCCAATCAAAGCAAGTGGACCATGCCAGAAGAACAAAAATTCTGCACCATCATAGCCAATCTAGATGAAAACTTGGCATTTTACTTAAAAATGTAGTGCATCACGTCATACGATGAATTGATTCCAAAGGCACTCAACATCGAAAGAGCCCTTACTGCGCAAGGAGGTGCACCAACATTCACCCCACCATAAGACAACTGCTCATCTAACAACTACAATGATAAACCTCGAACATGGTCAAGGAATAAAAATATCATGAACGATGGCATGGTCGATGCTAAAGTGGTCATCAGTGCTCCTAAGCAGAATACCCAAAACCATCATCAACCAAAAAATCATTATCACAACAATGTGCAGAATAATGCAGTAGTAGCACAACCACAACCACCTTCCACCAATCAAGTCAACAATTTGGGTAATCAAGGAGGACCACCTCCCCGCAACAAGTTTCCCCCCAAGAGGAAGTTCACAACTCTTATTGAATCAATTGAGTCCATAATGAAGAAGCTGGTCAAAGATAATCTAATCAAGATCTCTAACTTTGAGCAATACACGGAGCCCATGACCAAACTACCATGGTACAATGAGAATCTCCTTTGTGACTTTCACAAAGTCAAAGGACACACCACTGCCAATTGCATGAGACTCAAAAACATCATCCAAGACCTCATTGAGGACAAGGTCATCAACATCAAGTAGCTGGCCAGAAACCAAGACCTAAAAATTTACACGAATCTGATGCCAAATCATAACCAAGGGAATAAAAAAGAAAATAATCAAGGAAATAATAAGGGCAAGCAAAAGTATGCTAGTGCTAATCTAGTATACGAGGAGATAGTTGGATGCGTTGATGAAATGGTCACCGTCATAAATATCAAAGGAGCCAACAATGACTATGGAGTCACCACACGAGGCAGAAAGGTTACCATCGCTAGGGCACCTGCTAAGACCCCCATTTCCAATACAAAATCCATCCCCTATGATTACAATGTCATTTTCTAGCTGAAAAGAACACCTGCCCAAATCTCCATCATGGAATTACTAAAAATCTCTACCGCCCATAAGAAGATCCTTGATGAAGCACTAGCTACGTCTACCATTGCTACCACCCTTGACACAAAGGAATTTCAGGCTATGGTGGGTAACATTGTTACCCCAAATCTCATTACATTTTTAGACCAAGATTTCCCCCCACAGCCATCTCATAACCACACACTCCACCTCCAAGTACTAATCCATAAAAAGAAAGTCATACGAGTCCAGGTAGATGGAGGTGCATGCCTTAATATTTGTTCGCTAAAGCTTATACAGAATTTTGGATTTGTTGAGGACTCCATCAATAAGAACAAAAGCATCACAATAAGGGCATATGATGACCAGGAAAGAGTGTCTCATGGCACTATCAAGATCCCCATCCAAGTGGGGCCGATAACCATGGAAACCACCTGTCAGGTTCTCGACCTAGATCTACCATACAACATCCTCCTGGGACACCCATGGATACATGGAATGAAGGTAGTGGCCTCAACTTATCACCAGTGCATTAAGTTCTCACATCAAAATGAGGGGGTCACTATACATGGGGATCCCGAAGCTTTTGCCTATTGCAAAAACTTGGAAGCCAAGTTTTACAAGATCCCTCAAGTACCCAAAAATGATGAAGGACCATCTACTTCATACATAGACCCAGCTAATATCGCCTCCACTTCTGCTATAGAGACACCCGCCATGCCCGACATATCAGAGATTAAGAACATGATACAGGACAATGGATGTGGTGATTACAGAATGAAGAGAAATTATTTTGTTGTAGGAGAGTTACCACAATATCCTAGGTCACATGGGCTACCCCAACTGGTTCAAACACCTATCCACACTATTAGAGTAGAACCCTCTGGATTCCACCGTTGGGGGGATCTTAGTCAGGAAAATGTGGATGAAGAGGACATCACAAACACACTATACCAAGATGAAAGACCCACTCCCACCCTACCCATGGAGGAAACTAATAGAGGGTTATTGATGATGTTTGGTATGGGCTATAACAGGAATGAGAGCCTAGGAAGAAACAATGATGGATGGTTGGAGCCCATCATTGTAGAAAGAAGAATGTAGAACCTTGGCCTTGGTTATACTCCTCCGAGTATAACTATACGTGGCAAAGTTACTCCCAAAAGAGCAGTCAGATCCTCTCCTCAGGTAACAACAACCACTCCTAGACCACCCATTTGCTTAGGGATCCCACTCGACAATTACTCCTTTGACGTCACTGATGTTTGTGCTAGATGAGGATACCATAGCAAGTCTCCCTAGGCATTTTGAGGATTCCACCTTGTTAATGATAAGTGCCTCCATAGCTGAGTTAAACCAACCAACCCATCAAACTACCTTAGTACACCCCCAACTCATCGATCACGACCAACGGGGACCACCGATTCTAGACTCGTTCAAAAATGATGAGGCCCTTTCAGAATTCATGGGACTAAGGGATACAGTTCCATGCGGGGATCACAAGGTTGGATTCAAAATCACATTGGACACACAAGCATACTATGGGGAGATGATTGAGTCCTTCAGTCGCAAAAGAAAAATATCAAGAATAAGCTCGGAGTTATTGAGTGAAAACCACACTGTGGCACTCTCTAACCACAAAACAGTAAAAATAAAGGACGCATCCGATGGTGAAAACCTCTCTGAGGTGCCAGAGGATGAAGGATTCAATCTCCCCCCTACTACTCTACATCAGGAGAAATCAGCAGTATTGGCAAAACAATGCAACCCTGTCAACTTGGGAACAGAAATAGAGCCGCAAATCACATTCTACGCTCAAACACTTCAAACAAAAGAACAAGAACTATTGGGAACATTCCTAAAAGAAAGAAAGGTAAATTTTGCGTGGACCTATGCTGACATGCTAGGTCTAGACCCTGAAGTGGTATTTTATCATTTGGCTGTTTACCCCGGAGCAAAACCAGTTAGACAAAAGCTAAGGAAGATGCACCCACAAATAGCCCTGCTCGTAAAGATTGAGCTACAAAAACTTCTGGATGTTGGCTTCATATGCCCAATCGACTATCCAGAATGGGTATCAAATCTTGTACCTATCTCAAAACCAAAAGGGGGCATCCGCATCTGCACTGATTTCAGAGACCTAAACAAAGCATGTCCTAAGGATGATTTTCCACCACCCAACATTGACATGATAGTGGATATGACGGCCGAACATGAGATGCTATCCCTAATGGATGGCTTCTCAGGGTATAATCAGATAATGATAGCAAAGGAAGACCAACATAAGACAACCTTTACATGTCCTTGGGGCACCTACTGCTGGAATGTAATGCCATTTGGGTTGAAAAATGTAGGAGCTACATACCAAAGAGCCATGACATTGATCTTCCATGACATGATCCATAAAATAGTCGAAGAATATGTGGATGACATACTGGCTAAATCAAAGAAGAGACAGGACCATGTAGCAACTCTAAGTGCTATCTTTGATAGGCTAGAACAATACAAGATTAGACTCAACCTGAAGAAGTGTGTCTTTGGGGTACAATCGGGAAAGTTGTTGGGATACAGGGTTTCAATGAGAGGGATAGAGGTGGACCCTGCAAAGGTAAAAGAAATCCTTGAAATGGAAGCGCCAAGAATGTTAAAACAACTAAAAGGATTACAAGGTAGATTCCAGTCCATCTGGAGATTCATAGAACAATTGGCAGATAAGCAGATTGCTTATTCACACCTGCTCCACAAGGGAGTAGCCTTCAGATGGGATGACAAATGTGAGCAAGCATTTAGTAAAATAAAAGAATATCTACTTACACCACCTGTGTTGATGCCACCAATTTTTGGGAAACCGTTAATCCTATACATCTCAGCAACAACAGCCACCCTTGGTGCCCTTTTAGCCCAGCATGATGAAAAGGGAACTGAGTGGGCCATCTATTACACCAGCAGAACAATGGTGGGGCACGAGCTCAATTACACATCAATAGAAAAGGCTTGCCTAGCATTGGTATTTGCAGCTCAGAAATTCAGACACTACATGCTAGCTCATCAAATCAAGTTGATTGCCAAGATAGGCCCTCTGAAATATCTATTGTCAAAAGCAATGCTTACAGGTAGAATGGCTAAGCGGGTAATGATATTGTCTGAACATGATATCGAGTATGTAGAACAAAAATCCATAAAGGGACAAGTCATTGCAGATCAGCTGGCAAAACCTCCCCTCTACACGGACAACCCACTCATATCAGAATTCCTAGATGAGTCCCTTTTCAACCTTGGTGCAGCTGACCATTGGAAATTGTACTTCGATGGCTCCCACACGCAACACTGATCAGGAGCTGGTGTGTTCTTCATCACCCCACAAGGAGACTGTATACCTAGATCATATAAACTAGCATTCCCCTGTACCAACAATATTGCAGAATACGAGGCTTTGACCATAGGCCTCAAGATTGCAGCATAGTGGCGAATAATGGCATTAAAGGTCTATGGGGACTCGCAACTTATCATCAACCAAGTCAACGGTGAATACCAAACTAAGGATGATAAGCTCGCACCATACAAAAGGTGGTAGAAATCCTCAAAGAATCATTCATTGACATCACCTTTGAGTGGATACCAAGGACAAACAACAGAGCAACCGATGCAATGGCAACCATTGGATCCTTACTAGACATCCCTCGCAATGTCTCGAAACACAAATTTCTAGTAGAGCAACTTCTCGTACCCATGTTCGAGGTACTGGAGTCAGAATACGCGTGTGAACTCGTTGGTCCCAATGATCTTTAGTATCATGACATATATACCTACCTAAGGTTAGGAATCCTCCCCACTGACATCACCCCAAACCTTAAGCGAACCTTTGTCAAAAGGGCCTTACGATTCGCCATCCTAGGAGAGACCCTCTTTCGTAGAAGTATCGATAGAACCCTACTACGTTGCTTAAAACCCGAGGAAGCCCTGACTGCTTTGGCTGAGGTACACAATGGCACGTGCAGTTCACACTCGAGTGGTATGACCTTGGCTAAAAATTTATTGAGAACCAGATACAACTGGCCGACAATGGAGAGAGGGGCACACAACTTTGTCAGAAGATGCCTGCAATGCCAACAACATGGAGACCTCATTCATGCACCAGCTCAAGAACTACATCCCATTATTACACCTTGGCCCTTTTCATAGTGGGGGCTCGATCTCATAGGCAAAATTGCACCCACCTCATCCAACGGCCACAAGTTCATCATCACTACCACTGAATAGTTCACAAAGTGGGTCGAAGCAATTCCTATGACCTACATCATGGGAAAATAAATATCCAAGTTCACCCTGAACTACCTCATTTGTCGATATGGTGTTCCCCAATCCATTATCTCTTATAATGGGACACCTTTCAAGAATCAGGATGTTTGTGATTTATGTGAAAATTTCAAAATCCAACACCGCTTTTCCACTCCATACTATCCACAAGGCAATGGCCAAGCAGAAGCTACGAATAAAACCATCCTGAAAATCCTCAAGAAAATATTCAATGACTCTGGTCATGACTGGAATCTATAGCTAAATCCCGCCTTATGGGCCTACTGCACCAGCATCCACACACCAGCAGGTGCCACCCCATTCTCCCTGGTCTATGGATTATAAGCCATCCTCCCCATTGAGATTGAGCCCTCATCACTGAGAATATCACTGCAAAATCTCATCACGGATGAGGAATACAGGGTTACAAGACTGAACGAGCTAGAATTACTAGATGAACAGCACATGGATGCCTTGAATCATCTATAAGTGTACCAGAATCGCCTAAAAAAGAGCTACAACAAGAAGATTAGACAACACACTTTTCAGGTTAGTGACCTCGTGCTGAAAGAAAACCAAAAGAATGTGCCAAATCTAGATACAAAGGGAAAGTTTGATCCCAACTGGTTGGGACCCTTTGTCATCATTGCAAGTTACAAATCAGGGGCATATCAGTTGTCGACACCAGAAGGTGAGCCTCTACAAGAGCCCATGAATAGTTCGCACCTCAAAAAGTTCTATGCCTAAGCACTTGCAAGGTATGGAACCAGAAAATACAAAAAATTAGAAAAAGTCCTAAAAAAATGGTCACCTTGATAAAAACTTGGCAAACAGGCGTCTTGGTGACAATAAAAAAAAAAATCACAAAATGCAAAAATCCAAAAAAAAAATCAGAAAAATGATTGAAAATAGTAAAGAGAAAAAATTCGTCCTCTAGTGAAAACCACTTCGGTGGTGCTTCAGACAAGTACCTTGGTGAAAACCTAGCAAACAGGTTTAGGAGTTGAGAAAATACAACTTCACAAACCCCGAAGATCACCTGCATGCAAATAACCTGTCACAAAAAAGGAGATGGAGACAAACAAGCAAGGGCTCTCTGAAAACTAAAAATGTATATATCAAAGAGAATGAGAGAATGAATTGATATGAAATACAATGGGATCAATCCTTATAAAAAGGAGATCATGCAAACCCTAATAAAACCCTAATAGGAAAAACCCTAATAGAAGCCTAATAGGATAACATTTAATAATTAATATAATTATTAAATGTCACATTATGCAAACTAACGTGAAATCTTAAGAAGGGAATAAAGGTAACTTAATCAACATAATTAAGTTAAAACCTTTACTCTAACACCCCCCCTTAAGATTAGCAATAGTGAAGCTACAAGCAAATGCAAGAAAGTAAAGGTAACTACAATGCAAGAAGGCAAACATGGGTCCTGGCAACTAGGCCAGATCAAGTACCCAAATACAACCAAATCTCTGTAAAATGGAGAAATAGAGAAAACCTCATGGGAAAAAGCTCTACTCCAAAAAGAGATGCAGAAGGCCAAAAAAGAACATCACTGAAGTAGAAGAAACTGCAAACAACTGTTGAAAGATGACTGCTATGGTGTTGAAGAACCTCCGCTGAAGATAGGATGATCAGGAACAAGAAGACAACAATTTGCATAAGTGCCCATATGACACTACTCGAATCAGATGGAAAACAAAGGAAAACACTTGGAATGAAGATACAGATGGCACAAGAACCAATAGTCTGAAACACTGATCAACTGAGAATGGAAGATCTCTTCCAAGGTGAAACCAAGGAAGAATTAGCACGAACAGTAAATAACCCCCCCATAATGTTGAACTGGGAGAGCCTGATAGATCCACTGAAATGGTGTGAAACATGTTGTAGTGCATGAAGGAGAAGAAACAACATCTGAAAGTGCACAAGAAAGCACCTACAACTGAAAAAATGGTGTGCAAAATAAAGCACACATGCATGAGGCTGGAATCATATGATCCACTGTCGTTGTGGAGGGACACTCACCGGACAAGGATGTGATGGAAAAACAAAGGCAAACTACACAACCCCTCATGACACTTTATAATATCAGTGTGAGTACAAAATATGGCACAACCTTATGTACAAAATCCCCAAAAGATGCATGTACAATAGTGTGGCACTTTATCTCAG
The DNA here is from genome assembly GCA_007115665.2 of Sequoiadendron giganteum. Taxonomy (NCBI): domain Eukaryota; kingdom Viridiplantae; phylum Streptophyta; class Pinopsida; order Cupressales; family Cupressaceae; genus Sequoiadendron; species Sequoiadendron giganteum. The sequence goes on from CM021103.1 coordinate 721,990,004, forward strand.
TGCGTTTACATAAAAGATAGCTTACAAATGATGCTCAAAATGTCCTCAAAGGACAAAATGCTGGAAATACATGAAGAACAACCAAGAACAAAGCATCACATGTGAACAAAAAGTTTCCAAGAGAAAATATGTCTAGGTAATCCACCAGAGTGTGAAAACACAAATAACTAAATAAAATATACCTAGAGTGAAATATGGAAAAATAGCATGGATGAAATTGAAGAGCTCTGAAATACGGTTCCAATGCCACTGCGATTGCAAAAACAGAGAAACAGATCAAAAGTTATGAGCTTGAGACTGAAAATAGCCCCTTTGTCTTCAAATTCCTGTAGAATTTACCAACAGAAAAAAGAAGTGATGAGACTCACACCACTGGAAAGATGAGAAAACCAGCTTTCCGACAATATCTCGTTTGCCAAAAAATGATATCGTATGCCCAAGTTACGGCCTCCGGAATAAATCAGCTCCAAAGAGGGAAAAAAACCAGTGTTGGGTTAAATTTGACGGTCATACGGCCGTCGCAGGAAAACAACTGAATTAAATTTGATGGCCAAATAACCGTCACCATAAATGCGCAATTAGACTTATTTTATGAAAAAATGTTTTTTTAAATAAAAAAATTAGAGATTTTCTTTTTGAAATTTTTTTTTAAAAACAAAAATTTGTGGTGGGGGAGGCACGTGGGCCCACCCCCACCACAGCCCATGTGGGCACAGACTCCCTGCGTAGGGGACTGTGTAGGTACGGGCCTGGCTGCAAGCCATAAAAAGGCGTTTTTTTTTTAATTTAAAAAATCAAAATAAAAAGTTTACAATGAATTTTTTTGCATGAAAATAATTTCGACTAATTTTTTCCGAAAATAGGCGGAAAGAAAAAAAATTCCGAAAATAAAATTTACCAGGCAGGCGGACGGCCGTACAGTACTATTGTAAGAAAATGTTGCCTCAAATTTCAACTTTGTCTAAAATAGATGAATGAACAGTCGATTTAGGGGTTTTGGACTGTTGCGGATGCAATGGCGATATCTGTTTGAGCTGAAAATGCTTCAAAAAAGTAGGTGTGTCCTGGATCAACAAAACAAGCCCCAAACCCTTGAAGCTCCAAAAATCTTCAAAACAAGAACAAGAAGCAGCAAGTGTGGAGCTCTGATACCATGTAGGAGTTGAGAAAATACAACTTCACAAACCCCGAAGATCACCTACATGCAAATAACCTATGACAAAAGAAGAGATGGAGACAAACAAGCAAGGGTTCTCTGAAAACTAAAAATGTATATATTAGAGAGAATGAGAGAATGAATTGATATGAAATACAATGGGATCGATCCTTATAAAAAGGAGATCATGCAAACCCTAATAAAACCCTAATAGGAAAAACCCTAATAGAAGCTTTAATAAGATAACATTTAATAATTAATATAATTATTAAATGTCACATTATGCAAACTAACGTGAAATCTTAAGAAGGGAATAAAGGTAACTTAATCAACATAATTAAGTTAAAACCTTTACTCTAACAACAAGCACCAAGAGTAAATAAAACACCCTCCCCCCATCTACCAGGATTTGTACAACTCACCCATTCCATTACATCCCAAATCATCCATCCACCCATCCGCTCGCATCCATACCATAGCCTAAGCTGGTGTCTATCATATTCCACCATTTTTAAGGTCAAGTTGTCCTACCTTCATCGAAGTAGTCTATTGCATCATGTTGGGGGCATGTTCCCACAAACATCGGATCAAATTCATGTATATTCTCGTGATCTTCTTCAAAATCATCAAAAAATCAAAAAAACATCCAAATCATTCAAAAAATCCAAAACATGTCGAAATATCAGAAAAATCATCAAAAAATTCATCATTGAGTCTTATCAGTTTTTCACCTTGTCGAACTACGTCATCTCTGAGCTTGAATGTAGGCAAGGTTGATCTTTGATCATCCCCTGAGATAGTTAGGATCAGTCCTTAGGCGTTCGTCGCATTGGCAATCCATTTGCCCATCTAGTCTGTATCTTAAGTCAGTCCTTTAAGCAATAAAATGCCAATCCATTTCGCCATCTTGTCATCAAGTCACTTTGTGTCAGTCAAACTACGTGGTCTCTTCGTATATAACGTAGGCAAGGCTAATCTATGGATCAGCTCCCGAGACCCCTAGGATAAGTTTTTAAGTTAGTTTGTTTGTCGTAAATCTGGAAAATACCAAAAACATTGAAAAAAGTGAAAATGCTAAAAACAGCCTCAAAATATCTGAAAATCCAAAATGGTGCATCCATTTCATCTCTCTTTCACCCGTGACCATCTCACTCATAATAAAGTCAGTCATCGCTTTCACCCTTCGGTGAGTCAGTCAGAAGCAAGTTTAGCAGGTTCCAAAGTCAGCACCCAATTGTCAAAAGTCTTGGAAGCCTAAGTCAGTAAGCAAGCAAGTTGGTCAACTTGGAGTATCAATAGCTTATCACCCGATCAGTCCCATAAAAACCCTGATCACTACATGTCCTAGGATGAAGCTTTCCTATGATGGACATAGGCATCAGGTACCCCTCATAGTAGTTAGTCTTGGTTAGCAGTATGAAGAACATTGAATTGTTTGTTTACTTTATCTTGGTCTTTTTAGACATCTTATTTTGCAGTCATTCCAAGGACCTCTCGATGATGCCTAAACAAAACAGGTTTAAAGAGAAAGGAATGGAGTAACGATCATTATCTTTTTTATCTGTTATGCTTGTTGGATATTCTTATAAAATAACTTGGTGAATACTTCCTTTGTTGGGTCCGTCCTAGCAAGGTTTCCGTATGTCAAGTGTGAACAAGAGCACTCCTATCTGATTGTCAAGTCAGAGTCCATCACATTAGGTACCATGCCATCCTGGTCCTTTATACCTTGATGCATCATACCTACGTGTGTTATCAAACATTAAGTAATTAGCCCTTTGAAAATCCCAACTCCTAGCAATACATCATCATCATCAGTAATAATGTGAACTTATGTGGATCCTCTTTCCATCCATCTTATTTTCTTATTCTTCTATCTTTACTAACATTTCTATCTAAACTCGGTGTGTTGTATCAAAATATACACGAGGCTACCCATGGTCGATGACTGTCTATACATCATAAGAATTGTCTACATCAAATAATTATTTTATGTCCTTTGATCAATAGAACCACTCCTCTCGCATTTTATCACGATCTCGATCGAAAAATCGTACATTTTCGCTCGATCTCTCGAGGGGGCAATATACCAGCGTAATTCTTCTTGTTAGGGCAATAGTGGGGCATCTGAAAAAATCAAGAAATTTTGAACTTTGATCATAGCATATTATTCTTTGAATCAATGCAACAAGTACATTGCTTCAAAGAGGGGCAAAATATAGACACTTAAAATATAGATGCACCTGATTTTGATCATATTAACATTGTTTCTTCCTGAATCATACTCTCAACATTTCATCATAATTCTATCTCTTAATTTAATAAATCACTATTTATCTGATTAAGTCTATCACCCCCTCTAATTAAATTAATCAATTTAATTTAATTAATCTAACATATCTGTTTAATTAAATAAATCATTTTATTTAATTAAAATCTCTAAAGTCCTATTAAATTAAATAAATTAAACCTTATTTGATTTAATCTAACATATTCCTTCTTGATTAAATAAATCAAATCATTTATTTAATAAATCATTTTCTCTCAATTGTTGACTTAAATCTATTCATAAATCTAAGTCTAGATTGTCACATCACCTAATTCTTCATTAAATTAATCAAAACATTGATTAAGTTAATCCCTCTCACTAAAATCCTCTAGAGAATGCAAGTTGCACAATAAATCAGATACTTTGATTTATTAATTCTTCTATTTTCCCTCACAAAGCATCAAAAGGGAATATTCCCTCATTTGAATTCAAAAAGGCCAAGTGGACTTGGTCCTTCCAACAAGGCATTCAATGCCTCTTACATGTCTTTGACCTTGAGCCAAGTGACATTTACTTCACTTCCCTTCCCCCTTCAACAAGTCAACTCAACATTTCAAATTCAAATTTATGCATTTATCATGCACATTGGCCAGACTGTGCTCATTCCTCATCCAATCACATGTGGACAAGTGGCACAATGCCATTGGATTATATTTTGTCCCAAATTGCTCAATCTTTCTCACTTCTTCCAAATTGAAGTCTATAAATTGGAGACTTCTCTCCTCATTTCTCATCCACAATTCACATGCAAAGTTACTCTATCCAATTGAGAACTAATTTTGCTCATTTCATCCAAGCATCCACCATATTTTCACATTTGCACCAAGGTTATGCTCAAATCTCTTTGGAGATTTGACCATTTCTTCATCAATCATATCATTGCTACTTAGGAATTGGGAAAGGGCCAATTGCAACACATCATTGGCACTAATTCCCCCATAAGATCATCATTCTATTGGCTAGATTAGGATTTACTTTCATATCATTTAAGTTTTGCTCTTCATTTCCTAATATTAGCTTAAATAGGTGTATTTCATGGGGAATCCTTCATATTTGCTTGCATTTTGATCTAACACTAACAATGTTTGTCGTCTTTGTGCAATTGCGGGTTTAGGGGTTCACATCTGGAATATTTGATTTTTTTGGATTTTTGAAATATTTGATTTTTTAAGATTTTTGAAATATCATGATAGAAAGAGACAAATCACAAGCGAGCAGATAGACAAAGAGGATAGTTTCTCTAACTGCAAGATGCTGAGTATCCCAACCCATAGCTAAGGTTGAGGAAATACCCCAGTGAGGGATAAGACCAACCTAGTATGCCTAGTGAAGTGAAGCAAGCAAGCGAGGGGAATGTTGAACAATTCACAAGCCATGGTGAGTGTGAACAAGTTATTATGAAGTGGAGGGCGAATGGAAATGGGATGGAAAGATCAAGTGGAGCTCTAAAGGAAAGTGGAGCTAAGCCTCTACACATGGTGCCAATTTCTCGATTTTCACCATGGTACTTGCTCAAGACGCCATCGAAGTGGTTTTCACCATTGAACAAATTAATTTCTCTTTAATTTTTTTATTTTTTAATTAATTAATTTTTTGTATTTTTTCAGGACTTTTTCCCACTTTTTTTGTATTTTTTAGAATTCAACTTCTAGAGTAGATAATTGTTATGCGCCAAATCCATACATAATAGTGATGACGTATGGACCCAACGAGTTAGGCTCAAATTTACCCTTCTTTTCCTTGTCTTATTGATTGTGAGGATTTTCACGAAGGACAAGATCCCCAATCTCAAATGTGCATGGTTCCACTTTATGGTTATAAATTTGGCACATCTATTGATGGTATGCTCTTAGATGATTAAAAGCAGTTCGTCTTTGTTCATCCAAAAGTTCCAATTCTTGTAATCAAAAAAATCGATATTCTTCATCACTTATTTGATTGCACAAGGAGACCTATAAAAAAGGCGGCTCGATATCAATGGATATGATGGCTTCAAATACATAGACAAGGGAATATTGGGTAGCACTTTTGGGAGTGCAAAAAATCGTACAATAAGCCCACATAGCAAGATTCATTTGAATATGCCAATATCGACCAGCTTCATTGACCATCTTTTTAAGAATTTTGAGAATGGTCTTGTTAGAAGCCTCAGCCTGGCCGTTACCTTGAGGATAGTAAGGTGTGGAAAAATGATGTTCTATATGGAATTTCTCACAAAGCTCATAGACATCCTAATTTTTGAATGAATGATCGTTATCTGTGATAATGGATTAAGGAACACCATAGAAGTAGATGATATAGTTTAGTACAAAAGTGGCTATATTTTTCTAGTGATGTGAATGAGGGGAACAACTTCAATCCATTTTGTGAAATAGTTTGTGGCAACGAGAATGAACTTATGACATTAGATGAAGGTGGATGGATCTTTCCCAAGAGATTGAGTCCCCACTGATAAAAGGGCCATGGTGTAGCAAGATACTACAATTCTTGTGTAGGAGCATGTATCAAGTTTGCATGTTTTTGACACTGCTTGCATTTTTTAACAAACTGATAAGCATCCTTTTCCATTGTAGGCCAATAATAACCCATACATAAGTATTTCTTGGCTAAGGTAGGATCGCTAGAATGTGCCCCACATATACCTTCATGTATTTCTCTTAAAGCATTTTTGACCTTGTCATGCTTAAGACATCTGAGTAAAGTACCATTGAGACCTCAATGGTAAAGGGTATCAACTAAGATTACGTAACAGGAGGCTTGATGGATAAAGGTTTTACAAGATTTATTGGATAGGTCTAATGGAAAGGTGTTATCTCAGAGATAGGTATAAATATCTCCATACCATTGAGAATTAGGACCAACAACAAGATAAATCATTTTAGATAGTGGTACATTGTAAGCAAGTTCCAAAAGAGGTTCTACCAAGAACTCATAGTAGGTGACATTTCTTGGCATTTCCACAAGTGAACTAATTGTTTCCATTGCATCAATAGCTCTATTGCTATCTTAGGGAATTTTCTTAAAGGAAATTGATGTGAAATAGGCCTTGAAATCATCCACCATTATTTTATAAGCCATCAATTTTTCATCTTTTGTTTTATATTCATCATTAACTTGTCTAATCACTAGTTGAGAGTCACCAAGAACACGTAACTCTAGGATTTTCCATTGCACAACCATACACAACCCAAAAATTAATGCCTCATATTCTACAATATTGTTGGTACATGGAAAATATATCTTATAAGCTTTAGGTATATAACCCCCTTGTGGTGTGACAAAGAGAATTCTAGCACCAGAACCACCTTGTGTGAAGGATCTATCAAAATATAAAGTCCAAAGATGTGTAGATTCCATGTAGAATATTGATTCATCAGGGAAATCTGTAATAAGAGGATGATTATCTGTCATAGGAGCATCAATGAGTTGATTTTATATAGCTTTTACTTTTATTGCTTTTCTTTCTATATATTCAATATCAAACTTGCATGCTTACACACCAAACAAAGCTCATTACATGCTTACACACCAAATACTTAAGAGGATCAATTTTTGTAATGAGATTTTTTTGGTGTGTAAGCATGTAATGTTGCAGCTTATATGAGGCAAAAACTATGAAAATGCACTCTTTCAAAAGGACTATAATTGAGCCTATATCCCACTAGATTATGATTAATTTAATAGATTGCATGTTCCCTTCCTTTAGATTCATGTTGTGCCAAAAGTGCCCCCAGTGTTATGATTGTTGTGGATATATATAGAAGTAAAGGCTTGTCATCTATAAGGGTTACTAATACTAGTGGTGTCATAAGATATTCTTTGATTTTCTGAAAATATTGTTCACACTTGTCATCCCATATGAATGGAACATTCTTGTGTAATAGGTACTGAAATGGTTGACATTTATTTGCAAGTTGTGCTATAAAACGGTGGATAGACTGAAGTTTTCCTTGTAATGATTGCAACTGATTGATATTATTATGTGGAGGAAT